>JAQISU010000179.1:12952500-13320000 GCA_029339505.1 Unio delphinus | reverse complement strand
ATTCGTGTATATGGCTGAAAAGATGACGTTGATATCTTTTCTACTACTAAACGTTTCACTGGCGAATCTAGCGAAGATAGTGGACTGTTTTAGTTGGTCTAATTGCATTCAACGTTTGTCTCTGCGGATCAATATCGGAGGTTAAGGTTCGAGACGATTGAATCTGCATGCTAGCAAACAGTTTCTATCATATCTCGGAACGAAACATCGTGCTCGAAATCGAAGATCGCAGAAATCTTTGTCAAGTCTAATGTCTTATTTGTCGTGATGACAGTATGTGTTCAAGATCATATATATATATATATATATATATATATATATATATATATATATATATATATATATATATATATATATATATATATATATATATATACACACACTTCCTCTCGTAAGCCTCGTAAGCCTTTTTATTATCGAGATTCTGTCCACAATCGAAGGTTTGAATTATTTGACGCGGAAGGAGCATAATCATCTTTTAATCCTGAACTTATTACTTCTGTAATATATTTTGGTATTATGATTGTAGGGAAGCCCCTTTTCCTCTGATTGACTTATGGGTCTAACACAGGTTGGCAACTTGTGGTTCCACCTTGTCGCAAAAGATCGATCATCGGTCGTCCACCAATGCCGACGAGTCAGGGAAAGATCGTTCGTATAAAGGACCTGGCCTCTCCTGGTCATGGTGTCGCCCAAGACATTGAGCCTACCAGGAATACGATTGACTTGAACACTGATACGGAGATTGTCGAACCAGCGTAGACATTTCCACACCAAGACAAACAGGTCGGGTTATATGTTGCCTCTCCCACCCGAATGAAGAGGAAATTTGCCACTGTCGAATTCTCGGGCATGATGAAAACAGTTTTGCCGGTTAGTTCAACTTCTCGGAGTAAAAGGCATTCATAGCAGCTTTTATTTTGTAGACTGTTGATATGAAGAGGCCACTCCTCTAGTTTCAACGTGCCGTCAATGGTAGTGCAGTCTGGCAACTCGTGGGTGTACCAACCTTGCGTACTGGCGTCGATTTAGACTGTTATGTTTGCTTCGTATCTTTGCAGACCAATTCCTTTGGACAGCAAACAAAGATTCGCATGATCAATCCGGATCGCATGAATAGTTCTCCTGATCCTGACGGGTCGATCGAGGTAATCTGAGTAGTGTACCACTAAGCCACCTGTGATATTTGTAAGGATGGACATTAAATGCGTCGTAGCGAAATCAGGTCAGCCGTCGCATAGAATAAACCAAGCAGACACAACAACTCCATTGTTGAAATACAAGGTTTGTCGGAAACAGACTCGACAAGATTTCCATTGGTGAACAACTCCTTATAACAATCTGGGAAGGATAAAGATCCAACTTTTCCGGTTTACTAGGAAACCCAGACGACCCAAAGAAGAAAGATCATTCCTGTCCTGAAGCAGTATCGAAGTTATCATGTGTTTCTGCAGGATGTCGTCCAGGTACGCTGCCATCATTGTTGAGAACGTCGATCGGAACAGAGAGACGAATCAATCCATCATCTCAGTGAAAGTCTCGGGCTAAGGTCGAAGCCATTGAAAAGAATTGTTGATTAATATAATATCTCTCGGTAAGCTAAGTGAAGATATTTACATGAAATAGGTGAATGTGGATGTGAAAGTATGCGTTGGTCAGGTCAAAAATGAAAACTTCCTTGCCACGTTGGACGGACAGGAGGAACAGCCTCGCCATCTCCATCTTGAACTTGGAAGAAGGATAAATCGATTGAGGTTCTTCAAATCGATTATATGCCTGAGCGTGCCATGCGATTTCGAATGAGAAAGAACCTTATTTATAACCCCGGTGAATGTGGTTCTCGTACAATCTTCACCGCCTGCTTGCAAGGGACGAACCAAATATCATGTTAAAGTAAGGAATCTCTCTCCCGATCTGTTGAAAATTCCGAGAAGTTTGGGGAAAATTGAACGGGTGGAGCTTGACAAAACCAAACACGAAACCCATCTGAAATTACCGTCATCACCCACCATTCCCATGGGAAGAGGGAGATCCAGTAATCTCGAAAGCGCAGCGTTGTATCAATCGAGAATTATACTTTCATGGAAGTTGTAAAAAAACCTCAAAGACAATAATTATTACTTTATTGATTTGTTCAAGTAAGCATGTGATAGTCAAGTACACAATGACCAAATATGTCGACAAACGGAATTGCAAGAAACAAGATTATGCCATTTTTTCACAATCCTATCACGTTTTACGCCAACATATCTATTAAAATGAATTACCATTTAGTATACGTACCATTGAAAATGCATCAGGGTATGTGTACACATGTAGAATATGAATGCATTAATATATATGATTCAAACGTTTGATTGCAAGGGATTCACATATATAGAAGAAACCAAAGTAGTTCATTCATATTTAGCAAACAAATTCCAAATGCGTAGCTAACACATGATCTTCTTATGGAGACAATATATGCATGATTCTCAAATCCATTAAAAGTTTTAATTATTGATATTTTTCAATATTATTTCAATAGAAACTTCATGGTGCGGCTTAATGTCATGAAATTTAAAAGAACACAAGACTAAAAACAAAGGATGTAAGGATTAGGTGTGTTTAATTTAGTGGCGCATGCTAGGTATACAAATGGTACGAGTTAATTGCAAGTTTGGTATATGTTAGGTGCATTAGACTTTCATCATCAAGTGTCGAACATTAAACATTCAATAAAGCAAATTATTGCAAAATGTTTACATTTTCTAAAGTAGATAAGGTTCCAAGTTAATAAAGGAAAAAAATAACAAGGACATATTTAGTGTCAAAGGGATGTCTAAATGTACACTGAAAATCATTATGACATTTTATCAAATGTTTAGTGAAATATGAGACTAAAAAAAGAAGTTAATGGTAAGTGTATTATTGCATATAATATTAAATAGTTACCTTGATTAATATTTTGTTGATAGAAATATAAGGCTGAAAGTACTAAATATGTTACTTTGATAATAAAGACAATGAAAGCATATTGCCATTTGTCTCGTGGTAGCATATATTACTATTGTCCAATCATCTCCTTCTTTGTTCCCTGTGCTACACCTTTGGAGAGCATTTGTCCACCTCTGTAGAGATACAGGACAGGCCATACAATAAATTCTTCAGATGGCCCCTCTTTGGTGTATTCTCTGTACTTACTGGAATCAAATTTCTCGTCAGCGCTCTTGCTTCCATCCATAAACAGTTGTGGATCCTGAACAGACATATACCAACAAACCTCGGTACATCTGTCGACGTATCGTTTCACATATTCATGTTGCAAGCAGCCTGAGACTGGGTCCATGAAGTACTTTTCCTCCAAACGACCAAGTACCAGCTGTAAAGTGAACACAAAGTTAGGATCTGTCAAGATATATATATATATATATATATATATATATATATATATATATATATATATATATATATGCATATATTGTGTGTGTGATTTGGATTTTGTACGTAGCGTGAACAATTTTCCAGCCATATCACTACAATGTCTGCAGTGTCTCAGTTTTTAGTGATGTCTAGCACTGGGGAATCGTGCCACAGAGATATAGCATGCTGTCCCACCCAGTCACATTATCCTAACACCAGACTGACCAGCCTAACACTAGCCTCTTAAAGCTGAGTTCCTAGCGAAACATCTGTTAGTACAAATTTTATAAGTCTTCGGTATGACTCGGCCGGGGTTTAAACCCGCGATCGCCTCCATCTAAGGCGGATTTTCCCACCACTAGGCCACCGGAGAGGTCGTGAAAATGTAGGTATCGGACCAATTATTGTTGTACTACAAAACAACTGTCTACAAGACTGTTGAATATTCTAGACTACTGAATATTTTAAACTGGACAGTAAATGGTTGTAATTCTTTGTCGGACATCAATCTATCTACAGCATTTACTTTTATTTTGATATACTGTATTTCATTTATTATTGACAAAATAGCATATAAACGCGAATCTAAGCTATAAAAAAACGACAAAAGGCAGGATACTCAAAATAATGTTTGGAAACACATGTAGTTCAAGAATGAAATTAATTTCTATATCTCTAGTGTATGAAAACGTGTTTTAAATGCCATCTTATGGAAAATAATAATTTTATATTTTATCATATTAACATTAAGTTCAATGGGAAATCAATTAGTGGTTCAATGTCTAAATGGTCTACTGGTGTGTGTGGTTTATGTGGTTACGCGTTCATAAAGACAACTTCACCGCTTTATATTATTAGTTCTTTAACTATTATTCGCATGGTTACACATCTAATATTAAATGCGAAAAAAAACCTGTCAAAATGTAGGCATAATGTTAAGTTGCTCCGAGATTCTTACCTCTCTAGTATGTTCAAGAAGTTTGGGTGCCATGGATTTTATTCCGTCTTTGATGGTTGTTAGTATTTCGGTAGGTATTTTGGTGTCTTCCTAAAGTTGTAGGAGAAACATAAATTGGACGCTGCTTTGACTAATATTAAAACAGAATTCCAAATATATATACAAGTAACACAGACGCCTACATGCGCTTTAATATACACAGGGATGATAAGAATAGTACTTTCATTTTAAAACAGGATTAATGGTGATATTTACGTACAAATCCACGTAACTATTTATTATGTTCATGAATGCTTTTACAACTATAGATTTGATCGTGAATTATTAGCTGATATAACAAATTAGTACAGTTTCTCACAGACAAAAGACGTAATTTGACGAGTGAAAGTTAATAGCATAATGTATCAATATGAAAGAAAAAAATTCCAGAGTACAATAGCAGCTAGTATTAGCATTATAAGTCGTAACTCATGCTGTTGTGTCATATATGCAGATTAATCTTGTGGCCACATCAACACAATGGTTCTGTCAGACAAACGACAGTTGGGTGCGATGTTACGTTAATCTGTGACATTCCTTTCATTGGCATAGCAATAATATTTCGGTCCCTATAGTGGCAGCTATTCAAAGCTTGCCGCCAATTGGCCCCTGCCTAATCCAAAGTGTACATTATAATGTATTGGCCATACTGCGTTACATACTGTTCCAATATGGTAAGTATGCCCCTGATTCCCATACAAATAGATTTAAGCACTAATTAATAAATTCATGGTACGATGCAAATACCCCCTATAGCATGCATCATATTGGAATAAGAAATACACTCAACGTTATTCAGTAGAGACTGTTTAACTTCAGTTATGAGTAATATTTATCGTTGATACTCTTCACTAAAGTTCTTTTCCATATTATGAGATAATAAACTCAGTGTCTGAATGCATTGCAGGAAGATTGAATTTACCATTATGGAATAATATTCTATCTCATAAGCATTCTCAGTTTGTATCACAACAATTACAGCACGTGTATGACCCGATAATCATCATTTTGTTTATTTAAGTAACATCTAATTTAATATTGACAGATACAGAACAAATGTCGTTCAGTTTTTTTGGTCACAACAGTACATATAACATCTAATTAATTTTGACAGGTACAGTGTAAAGTCGTTCAGGTTTATTAGTCACAACCATACTTATATTTAACAATTAACGACTAATTACCAAGTTATATATATTTACATTGATTAGAGATCGCAGATAACAAGGACTTAAATACATTTTATTCTTAGCCTATTCATCTTCGAGATCATAGAAACGGTGCTGATTGTTTTGAGGAAAAACGATATACTTTTCGAAATTATAATCAAGACAAAAAAATCACTAGTAAATTAAAATCTAAAGGCGATTAAACAACGCATATTTAACCAGAAAGGTAAAAGTTGATAGAGTTCAGATTGACAAGAGTAAGCAAAAAAACCACTAATTCACATACAATATTTGTTTACCTAAATTTATTCATATCATATATTCACATATGTATATATATATATATATATATATATATATATATATATATATATATATATATATATATATATATATATATATATATATATATATATATATTACAGTTCAATAAATATTTAGTTTTCAAATGTAACTGGAAACTTACAGATGGTCCGGATGGTTTAAGAAAAGCTTCCTCTATTGTTTTCATTTTTGAGAAAGATAAATCGCTGCATACTGAATGAATTTCCTGAAAGTAGAAAATAATTAACATTAATATATTGATCCTAATATTTCTTCCGTAACAGTTTATGAAACAAGTACGTGTTTGTCCGCATATTGTTCATCCAATTACTAAATTTAGATAAGACATATATCTGCTCCAATTATCATTATAAAGAACGAAGGATGGAGCGCACCTCCCTCTACCTGTACGTAGTTTAGTATAGCAGATAACACAAAAACATATACAAGATTTCATAGGTAAACAAACACCATACATTACAAATCAGAAACATGCCGGCAATAACAATAATTAAGGAAGTAAACATTTTAAACTCTGTTCTTAGAGTCAAAATAGTTTTAAGAACACTCCTGAATGAGATTACAGTGTCGTTGCGTTTAAGGTCTATGAGCAACTCGCTCCACATACCTCGACCTTGGTACGCAAAAGCAATGTCTGGGATCATTCCTTATAATAGTGGGAACAACAACAATTCGAGTGTCAGAAGAGGAGCATTAGGTCTACACATGGGTAAGGTCAAATCATTATACTGGAATTAAGCAGGTCAATGAAATAGCATATAGTACAAATTTAGTTGTTTTTTATATTAAAATTCTGAATCGAGCGGAGTTTACATTGCAGAGGTGTGTGTTCAGTTCTTCATGCCATAAAAATGATCCAAGAAGTCATGTTTGGAACGTTTTGAAGTTTATCTAATAAATACCGAGATGAATCAGATAAAGATGCACTGCAATAGTCCCGTCTTGAAAGTACTCACGAACATTCACGTGTGTTAGTTTCATCAACATAAAGAAAACTGTAAATGGAGCTCATGCAACTCTGCTCCAGATATGTAGCTTTGCAAATGTTCATTACATGTTGGTGTAATGGCAGGGTACTGTCGACAGTTACACCTGGATCTCATACAGACCGTGTAATTTTAATGTTAGCATCAGTGATTGTATATGGTAAAATATATGAATAAAAATGTGGTTGCGTGATGATCAGGATGGCTTCGGTTTTATGATCAGTCATTGGCAGCGTGTTACATGCATTTCCAAATGACTTAAATGGTCGACTCAGCATTAATTTGGTAGCAAGAACTGTATATAGAGGTGCCATCAGCGTACAATTAATGACACTAGATGTCGATCTATGACACGTACGTGTGGAAGAGTGTATATAATGAAGAGAACAGGAACAGGGCGGAGAACATTCTTGTGGAGCACCAATCATATATCAACTAGGATGGGACGTTTTCCGTTTACAGACACAACTATTATCATGTTGACTAAGTAGGATTTGGACTATATAAAGGTCATATTGTGAATTCCATATATATATACTATAAATAGGAAAGTATATATCATGGTCTGCTGCATCAAATGGCGCATGCTAGTAAAGTAGGGAAAGTACTGTCATCTTTTGACTATCCAAAAACAAAAGAGGAGTTCATTAAATATTCCCAGAAGAGCTGTACATTGACAATATGACTATTTGGATTCAAGTGAAATACAATCCGGGATGGAACAACTATTGCTAAGAGTTGTTCAATGCATGAGAAACAGGTTGGTAATTCATTAAATCGTCCGAGCCAAGAGTCAGTTTCTTCAAGAGACGCTTAACAATGTCATTTGTTGAAAAATGATGATCGAGAGAGAAGTATTGATAACATCAGTTATTGAATACATTATTGAAAATAAGCACTGAAGTAACAATTATGTCGTAAACGAATCGTCGACCTCACATTGAGGTGATCTTTGTCACAATTGTATGTATCAACTCCAGAGATAGGTTTAAATGATGTTAAGGGTTGCCGTGTATAATCTTTATCACAACATTATGGTGAAAATGTGTAAAATGGTGTTTATAAGCTTGCTCCTAAAATACGGAGTTTTTTAAGGGAAGAAATTTTCAAAAAAATATATGGAAGGTCGCCTGGTCAAAATGTTTCTAAAAGTAATGAAAATTTATTCATTTCCATCAGATTATTCTTAATATCAAAGAGCTGCATGAACTATCCAGGTGACAGAGTTCTTGTCAGATTCACCAATCTGCTGATGAATAGTGAGGTTTATGGAAGGACAAATCCAATCAACCATACCGCTTTCTCTTTATATATATATATATATATATATATATATATATATATATATATATATATATATATATATATATATATATATATATATATATATATATATATATATATATATATATAATAACAAACTAAGATTATATACATTTCACATTTGTATTAATGGTTTTGATGCTACTTTTAAGACGTCTTACTTATGATATATTCTAAAGTCAGAACCGTTGTACGTTAAGATCTGAGTTTTCAGAGTGAAACGGAAAATCCCTTCGACTCAACATTTTCAAACACGTCCTAAGACAACTGTTCATTAAAGTTTAGTATTTACTTCAAGGCATGTAAATAGAAAGGTAAGAGCTCTCTTTTCAACTGTTAAAATAAGTATGAATTTAGTAAAAACTGAGCTCGAACAATGCTGGTATTCCCAACTAAAAAATATTAAATACATTTCAAATGGTCCATGAATATGTGACATTTAATTTACAGTTGATCCAAATCAATTTTCATCACTTTTGTCGTATGGTACTTATTCCACTGGATAGTTTATTGACAAACTGACCAAAATAATTTAGCCCGATCAAAATAGTTAAGATGTTCTAGCTCCATTCGTATTACCTTGGAACTAAAGTTGTTCAGCTATCTGCAAATATGTCTACATATATGATATGTACGCATAATCCACTTAGGCTAATTTGCAAATGCATTTTACAGAAATAGTTTAGTTTCTCGATACACACTTACTAGTACAAAATCCCTCAGGTAGGATATAATTTGCTTTTCTTCTTTGTCACTCAACAGTTTGTCTAGTTCATCAAATGCATCCGTCCACTCATGGTCGAACAGGTCGGACAATTGCTCAGAGAGCTTGGTAGGTCGATTTGGGTCACTTAGCTCCACAGTGTTTGGATTGTTGTCTCTGAGTTGCCTGTGGAAAAACATGTGAGTTTGTTTGATGACATAAAAGTCAATCTCGAGAACCAATGTGTCTATTGTGAATAACAAATCTTTAGTTTTTAAGTGTGATTCAGTTTGGTGCAAAGATTATAAAACATCTTGGTAGCAAACAATTATAACTCGAAAGAAAACCGACATGAAATACATTCAATCTAAATAGAGCATTAGTAAAATATGATATTTATATAATATTGATAATATACAATAAGTTCATTACTAAAGAAGTGATGCCGTATGGTATGTATTAGTGTGTAAAACGCGTAGATATCCGTTTTTGTACGTTACATTGTGATAAGGGGACATTAAGCATATATATATATATATATATATATATATATATATATATATATACAAGTAATCTAATTATTATTTTAGAATGCACATTGTCTTACCTCTTTGAACAATAACTGGAATACTGGAATCAGGAAAAAAATTGGGGAGATTGTGCAATGACATTTTCGTCAAATGACGCTTTGTTTCTTCCGTTGCAGTCAGTATAGTAGGTCACATGTAGGCAATTTAAACACACACGCACACACACATGCATATATATATAGTTAGAGACGAAGTAATTGAAACCATATCTACCAATAAATTAGTCTACTCCTAATGTGGAAACCTTCATTAGTTGTACGAGTCTGCAAATCATTCGTCAGACAGAGGAAGGTACTGACGCGAGGTTTTGCATTAATGCTCAAGATCATACCTATTAGTATGCGAATTTTTGTGCGTGGATCATGTTTTTCAGTGTGCGCATTTATTTGTGCGCATATCATGTCTATTAGTATGTGCATTTGTTTGTGTGTGGATCATGTCTATTAGGGTGAACGTATATTTGTGTGTGGATCATGTCTATTAGTGTGCGCACTTTGTTTGGCGTGCTGATCATATTTATTAGTGTGCATTTGTTTGTATCTGGATCATGGATATTAATGTCCGCATTTGTTTTAGTGGGAATCATGTGTATTAATGTGTGCATTTGTTTGTGTGTGGATCATGTCTATTAGAGAGAGTGCATTTGTTTGCGTGTGGATCATGGATACTACTGTGCGCATTTGTTTGAGTGTGAATCATGTGTATCAATATGTGCATTTGTTTGAGTGTGAATCAAGTGTATTTATGTGTGCATTTGTTTGTGTGTGGATCATGAATATTAATGTGCGCATTTGTTTGTGTGTGGATTATGTTTACTAGTGTGCACATTTGGTTTTTGTGTGGATCATGTTATTAGTTTGCGGATTTCCTTGTGTATGGATCATGTCTATTAGTAAGCGCATTTATTTGTGCGTGGATAATTTCTATTAGTGTGCATATTTGTTTATTGGTTGTTGTTGTAGGGTTCAACGCCATTTTTAGCACACGATAGGCTATATATAGCGGCCAGTATTATTGGTGAAGGAAAAACCCGGGAAATCCCCCAGAAAGACCCACCGACCCACGAGAATCTACTGGCAAGCTTTCTCACATAACTACATTAGCCGAATCTTAGACTCAAACTCACGTAGACAGAGGTGAAATGTCAGTGATTCGTAACGGAAAGCTCATTAGACCACTCGGCCACTCGGGGCCACTTTGTTTATTGGTGGATCATGTCTATCAATGTGCGTATTTGTTTTAGTGGATCATGAATTTCAGTGTGCGTATTTGTTTGTGTGTGGATCATGTCTATTAGTAAGAGCATTTATTTGTGCGTGGATCATGGCTATTTGTGTGCATACTTGCATGTGAGTGGATCATTTCTATAACGTGCGCATTTGTTTGTATGGATCATTTCTATTAGTGTGCGAATTTGTTTGCGTGGATCATGTATATTGGTGGGCGCATTTGTGTGGATCATTTATATTATTATGCATATTTGTGTATGGATCATGTCTCACAGATCATATTTCACTATGTATAATACACCCTTCAATACTATATATAGTATAAGTTCACAGTGTAATGTTGGTGCTTTCTAAATGAATATGACTTTCTATTCTGACAGGACCATCTATGGCAAGTTATAATGGAGTGGATGGAAGGTTGTGTATTTAACTGTAGATAAAGTCTTATTTAAGAATATATAAGGACAATATTTTGATTTTGGTTTGAAAACAGAACAATACATGAACATATTCTGTTTGTGTTCTTGTGGTCTAAATAATTAATTGTTTATGATGTTAGCCCCTAATAAAGGATCCATCGATTTCCTCAGTTTCTCACATGTGTTTATATTTCTAGAAGACGATTAGCCCAAGTGTGTGGATCTAACACCCACCGGTTACTCCATCAAGTCGTTCTAACGCCACTCTCGCGGAGGTGGAATTCTTGTCATCACAAAGAATTCCATGATAAAATGTCTTACACACAACACCATCTTCAATTTGTGCCACACATGGTTTGAATTAGTCCAAACAACACTCACACTAGAACAAAGGTCAGTACAATGTTTTTGCCTCTAACGCCATTTTAGTAGAAAAACAAGCTGACCGAATCTCGTTTTGGAGCAGTTTCCGAATCTCATTGCATATGGAAATTCTATAGGTGGATACCTAATTATTCTTGGATATTTCAACTTGTCTGCGGTGTGAGTGTAGTACCAAGCGTAGAAAGATTCTCGTTGTTAGGTGAGCATGTTGTCTGGATCATACTAGTGAGCAACAGGCAATTGGGACAAAGCGGCGTGTTGATTGGCTTCTGCATTGAACAAATTGAGAAACATACCCTTTGGCAATTTCAATCCTTCTAAATGTTTTCGGCATTCGACTCAAAGACATGTCCAGGTAACTAATCGAATCTTTAAACTGCACTTTCCCCACTTGCATGGAAATGAGTTTGGGTCCTTCAAAGTGATTTAAAGAGATTCGGTCATATGTTCCGTATAGTATTTCAGAAGAAACCGTTCATCGTGAGCCAACCTTGTATCATAACGATGGCAATCTCTGTAAAATTCCACTTTCTTTTGGCTCTACATTTGGTCGATAGGATCTAAGATTCATTTTTCAAATTCTGCCGAAGATCTTTTCTCGTCCTCCAGGAATCTTGCTAAAGTGTGTGCAATTGAATAATTTAGGCACTTGGATGCGCTTCTCTCACGCTTGGTGAACCATGCAGAAATAAGGGAATACGAATACCGGTCTCTTGCAAATGAGTCGTCTACACCACACAAACAGACTTTCAGCGGCAACTGTTAGCAGCATTTGAATCTGTCTCTATCGATTTTGTACGAAACGTTGTGATGAAAAGTGCACCAACGTCATGTAAAATTGACCCAATCCAAAATGCTGCATGAGCGCTTATATTCAATATTGCCCACACTGACTTATGTTATTGATACATCTCTCTCCTCCAGGGAAATGCCATCGTTGTTCAAAACTGCCATTGTAAAGCCTCTACTGAAGAAACCAACACTCGATCATAACGAATTAAAGATGCACAGCCCAGTTTCAATCTTCAATTCATACAAAAAATGTTAGAAAATATTGTTCTAACCCATCTTGCATCTCATGTGAATTCAAATATATGTGTTTAAATAAAACCCCATTCTTTCAAGTCAGGAAATATAAAAGACAAATCTAAAAAATGAAATTTTTAAAGGTGAGATACATTTGTTAATTTACATCAAAACTGTATTGAAAAGTCTTGTGTGAATATAATATCAGTAACTTAGGGATTGTTTGTATAAAGGATATATACATGACAGGTTAATCAATAGGAACGTTTGTAAAGATAATTACAAATTGGTCAGTACAAATAGATTATAATGAAGATGATGTTATGCAATGTTCTGAACCTATCTTTACACTTCTCCAGCCACGTCTAACTAATGCAATGGAGTTTCTGTTATTTGCACCGTGAGTGTATACGATTCAACAGATCGAGCAAAAAAACTCACTTTAATAATTGTAAAGTCAAACTTCATGTAAACTTTATTCGTTGTACCCAAATTCCTTTGTGGAAAAGTAATAACATTTTAATTAATTAATATTAATACATATATTATTTCTATTACTATTAGATAAATGTTCAGGAACCAAATATCTGGGGCAAAGCGTTACCGAAAAAAGAACCTTAGTGAGACGGTGTGTATTTTATCTGTTTATTTTTGTCTAATTGTAAGTGTATTGCAAAATCTGTCCAAATGTTTGAAAGTCCAAAAGCGTGCACTTACTCACATGTCCCATTGTCAGTAGTATTAGCATAGCCAACAAAATAAAAGATAATTAAGCTTCATGCAAATACATTTCTTACATTTTCCCTATAAGAAGTAAAAAAATATTACACGTTATATAAATTACCTTGCGAGTTCAGTCTCAAGCTCATCACACTTTCCTTTTAATTCTTTCGCTCTTTCCTCATAAGATTTGTCGATTGTCAGTCTGCAAAACAATTGCGAGATATGGAGCTGCAAGGTAACTACACAGGCATCAAACTTTCACATTGGACAGGTCTGAGCCCGAATCAAATTAGCAAATACTTAAAGGGTGACCTTCTTATTAAAGTTAGATAATGATCAAACATTATTAACTAAACACAATTGTAAGTCCACTGAATTTTGTACATGGCATTTTATTATTCTGAATGTTTAGGGAATTCACTAACACGTGCTTCCTCTTAGAAATAAGCAATTGCTCGTAGATAAAGGTATTTTAATAAATTGACAAATTTGCGTAATATGACTAAAACGTTGGCTTTTGCTGTAAAAAGTAATATTGAGTCATTTTAAGATAATATTTTTCTGTCATAACACAAGGAATATGCAGATATCACGAAATGCAGAAGATATTCTGTATACCATAATATCTTGATTTGGAGAGAGGATCACCTTACATTCATGATTAATGCTTGCTTCTCTAATTCGCTGCTATCTTATGTAAGTCCTGTAAAATAAACTTTGTTATACGTTTTCAATTAGCCAACACTTTTCTATAATAACGAAAAGTTGAACTAACCTGTGAAGATCAAGTGTATACTGTGTGATGAAATTAATTTTAATCAAAACATTACGTCTTTCAATACTGAGAATAAAATTTGAAATTGTATGTGTGTTATTTACTGTTGCATATAAGACAACATATTATGACAGCATATAATGATGCACTCTAGACTTTCATTCATAGAATCTAGATGCCGTTCAATAATTCTACTAGAACACCTCCTTTAATAATGATATATTTTGGACACTAATATTTATTTTTCGGATACAGTCTCAATTACCTTCTTGAAGTGCCACAATACATGTATTTATGTACATATAAATTTCCTCAATGCATTTGAGACATTAATGTAATTAAGGAAACAATATCTTAGCATTTGTTTATTCAGTCGTTTGACTTCCGCTTCATGGTTCCTCTGCAATTGTTCTTTATTGTTCAATATTTCTAATCTGTACATATTAAAAATGAAATAATAAACAATTACAAACGAAGAATAAGCAAGTACATTCTAACGTTGCAAATGTGTTGCTTAAGATATTGCATTCATTCTAAATAGATTTATATGAAGTTTTATTATCTTATATTTCTTTCATTATTTAAATGTATATTGATACTGTATAAGATTTTCACGATTTTGAATAGCACTGATTTGCACATTATTAGATTGTAATACAATAATTTGTTTTGCTGAAGTAATGTTAGGAATTGTTTCATGAATGATATGTGCAATTCAATAGAGGTAGATAATGCCATCATTCCACGCTATTTATTACATTCGTTCTTCATTAAGTGAGAAGACGACATGTATATATCAAAGATGTACACTGATGCATATACAAATAACCTCAGAGAACGTAGTTGGTACCTCATTTACGTCATATGCATGTATTTCATATGCATTATCTCTTCTAGTCCATTACTTAAAGCATGAATGGATTCATTCATTTAAGATAGTTTTAATGTAATTTGTATTTAGAGATGTGTTTGAGTATCTGGTCTTGTTTAATGTTTTTTTTATTTACCTTCTAGATTGTGACATTGATTCATCCTTGTCGAATACAGAAGGAAACACAATTATATTAAGATATTTATTTTAATTTTATTTTGTATAAGAAGGTAGGTGTTCAATTTCAAATTGATATGATATGTAAAATTGTAGAGATTCACATTGTTTAAATATAATAAAGCTAAGTAAAGTTTTGAATTATGAAGACCATTATAAAAAGATCATATTCAAAATGAACTCACAAATATTTTTCTTGAAATTATAAACAATACATATCTAGAGGAAACAAATACCATATTTCAAAATATCAGCAAAGTTTATTTGACTTTGCAACGTAATAAGAAAAATAATATATCACTCATTTCCGTATAAACAAACCAGAGAGCATACAATAACTTATAAAGTGATACCTTTCTTCGAGTTTTCTTATCTCTTCCTTATAGACACCTATCTCCTCTTGATGGATTAATTTTAGAGCGACTATCTCATTCTCAGACTCGTCTAGTCTCCTGTTGAGCCTGAAACGGAATAAATACTCAAATGTCTAATGATCAGGTTATAGTTGTGGAATGACAAAAGACAGTCGAAATGTGTCAGGTCTTCACTTCCAGTGAATTATCAAAATTTACGGCAAATCATATATATATATATATATATATATATATATATATATATATATATATATATATATATATATATATATATATATTTCAGTTCATTTGTTGAAATACATCTACCTAAGAAGAACTTCTTCCTTAGACTTCCTCTCATTTTCTAGCTGACTGGTCAACTGATTGATCTCGCATTCGGCAGATCGTAAGCTGCAAAGAGAAAATTAACAATAGTTGTAAATTGTTGCAATTAATGCATGAGAGAGAGAGAGAGAGAGAGAGAGAGAGAGAGAGAGAGAGAGAGAGAGAGAGAGAGAGAGAGAGAGAGAGAGAGAGAGAGAGAGAGAGAGGAACATGTAAGTATTTGCTTTATTTGATTCATAACAGACTGAAGTAAATGATTTTTTAAACTATATCCAGGGCTATATTCTTTGTATGTTCGCACAGAAAATATCAGAAGTAGCATACTTCTAGTTCCCAAACCAATTAATATATAACATAGAACTTTAATAGCTTCATGCTTATTGTGAAATTTCCATTTGGTTTGTATTCATGCTAGGCAGCTATTCTCACCAAAAGACCACGCAAGCGTAGAAACGTTTATTTGTGTGTTTGAGTAGGATGCTTAACGTAGCTTTAACAATTTTACAGTCATATCGTTAAGCACTAGGCCACCGGAGTGGTCACTCGTATCCCGTAACAGGCATATTAATACGCATAATACGTAATACGCATTGCAATGTATGTACCTAACAAGGGCATCTTCTTTGGCCCTCCCTTCATTTTCAAGCTGGTTAATTAACTGATTATTCTTGGCTTCTAGTCTGTGGAAGAAATGGAAGAATTATCAACAAGCATGACAGTTTAAAATTATATATACTTGAACATATTTTGTTTATGTTCTTGTGGTCTATATAATTAATTAGTTATGGTGTTAGCCCCTCATAAGGGATCCATCGATTTCGCCAGTTTATCACATGTATTTGTATTTCTAGAAGGTCAACAGTACAAATATTTGTACCTAAAAAAGCACCTTCTTTGTCCTTCCTCTCATTATCATGATGGATATTCAAATGAATAATCAAGACTTGTATAATGTTAAAAATATAATATCTGAGATTTATAAATTTTACTATATTTATAAATATGAGAGAGAGAGAGAGAGAGAGAGAGAGAGAGAGACAGAGAGAGAGAGAGAGACAGAGAGAGAGAGAATAACATGTATATATTTGCTTTGAAGCTAGTGAATAATGGGTATATTTCATCTAGTTGGCATAATTATTTTCACTCATCGCGAAAATATTTCATCGGGTGGGAACGTGATTCACAAAGTAGGTGAAAAGCAGAGTATGCACGAGTGGCGAAACTAGGAGTGAAAATACTTAACGTTTCTCACCCACGAGATGCAATATGACCATCATTAACTCGGAGCAAGCAAAGCTTCCTTATTGGCTGGCATTATGTATAACACATTCAGGAAAGAGAGAGAGAGAGAGAGAGAGAGAGAGAGAGAGAGAGAGAGAGAGAGAGAGAGAGAGAGAGAGAGAGAGAGAGCATAATGAGGATACTTTATCGAGTTGAAAGAAAGACGTATGGTCACTCATAGCGGATATATTTCACTTAATGAAGTTGGTGAACGACGCAAACGTCTACCACTCGTTATGGACATAGACGTAGGTCGAATTTCGTACCATAAGGTATAGTTGTCGAGTGAAAAAATGGCAGTCAGAATGTTTTCTGATCTTCAACTCCAGTGAATTATCAAAATTCACTGCAACTGATATATATTTATTTATTTACTCATTTATTGAAATACATCTACCTAGACAGAGCTTCTTCCTTAGACTTCCTCTCCTTTTCTAGCTGACTCGTCAATTGATTGATCTCGGATTCGGCAGATCGTAAGCTGCAAATAGAAAATTGACAATAGTTGTAAATTCTTGCAATTAATGCCTCGGAGAGAGAGAGAGAGAGAGAGAGAGAGAGAGAGAGAGAGAGAGAGAGAGAGAGAGAGAGAGAGAGAGAGAGAATAATGAGTATATTTTATCGAGTTGAAAGAAAGACGTATGGTCACTCATAGCGGATATATTTCACTTAATGAAGTTGGTGAACAATGCAAATGTCTACCACTCGTCTTGGACATAGACGTAGGGCGAATTTCGTACCATAAGGTTATAGTTGTCGAATGAAAAAAGGCAGTCAAAATGTTTTCTGATCTTCAACTCCAGTGAATTATCAAAATTCACTGCAACTCGTATATATTTATTTATCGACTCTTTTATTGAAATACATCTACCTAGACAGAGCTTCTTCCTTAGATTTCCTCTCCTTTTCTAGCTGACTCGTCAACTGATTGATCTCGGATTGGACAGATCGTAAGCTACAAATAGAAAATTGACGATAGTTGTAAATTCTTGCAATTAATGCCTCGGAGAGAGAGAGAGAGAGAGAGAGAGAGAGAGAGAGAGAGAGAGAGAGAGAGAGAGAGAGAGAGAGAGAGAGAGAGAGACTTCATCGACGGATGTAAAACTTTGTGATTGTATGACAAAAGTAGATACTCAGATCATGTATGAAGTGCACCACTAATTTCAGCCTTTAGCCATTGAAGTAATGCTGATAATAATGAATCAATTCGATATATAATATCGAATATTTATCACAGTTGTTTTAGAAGTTTAAAGAAGTGCGCTTCTTTTAAGAGGACTTCTTTATGTCTAATAAGAACATTATTAGAACTTACAGTTACATTTTCTTTATATTGTAGAACATGGCCCAGAGTTTTCACCAGTCCATACTACGATCCTTAAATCAGCACGTTTTTTTATATACGTTTTAATACTGCAGACCCAACAAGTATAATCACATGTAAACCTAAGACGTAATGCCAAATGTTACAACTAACGTGATTTGGAGGATTTTTAGACTGCCAGACAAATTTCTGAAATATTTAACATGCGTTGTAGGTGGTCTATAATGTCAAGAAAGATTCGTGCATATTGAAAACGTGTTGTATATTTTCATTTAAAGTATGTGCAAACAAACCAGGTCGTTTCGAAAGCCTCTTGGTTTGTCTCAAAAATAAGAGTAAGATCGTATGATGACTTTTGGAATCCTCATTGACGACAACGAAACCCGTAAGGACCGCCGAGTCGTCGAATGAAAATGAAGGTAGTCTGAACCAGCAGAGAGGATATTTGATTCACTGACAATGTGTGCCAAAACTAACGCAATCAGGAAACATTTTTTTATATGGAAGGAGTTTCAAAGATGTCCTGCAAGAGGAGGCTTGAAATTATTTGAATTCAGCCAAGTCAGAACACATGAAAGATTGAAATTATTAAACAGAGTATGTGGTTTAGGCCTATTTAAGTAGAAGATTAACAACAATATTAAGAGGAGTTTGTTTACCTATGTTAGACAGAGAAGTCGAATTTTCCTATGTGGGAATGCTGGACTCAGAAGGTAGTAGCTATTATATTTATACTGCTAATGTAATCAGGGAACGCATTCTAAGGACAACGAGAAACACTGAAAATTATGAAACGAATGTGCATTTCCCTTGCAGTTCCCTTCCATTTCGCTAGCATTTCTCTTGCATTTCCCTAGCATTTCCATTGAATTTTCGACATTTAAAGAGTATTACGAAATCATTACAATGAAGAGGTTATTTAATATCTTTACAGTTAAGGTTCTTGTAATATGACCAATACGTTGTTAAAAAAATTCTAAAAGGTTATTCTTTGGCAGTTCATTATTTGCGCATACATATGAATTCTGGGAAGTTTATTATCGAATATTCGCATGTCAACATTTAGTTCTCTATTCCGTCTTGCGATGTTAATTGGTTTTATTCTCTGTTTGACAGTATCCCTGGGGTAACTGAGTATACTTTGTGAGGAGTTCCACTCTGATTTTATTCCATTTCTATTACATTTGAACCTGCTATCAAAACTCAGCGAATCATTATATTTCACATCTAGGCAATAGACCCTTTCATGAGGACTATATGAGCAAATGTTTGAACGTTGCCTCGTGATCTTTAGTTACGTTTAGACTTCCCTACCCAGAAAAGTAAAGTTTCTTTCACTCATCTTGCGTCTTGGTTAGTGTTCTGTTGATTTAAATTAACCTGAAGACTTTATTTTAGTTTTATAACTCCTGCTGCCATTGACCCCACCTAGCAGTAGGGAGGGTGAACATACCATTTTTATAGAGTCCTTATTTTGTTAAAATAACGGTTATTTTATTTCATTAATTTGTGCAGCGGGGAGGGTGAACATACCATTTTTTACACAGGCGTTATTTTGTTAAAATAACCGTTATTGTAATTCACCAAATTATTTTCCACACCCGGGTGAAAAAATTACATCCGCGTCCCGAGGATATCCTCGGGGTCTCGATTAATTAACCATATATTTTATAATATGGATAATGGCAAATATCGGAGAAGCACAAATAACTATATTAACTAGAGAACGATTAGCCGCAATTAAAAAAAATTCTCCCAGTAAGAGATTTTTTCAGTGATAATTTACAAACTCGTCAAGAAGCTCGGGTTGATTTTTCCTCCGATACCGAACAATTATTTAAGCCGGTAACTACAACTATTGAGAAAACTATATTGGGAGATATTACCGATGAACAACGAGGAAAAAAAAGCTCTTCTCCCAGTACTTGAAAAAATAGCAAAAAAGATCCAAGTATACGAACAAAATCTCTAGAAACTCTTCCATCTGATATAATCGCCGCACAACCTCAACCTCATCTTTAACCTGAACCTCAATTAGAGGGGGCTGTTGCTAATATTCCGGCCGAAGAAATATCTGGAATAATCTCACAATTAAAAATGTTTACTAAAGTTGCAATTGATGAAATTAAAGCAATTTCTACTCGGGACAATATTAGCTGATTTTGCGTTTAAAACGTTTTCTAAGTGGGGGGTATATTTAAATCCGGGATTTGAAAAACTTTTAAAGGATTCTAAATCTTGGAATTAAAAGGTGTATCTAGCAAAATATGGCGGTGATTAAACTTCAAAGGATGATTCTAATTTTGTAGCATATATGAAAAGAACAGAAGATCGGAAAAAAGGTCTACCATCGTATGAGGCATCTCTTGAACTACCTGAAAAAACAAAATCTTTTAGAATGGTAACCCCTTCGACACAAAAACAATTTGCAGCTGGATTTTCTCAGAGTGTAACTCCATCTAGAACTTATGTTAGTGGTCTTGTTTCTTGTCCGAGTAATATTCTCGCTGACATAGCACGATTGAATTTTTCATCGGAGTAAACGAGTTGGAAAGAATTCCCGGGAGATAATTAATGAAGCTGCTGTTATCTGCCGATGATTATTTCAAGGTGGTATCATGGACATCGGCATATATCACGAATTTATCGACGAATTGGTTGATGATTATCACAGCGACTAATTGTCACCCGATTAGATAAATAACATTTAAATAAAATGATCATATATCGTAGTCACAATAAACCAACTACTGTTCACGTGGTACATTTACAGTTTCCAGTTTATAAAGTATACTACGGAGATGAATTCGGTGATATCATCAGGGAAGTATTTACTAGAATTGCTCCGAAAATCGCACCTATCGCCAAAGAACTATCGGTGAGTATGAGTATGAAACAAAACTTTAAAATATATCGAAGAAGAATTACTGGCATCGACGTAATCATGTAATCGGTTTCAGGTTTTATCGCTGGAACCGGCATGATATTATCGTCGGTGAAAATGATAGACCCGGTAGTTGTTCCAATTTGTATATCCACGGCGACGACAATCGCGGGTGTGATAACAATTATCACAAAAAATATAATCGTGTAGTCAGCGTAAGTTACATGATTACGATGTAACATTTCATACGGTATCAACCGTGTACTCGCATTTATCCGCGATAATATCGTCGTCACTCGATGACACTATAATCTCCGATAGTGAGTTCTCCGCGATGGTAAGCATTTACGATTTAGCGATGTCAAAATTTGAAAAATATATAGAAGATAATGGCAACACCAACAGAACTACTTCAACGAATAGTCGAGAATACCACACCTGTAAAAACAACTATGATATCAACCACGACAAATAAATCTGAATTTAGTATTGAATTTCCAACTCCGCTTCCAGTAAAGGAAATCGCGCTAACGCAACTACGAGTATATTATAGTTGGCCCAATATCAGATCAGAATCTTTTGCACGAAAATCACCAAATAACACCTTTATATTCGCAAACAATGACACCCCGGATGGAACTCCCGATTTGCAAACAATATATCTTCCCAAATGAGCTTATGATATGGAGGACATCAGCAAAGAAATTCAACGTAGGAGTAGAATCTAAGATCGAGATAACTGTTCATGAACAATCATTATCAACCGCCATAGAGATAAAATCTCCCGGGTACGCCATAGATATATATAACTAGGCGATGAGAACCATATTAGGATGGCCTGAAATCTTACCATACGGAGGAGACCCCCCTCCCCCCCCCGTTGAAAAACAACGTACACGGGAACCTAAAAAAGATTTTACCACAAATAAAAAATCATACCAAAAAATTAAAAATACCCCAGAAAATGAAGTTTCCCTGTTTTAAGAACAACAGAATATATGATTGAATATTATACTATTCTTGATACAATATTTAATAATATTTGGGAGGTAGAGATAACATAGCATTTGATTTACATCCCTCAGAAAATAGTAATATAATGGGTTATCATATTTCAACATTTCAATAGAATCGATGAATTATATCAAACACAATTACAACAATTACGACAATTTTTCCAAGAATATCTCTTTGATATAACAAGTTCACTTGATAAAATCATTACACGGATATAAAAATTAAATCAACTTATATCCGATATGGAGCATATCAATAAGCGATTAGTTAAAATGATAATTGATGATAAGGGTAACCAAGACAAAAAACAAAACATCCTTATTTTTTTTAAACAACAGAAGTTGAATTACCCAATTTTAAATTTCCAGGATATAATGCATCAAAATTAAGAAAATCCCTCAATGATATCATCGATGAATATTTCTCGTTGATCCACGCCGCGTGAATAAAAACATTACGGTGCCAAATATTCTTACATACAATAATTCGCCAGACGGAATTGGTAGACATGTATCTCCGGGCAACGTTGATATAAAATCAATCATCGCTGTGCATCTTATATTTGATATAGTCATTGGAAGTTATCACGCTGATACATCGTCGTCAAATGAAGCGAATCAAGGATATATCCTACATACTTTTTCCCCTCAAGTAAACCCCGGAAGTTTGGTCATACAAACCCCGATCAACCCCGTGTATTTAGCATGCAATAATTCTTGGATAACAAAAAGAAACTTTAAACTTGCCGATCAAAATTTTAACTTGATTGATCTGTCAGATGAAAAACTACAAATTATTATTGATGTGAAATCCTAGGTTGAAAATCGTTCGGAATTCAATAATTAAAAATTACAACAACTGCAACAATAATGTATCAGCACGCACGAGTATATGTCTATGATCGAGAACAACTTGAAACCGCGATTAGAAAATCATTCAAGGAAACAATCTTGGGAAATTTTGAACGTGTCATCGATGAATTCGGCAGCGAAAATTTTCTGTTGAGAGTATCATTTTGTGTCTTTGGTATGACTCGGCTTCTTCCTCCACCATAATACTGGCCGCCACGTATAGCCTATCGTGTACTAAACATAGCCTTAAACCCCACAACAACATACATGCATGCATGCATGCATACATACATACATACATACATACATACATACATACATACATACATACATACATACATACATACATACATACATCATCTAGAAATGTAGCATCATGCCGCAGACGTGTAGCATGATGTCCCACCGAATTACATTATCTTGACACCAGGCCAACCAGTCCTAACATTAACCTCTTAATGCAGCACGCCAAACGAGGTAGCTGTTAGTACCATTTTTGTAAGTCATTGGTATGATTTGGCCAGGGTTCGAACGCACGACCTTCTGCTTCTGAGGCGGGCTCTCTAACCACAATGCCACCTGATTTTTTACTTAGAAACCAGTGGTGTCAGTACACCAATAAGCATCGGATATGACAATGGAAAACACTTTTATAGTATGTTGTACGCAGACACAGGTGTGTCTTTGTGTGTTTCTTTCATTTATATTATTTTCTATTGAAAGAACTAACATGTAAATAAGTCTTGAAAACACGCCATGCTATGCCAATATTCTTATTGGAGTATTGCCATCATTCCATTAATTGAAGTCATGCTTTTTCATACAATGGGGAAGTAAAGCTTTATCCTATCTTAACATTTAAGTGTCAAGGGTAGATAATAAAAAGTCCATGTTTCATCCTGTTATTCATGTCATGACTTGCTTGATGTACAAGTACAAGGGTTTAACGCCATTTTTAAGAACACGATAGGTTATACATGGCGGCCATTATTATTGGTGGAGGAAGAACCCGGGAAAACCCCGGAAAGAACCACCGACCCACGAGTAGTTACTAGAAGCTTTCTCACATAACTACATTAGCCAAATCTTAGACTCGAACCCACGCAGACAGAGGTGAGATGGCAGTGATCCGTAACGAAGAGCGCTTTAGACCACTCGGCCACTCGGCCCCCCCCCCCCCCCGACTTGCTTGAAGTCATTCCAAAATATATTGTTATAGTATTAAGTTAAGATGGCCATGTTTAAAATAGATAGTGCTATCTATAAGTGCGACTAAACTGAGTTTGTCTTCGATGAGAGTTGCAAATTTTTGTATGAAAAATTCTCTATCTCTGTAAAGATTGTAGATATAAATAATAATGTGATAACATTTCAGTAACTTTTGTATTTATGACATACCCTTGTGTTTCACGATTTTCGTTTCGCATACCACCAGTCGTAGTGCGTCTTTTGTCCTTTCTGTCAAATGCATTGCTATATTCGTCGAAGAATATCTAAAAAATCGAGTATACATCTGTTACATTGCAATGATGCCCTTGATTGTATACATAATATGTTTTAAGATCGAAAAAGATAACTCTAAGGAATCAAAATGGAAGATATTTTAATCAGTGTAAAGTCACAAAACTGCCTTAACTTGAGATAATAATAATAATAATAATAATAATAATAATAATAATAATAATAATAATGACTTTGTATATCGCATTAACTTTAAAAGCTTTAAGTGCTAGGTTTTACATATATAATCAGTGTAAAGCACCAAAACTACCTTAACCGAGAAATAATGCCCGTGATTGTATACGTAATATGTTTTAAGATCGAAAATGATATCTCTAAGGAATCAAAATGGAACATATTTGAATTGTATCAGTGTAAAGCCACAAAACTACTTCTTTAACTGAGCAACCATATTACACAGCCTGACTTTGCAACATTGGAAACATGTAATGAATGCGATACTTACAATGTATTATGACAGAAGCGAAAAACAACTTTATATACAAAAATTATTTATTTATTCCACAAATTTGTAATTCGAATATTTGACCATAATATATTAAACAAAATACTCAGTCTTTTAAAAAGTTAAAACCTACGTATACTAAATTGAATAACAATAGCGATCTTTATAATGTGTCAGTAAATTCTGGTGTATGCATGTATGAGAGAATTTTTCGAAAAGAAAGTATTGCATGCCATAATAGCTTTCTCCTGATTCGCCATATTCCTTGACATTAGTTTGTTATCGATCCCGAGGAGTTCTTTGCAGCTGGAACTTCTCTCCGTGACAATATTAATGTATTGGGATAATTTGGCTAAATGTGTTATGTATGTGACGTTCTTCTTAGCGGTTTCATTGACTTCTTTATGAATAGTGGGTGTGGTTGAAAGCCAAAGCCTTTCCGCTTGACGGCGGTGTCTTTTAGCAGTGCGAAGCTGGTCCCTAACACTGCTATACCACAGAGAACACGTTTGAATTAATACTCTGCTTTTGGTGGCTTTGGCATGTTTTTTCAAGCAATGAACGCAGGCAGTTATCGAGTTGTTCTGCATCAGGTCCAAGAGAATGCAGTCTAAAATGTGACCATGTGTATGGGTGGGTTGGGTAACAGACTGAGGTTGAAAACATCATTGGAATCTTGGAGTGTATGGGTTTCCAGGAAAGTCAAAGTGAAATTTGAAATCTTCACGAATAATCAGGTTTCCATCTATCGAACTTCCATACTCCAGGAGATTCGGAAACTGCTCCAAAAGGAGAGATTCAGTCAGCTTGGTTTTTCTACTAGGAGGAGCGCGGTAGAGGAAGAGAAATGGACTGATCTTTGCTTTTCTAGTCTGAGTGTTGTTTGGACTAGTTAGAACGATGAGTGGCAGACGTTTTGTTGCGTTTAAGACATTTTATCATGGAATACTCTGCGGTGACGGCAATTCCACCTCAGCGAGAGTGGCGGGCGAACGACTTGATGGGGTAACTGGTGGGTGTTAGATCCGCACACTTAGGCTCATCGCCTGATATTTAAAGCCACGTATCTGTCTGGAAGAAGATGTCGATATTCTGATCGTTGATAAAATTGACTATTTATGTGACCTTTTCCGATGGTCCTACTGATTGGACGTTGACTAATGCAATACGCAGTGGTATCTTTGGGATAGTTGTCACAAAAGATGGCGATTTAATAGTGATTTGCACCAGGTTATCTATATTAACGGCCGAACTTTTAAATTGTTTAGCTGGAAATGGCGAATGGGAGATAACTGTAATGTTTCTTCCTGTTCTATGCCGGCCAGCTTTGAAACAACGTTTCTTTATCCGCTTCCGTAAACATATAAATAATGATTAATGTAGCCCCAGTTCATTTAGGCTTGAGCTCAATGTAGTATGGACAGGCAAAGAGTGGTCATTTAAAGGAATTCATGAGGGATAATAGTAGCATAAATGGGTTGACTAGCGATCACGTGATGACAGATAATTCGAAAGCGGAGGACGTTGTGGAAGTTCAACAAGACAGGTGAGATAAATTATAATTATTCTCGTTTCCAAAACAAGGAGATGAAGAAACCCATACTAACTCAACAGCTAATGCATGATGAACATATGATAGACTTAAATAGACAACAACCACATATATCATGAACGTAGTAATATGGGGCACTCTAGCGACAGTCGAAAAATGGCTCGGGCTAGTCTTGCGACAAGGGGGATTTAACATGGTGGGCCTGTCTAGCGAAAGGGGGAATTTAACATGGTGGGCCTATTTAGCAACAAGGGGAATTTAACATGGCGGGTCTATTTAGAGTCAAGGGAAAATTGAACATAGGAAATATTTGGGGCTATAAAGCGTCAAGGGGAATATTATTTGGTCCTGTCTAGCGACATAGAAAAGCAAATATCTTTTTGAGGTATATGAGTGGCAATAAAAACAAATAACACAATCTCCTATCCACACAGAAGGGAGCGAAAAAATACCACAAAATATATTATCAAAAATCACAAAATCTCCTATCAACACTGAAGGGGGTGAACAAATACAACAAAATATTTTATCAAAAATTACAAAATCTCCTATCCACACAGAAGGGATTGAAAACAATCCACCCAATCTACTAACCACACAGAAGGGAGTGCAAAAATACAATAAAATATATTATCAAAAATCACATTATCTACTATCCACACAAGGAAGCGAAAAAAAAATACAATATATAATAAAAAAATCATAAAATCTACTATCAGCACAGAAGGGAAGGAAAACAAAACAAAGATTATTAAGAACACCATACATTCTATGTGAAATATGTTCATTGTTTTATTGTCGACTGACTGCTTATCATATCTCAAATTTAAGGGACGTCCTGTGTTTCTCAGGAAAAGCAACAAACAATGTTGCCAAGTTTTCACAAATCTAAAGGCAAAGGCGGAAAAAAGCAGCATCAAAAAGTGCTTTGTTTTATCCATAGTCTAAGCTGAGAGAAAAGAGGTCGGTTACATGTTTCCGAACGTGTTTTATTGATTTGAAATTCAAAGTTAACCATAGGCAGGGTCATAATGTGCAATGTCACTCGCGTCAATCTTGAACATTATTACATTTCTTCCGAACGTGTGATTTGGTTTTGGTTTTGGTTTTGGAATTAAAAGTTAGCCATAGGCAGGGTTGTACAGTGCAAGATCACTCGCATCATTCTTGAAATAGTCTTGTATTTGTTTCCTTTCTGATCTCATGCTGAAAAAAATTCGTGACACATTGCAGTGCCAGAAATTGGGAAAAGATCAGATACCAGAATTGTACAAGTGTGTCAACACAAGATTTTATTTCATCCAATGTCTTTCTGATTTACTATTTGTAAGGGTGCAGTGTCTGAAAAAAAAATTACATGACAAACAGAAATTATGGTGCCTACTGATTACACTTTTGGAGAGGTTTCTTCAAACGAGAACATTTACCTTTAGGATTTCAATCAAACGTATTACGAGAGAGAGAGAGAGAGAGAGAGAGAGAGAGAGAGAGAGAGAGAGAGAGAGAGAGAGAGAGAGAGAGAGAGAGAGAGAGACTATGTTATATCTACTTTTAAAAAGAATCCCGTCACTTAAGCTTGTTTTAATGGTATATTTTCCCTAAGAAAGTTTCAGGAAACACACATCCCACTTAGAAAATCAAATCCATAGGAAAGGTCTACCATTTTAAAATATCAACAGAGTGAACTGATGACGAATACTACTAAAACGTTGTCACAAAATAGTTCATCCAAATATGATGTGATGTATGTGACTATAAAATTGATATAATTTCCGTGGGATCACCCAGGGTACGAATGTTCGTGCTTTAGTTTTACATCTTTTTATAATATCAATCATCTAGCGGTGAAACACGACCTATCTCGATACTACTTGAAGACCTACTGAAGCCAATTCGAAGTGAACGCGGTAAGAAAATTGTTCTAGCCAACGAAATTGTTTAAGATGAGTGATGCAATGTTTTGTACGAAGGTAGTATGGCAAAATAATAAATACTCTCTCAAGCTGTTCCCATTGCAGTGCAGACTGGAATGTAAACTTAAATCCCTCCGTTGTGTATTGTACCATTTCTTTTTACCACATCAACTACTGAATGGTCACAGTGCTCGTACCATTTCTTCTTACCATATCAGCTACTGAACGCTCACATTACTTGTTGGCGTTTTGAAACTGACATTTTGTTTCGTCTCATTTAAACTTTTTGACGTACACACTCACATCGGTATAGTCAGGAGTGGTGCAGTATTAAGGGGCATGTTTTTTTTTCTTTCTTTTTTCTATTCCTTTCAATCTTGTGAATCTGGGGTTTGTACGAATTAAAGAAGCTGGTTCAGTGAACCTCAAGGATAAAGACACAAGTTGTCTGTCTATTGATGTGAATATTCACATCAAAAGCAATATGACCTTCAAAACACAAAGATGTACGGGAAACATGACTAAGTATGAACATAACGACACCTAACTGTAGTAACGAAGAGATGTTTTCCTTCACGTTCGCGTCACTTAGAGTTTCAATCGTCTTTCAAGACAAACTTGGTATCCTTTTGTGAGCGTGAAATTAAAACACTGAACAAACTTAAAGCGCTTTGATATAGACTATGGTATAGTTAATTTAAGCAACAAACTAATCAACATAAATACCGTTACAATAATAGAAAGCCTGAAATCGTCTATTAAAAAAAGAAATACGTTAAAGTTTTTTTTTAAAGATTAACGATCGCTAACCAATAAAACCGAATTTAAGAAAGGCAATGACATTCGTATATATGCCCCTCACTTTGATATTGTATGCGGGTATATATGCCCCTCACTTTGATATTGTATGCGGATGTAATCTGCCGGGTATTAACAGTTTGAAAAGGGTATACGCAAAGAGAAACCTCAATACAATCTGATTATTTCAGATGTGTTCCTTCCTTTTCTTTTTTGGGGACACACCTAAAACCTATTCAATGGTGGAATAGGGAAAATACACCTATCAAAATAAACCATACAATCTACCAATCAGACACGGACAGAAGCCAAAAAAAAACAACAAATCTACTAATCACACAGTAAAAAGAAGTCAAAGAGGATCTCCATTAATAAAAATTTAAAACAAACGACAGATGCATTTGTTTCAAAAGACAACATTTTTCTTCAAATAACAAACAGCAAAACACAATTTTTTTTCAACTAACAAACATTTTTCTAACGAATATTTTTCTTTAATAACACAAATACATTATTTTTGACATGGTTGACTACGCTGTGAATTAAAGTGAGATTTCCACTGTTGGAAGTCATTATGCCATTGATGTACACTACGTTTCCTAGCTAAAGACAACATATAGCCATAATGGTCACAAAACCATCGATCTACTTTGTCATCCTTTCTAGACAAGTGACGATTAAAATAAGTCATTAAATGTTCTAAAGACTGCGATGATGCAGAAAATAGACACAATATTGTCCACATGCCATAGAATCTGTGCCTTGTAATTTCACGTTATTGAATCGTGTCGCCTGGGCATTTCTTCTCATAAGTCAATGATATCGTGTTCCAAAGAGGGCAATACATACGAATCAAAATATTCCACACATTCCTCTTGAGGGAAGTAGACAGCTACCCATTGGGTTCCTGGAAGATGACTGTCGTCTGTGTTAATGACATAAGCTTGATTATCTTGGGGTTTGCGATGACACGATAGGATTCCAAGAAGCAGTGTACGAACTGCGGTTCAAAGGTAATAAAGGTCCCAGGTATCCATATTTGTGGTCTTATTTTGTTTTCTTCACAGGTGATGATAAGTCATCAATTAAATCCAGACTTGTTGCTTGAAAAGGTCTGTCAAGTAACTGGTTCTTTGGTTCGTCTCCTTACTCTGTGCCAAGAGAGCTTTGATGTGATCAGTCTCTCATGCAAACAATGGAGGAGAGGAATGATCACGCAAGTCTTTTTTCCACTGATATAACATGGATTCTTCTGAGATGAGACTCCAAGCTTCGTTCAGAAAATCGTCCAATTTTTCCTCTTGACTCATCATCATACATTCATCGTGTTGCATTTGACTGGGATGATCGTTTTGACATCCATAACAATTTTTCTTGATTATGTCCCTCATTTTATCTTCGAAGTGCTTGGTAAAAAAGGTGACTAAATGTTGTATATGTTCTGGCCATCTGGACTGAATTATCACTGTTTCTTCATTTTTGTTTTGGGGGTTTGCTTTCTCTGTAACCTTCCATTCCATTTCCATCGATTCTCCACTATTCAAAGAGGGACGAGGGTCGTTCTTAGTTTCTAATAGTCTAGAATGACTTCTCTCAAACTGTTGATTTCTATGTATTATCGAATTCGGCATACATAATGACGTTCAGCGTTTCGGTAAGAGAATCTGCAAACTGAAGTTTCGCACGCAGTTGCCCAGATTTTATATGGTGGAAATGTCCCTCGTCGCTGGCTTGGTCTGGAGTGAAATCAAAAGCGCACAAAGTGTAACCTCTTGCGTTATCGTCGTAGGAAATTCCGTGACTGGTGTTGGTTCCTAACTGTCCTGACGCTTCGTACAGCGATAAGTATGACCTAAAGTAATTCTTCTTGGTAAAGTTGGGTTCGAAGGATCGGGTACACTAATTTTTGCCATCGTGACTGACTTCGATTTTGGATACTCTGCAGTGCTTAAACTGGAAAGGGTATTCATTGTGGGTACCGTGGAGGGTTGCATTGCTAATGATACCAATGAATGAACGTTTGGGTAACTGTCCTTGGAACAGATGATCTTCGATCTTGGATCGGAGTCCAGCGCCAATGGTGAAAGTTTTTACTTCCACACGTCGAATCGGATACTTGGCTGTCGTTATGCTTAAAGTGTGACTGATGTCATTTCCCACTTTAGGTAACACTTCCACACAACGCACGTTAAAACCCTCATTGTGAGGATCGTTATCTTCTGTCAAGGCTGTGTCCTTAAACTTATCCTCGCCTGCTGTGTTAGGTTTCCATACCACGCAAGCATGTCGATGAGTGTTCTTGGCTTCCTTTCCGTATATCAAGAAATTTTCGATGTACGCTCGGTAAGGGTAAGTATCCATGCTAATGTTAAGCAGTTTGCTATTCATGTACAAATCCAAATCGCTGAACAAGGAATGCATGAAATTGTTGACGTGAGCTACTCGAGCATCGGATCCTGGCATGGTGTTGTCCGTTTCTATCACTTTCAAATACAAGTAACTGCTATTCAGATCGATGTAATCTTCGGGTTGCCCTTTGATTTCAAACTCGATGGGAGCTGAATCCGCCAAAGAGAAGATGGGATGAAATTCAACCCGTTGGGATCCTTGCATGGTAATCATAGTGGGTGGCATGGCAAAGAGATCCAGTTCCAGTTTGCCACTACCTTGTACTCCACCACATCGGAGTACACAAAAATCAAACTGAGTCCTTGGTTCACTTCTACAGGGAATCGAAAATATTTCGCAAAATGCAAGTTACTAGTAATGGCTGGTATTTCTTTTGCCTTGACCAACCTGAAGTTTCCACCTAAAATATCATACAATTCAGGACAAAACAGTAATGGCCATAATTGTATCCTCTGAACATTTTGATCATTAGTCGATGAGCCACTTTATGGTACTCGTCAGCGATCATGGCAGAAACCACTTTGAAAGGAATGACACGCAGTAACGCCACAGATGTGTGTCCCACGACGTTGTACTCCACCACATCGGAGTACACAAACATCAAGTTGAGTCCTTGGATAATTTCTACGGGGAATCGAAAATATTTCGCAAAATCCAAGTTACTGGTTATGGCTGGTATTTTTTTTTCTTGACCAACCTGAAGTCTGCACCCAAAATTTCATACAATTCAGGACAAAAGGTAATGGCCATTATTTTATCCTCTGAAAATGTGATCATTAGTCTACGAGCCACTTGATGGTACTCAAAGGTAACACTTTTTTTTGCTTTATCCAGGGCTTGATCAAAAAAAGTATTGAACATGATTACAAGCGTATCTACTAAATGTTGGCCACTAAAATAAAAACCTGCAGGAATTGTTAACAGATAGGTAGGTCGTTTAGTTTTGGGGTCCTCTGTTTTCATAGGGTCACTGACAGTGATGCGTTCGTCTAAGGCTTGTAGCGATTAGGTGTCATAAACTTGTACTGAAAAACTGTTTTGATTTTGACGATGTTTTTGATTTGTGTCGGGTGTATCATTTCCACTGAAGTCACTTCCCAAGGGGCATTTTGATCAAAATGAATGGCTTGAGGTAATTTAGCCGTGTAACAGCAGAAAGTGTTGTTAGGAAACACCTCCATTGAACTGTCACTGGGTAACGTTAAGTAAAATTGGTTGCTGTTGTTGTTGTTTATAATTACAGGAGGTTACAGGAGTCTTTAAAGAGGATTGTGATTGGAGGGGTGATTGTTTGGAGAATGACTGACGTTGGACGCAAGGCTCACGTTATTGTTGCTGTTCCCATTGTAAGAGTATTTCATTGAAGGATTGGGAAGAAGATAACCTATGCAACTGCTGAGTAAAATGTAAAATGGTCCACAATTGTTTGTCTTCTTGTTGCAAACTCAAATTGACAATGGCTACACCGATGACACTATACACCACAAAGATTTGACAGAAAAAATGATTTGCGTTTTAGGTACACGTTCTCCACACCACACCCACAAGGGTTGCTTTTGTAAATCTTGCTGAGAAGAACTGGGTGAAGGAGTAGTCATTGTGGGAGCTGAAACTGTGTTGATGGGCATGATGGTCACTTTTTTATAGTCATAACTTGCGAAGTGTCAATCCAAGAATCAAAACTGGGAGGGTATCCTTATATCCTTTCCAACGTACTTTGACTTCTTTGACCCGCCTTTTTCCTACTTTACGGGTTCTTCGTTCGAGAATGCTTTCAATGTCGTACACTTCGTCTTCTTATTTGGTTACGCGTTTTAACTCAGAAAAGTAAAACGTTCATTTTAATGTGTCTCCTTTCATGTCTTCGAATTTACAAACGGCAGCATGACGACCACGCATTCGTCCAGTGATAAGAAACAATTCGGTGGTTCAGTTGGGTAAGTAACCTTTGTCGAAAGTGCGTTTGGTTTTGCCAATGCGAACCCAATCTCCAGTTGTACCAAAGAGACGCGCAAAAAGAGTCACTTCGTTGTCGGGTGTTACATCATGTGGAGCACTTCCGATGCTTTTATGGTAAGATTGGTTGCATGCTTGGACTAAGTACCGTATGACGTAGATGTACTTGAGTGTGTTCATACCTAAAGTATTTCCACATGCGATATTTCAAGGAGCTTTGAAAACATTCCACGATGCTGGCTTTGGTTTCAAGATTTTCTGTGGTTAAAAAAAAGAATGTCACGTTTCTTTAATTCTTGTTGGAAAGCTTGCTTCAGAAATTCTGTGCCTTTCTCGGTTCGCCATTGAAGAAGGTGACGCCCATTTTGTTTCAACACCAGCTGGAGGACTGGTTCTAACTCTCCGCTTGATTTAGAAGTCAATGGCTCGACACAAGCAAATCTAGAAAAACGGTCGATGACACAAAATAAATATTTGTAGCCACGAATGTAGGTGTCTAAATGAGATACATCGGTTAAATCGGCATGGCATTGATGATCGACGCCGTCCACTTGAATGCGACTTCTACAAACTGTAAAATGTGCGTCCAATAGGTTTGTGTAAAGTGCACTTGGTTTATTCTTGTAATCATCGTTGCACTTCATGTAAACGGAGCTTTTTCTGTCGAGTTTTAGCAGCACGATACAATTTCTGAACTCCTCCGTAACCTGCAGGATGGGCTTGATCGTAGTAAATGCTGGTTAACAACTTCTCCATTGTTTTGTTAATAAGTCCCACACTGTTTGATGATCCTACCTTGGGTTGGGCAAAATGGTGGTTGTTTTGAAACAGTGTTACGTGCCCGATGTGCCACAGGAGTAAACGTCAATGGCACTGTTGGTGGTGGTGAAGTTAATGGGATTGCTCTGGTCTTCTTTTCTTTTCTCACTTCTGGTTTTCTTTCTTTCTTTTTCCTCTTCTGTCGAAGGAGGAGTGGCCATCATCTCTTTAACCCAAGTTTTGAGTCCTTCTCGTTGAGGAGTGGAGGAAGGGGTCAACAACTAAGATGCAATCTTACTAGGAATGGGAGTTGCAGTGGGTGTTTGAAAGATTTCAAGTGTCTCTTCTTCTTTGGGTAATTGTTGGGATACGTCTGTCTTGGCCGCCTTAGATAGGTAAGGCGGCGGACTATTCATTAGAGCCTTAAAATCGTTCAGATTGGGTAGAAGTATTTCTTCTACAGCTTTCCGCTGAAAGCTTTTCAGTTGTTACAAGATTTGACCGTATTTTTGCGATTTATCGGTTTCGGACAAATCGTTGCGATCTATCAACGATTGTAATTCGTGTTGTAATTGAAACATCTGGGACATTAGCTTCGGCCGAATATCCGGTTTTTCGGAACAATTCGGAAATATTCGCCTCGGCAAATAATACGCCCACAAATGGTTACAAGTAAAAAAAAATAAAAAATATCGAAATTTTAAAAAGAGATTTTAATACATAATTTTAGTTAATAATAACTTTTTTAATCTTATAGGCGGTATATACGGTATACGGTACACGAAAAGTTTAAGTTTCGCATACGATAATGAAACAAACGGTACTCTCCGGGGTCGCACGTACTACTCGGTTCGTGCCCGGATCAGGCAAATACTACTTCCAAATACTCGGATTCGGTACTTGGCGAAAATTATGTACTTGGTTAGGCCCTAATCCTTTGTATCATACCCGGCAAATGCCGGATAGCATATTTTGCGCTAATCGTCCCAACAAAGGAGCGAGAAGGGTAAAGAGCCTCCGCGTTGTACCAAGATCATTTTGCTTTGACGGATGGGTATTTTCTTTTGGACCATTTGACGAAGAACATGTCGATGTTTGACTAAGCAATTTTTTCTGTTGTGGAGACAGATGTATCGTACCTTTCAAGACCTTCAAACAACATTCCCACACGGTATTGATGACATCTTTGGAGGCAGTTTGAATGATTTATTTTCGCATGGGTGGAGAGGCTTTTGACAGGACAGACAACATGTCCCCATGTTTGGCTAAACGAGTAGGTAGTCATTTCCTTTCATTTCCTTTTGAGGGTGAAAAAGGATGTTTTCTGCGGGGTTAAATAATTGATTGTTTGTTCCAGAAATACACTGACGTCATTGACTTGGTACATGCACCATTTTATCCTCTTTCTTGAACTAGCGCTTCGTCAAAAATGTGTTTTCCAAAATCGCCAAAGTAACCCCCTCTTTGGTGACTCTTCTTTTTCTTTAAATGATTGCATCTTTTTAGGGGATGACGAGATTGTATTTTTCCTTTTTTTTGGGACAGGTGAACGATGAAGGTTGTGGTGTGCAAGTCGTGGAGGAGACATCCTTGAGTGTGCAGAAGTAGCACAGAAAATACTGATTCATGTCGTTGTCCTCAAGTCATTTTTATACTGAAATGCGACGTCACTGATTATCTTTGCATCGCATCAACTTCATAACAGGTAACACACGTCGTGAAGGGGTTCGCAATGAACTTAATCGGGACAGTTCTTGTTTAGAAAAATAGTTTACGAATGTAAGGTCGCGTTCTGGCCGAAGTGCCTCTTTTGCGGGTGAGTTTTTTTTCTGTGTACTTGTTCTGTGCTTTGGTTTTGACACCATAGTTCTTTTTCTTTTCATTTTGTTTTTTTACTTTTTTGGGAGTGATTCTTTTCTTGGGGTGGTCTTTGGGAGCATTGGCATCCCATTTTAAGAGGGAACAAATGATGACACCTCCTAGAGAACTGCTACCTCCAGGTTTCAAAATGATTTGCTTTTAGGTTTGAGTGTTGATGCGAGGTTCGGCCAGTTCTGTCAAGGCTACTTTGTTTCTGTCAAAAACGCGTTTGGTTTGATGTGGAATGTGATTGCTGTCTTGCAGTTATTGACGTGCTGTAACCGTAAACCATTGTAAGACTTCTTTGAGACTGGCTTCTCAGACGTGAGCAGGTATTTGTGGATTGTTTTCGCTCCTGATACCGTACAAGGCACGAATCAGTTTGATGGGAAGATGAGACTGAAGGGACGTCATGTTGACGACGTATGAGACAGAGTCAAATTAAGTGAGGTTTTCATAGACTTTTTAGTTGTTGTTGTGATGTCGACGACGAGGACTTGTACACGACAGGTCCTCCGTCTTGGCACCAGTCGTGAAATAAATGGGTACGAAATTGCAAATAATCGGGGGTGGTGGGTTTTAAATCCACGAGTAAATAGGCGTGTGGGGTTTGGGTGGCATCATGGTACGCATGAGTCAGCCAAGGTGTTCCTAACTGTTTGGCTAGGACTTGCACATGCGATTTATCTCTAAGACTTTTAAACAAGACCACGTAATGAGCATTGAGACTAATGGTACGATGGTTTACTTTGTTGAAACAAATTTTGTGTAATGTAAATGACACTGGCATTATGACATCCTTTGCACGTAAAACGCAGTTTAATTTCTTCTTCATCTTCTCCTAACATGTCGTCGAAAATGATCAAATGAGTTTGACTGGGGTCAGACACGATCCCGTCGTCTTCGTTAGGAATACCTTCCACAAACACAATGGAATCACCTTGTCTTTCTTGCAAGAAGCTGTATGCCGATTGCCACTTTTTGTAACACCACACTATTCGCTGATGAAAACGATGGATCAAATGATGTTTATGTTCTATCAAATGTTTGATAAATTCGGTTTTGCCTGAAGCGCTCGGTCCAGCAATTAACATGTTAAAAGGATAACGAAGATACAAAGCCTCCCAACTAGCATGATCGAGGTGTTCGTCAATGACTTTGAATGTCGAGCAGGAAGGAGTAGAAATAGCAGAGGTAGCCATAGTAGTGTAGGGTATGACACTTTTGACACAAAAGCAGTCAAGAAAAGAGGTTTGTGTACCTTTTTCAGGACTAGTTTATTTCAACTCATGTTTAAACTGGAACAACACAAAAGACAAAAATACATAAAAGCCAAATGGATAAGTACAGGAACAAAATACACATTGTAACGATCAAAATGGCATATAAACAAGTCTATGCACAACATCGTTTTGGTAGCCAAGGTGTCCTAGAGGAAGTGTGTAATGTTCTTACAGTCTATCTATTGGGTACTGTCACATAGGTGTCATCCCGGAAGAATGGTCTTTCGGGATTGTCCATTACAGTTTTGTCTTGAAAGGAGTGATTGTCCTCGGTGACAGATTCGTCTTCTTCTGGCACTATCACACTAACACAGGTTTAAAAATGATTTTTGTTACTCGAGGATGGATTTTAGGATCACAACGCTTGAGCATAATGGGATGCTTCTTTTGTCCAGCCTTCAAAACCCCAACTTTGTTAGTCACGTACATCTGTCCAATTAGGACACAATAAATCACAAGCTACGCACACATCGTCGTACCCCTCTTCCCTAGACGAATCTTGTTTTCCTTAAGAGGTCGAGAAGTATCCAGACGATAGCGTAAGGCTTTTAACAGAATGAATCTGTCGTGGACATTTAAAGGAGTTACCATACTGACTTTGTAGGTATTTTTCGTAAAGTTCCCTCAAGGAATCTACGGGTAAACGAAATCCCAGAAAGCAAGTCACTAAAACACACACTACACGTCGACCCCAATTGATAGGACACAGTTCTCGTAATAAGTTTTGGTAATCCTCCACCGTTTGAATATTCTCATTGATATCCTTCCACGGAATATGTTTTATCACAAGTGATAAAGATTGTGGCATGGTATTCCATTTTATAATTCCTTTTGTCGAAGGAAATAAGTATGCATTCTACACAGAATTATTTAAAATCTTCGCCCCGAGCGAAAGTGACGGACATAGTGTATAATTTCGGACCACTGCCATTCAGGATAACGGTCAAGAATGGTAATACAATCCTCTGATGTAAACGGTCTAAATTGACATCTTTGGAAAAAGGTATACTTGATCAAGAGAAATCAGACGCGTTGCTTGACTTTTGTCACTTTTCTCTTGTGATTTTCTCGACACAAAAGTTCTACAATCACCAATTGACATTTTTGCTCTGGCAAGTTCCTGCCAGACTTCCTTGTAGATCTTATCTTAGAATTCGTTTGGAAATCCTTGAATATTATGATTTATATGGGGTTTAAATGCTTGTCTAGGTTTGATTCCTCGCCATTGGTTTTTTAAACGATATGGAATTTTCACTTTCAGTAACTAAGATTGCACTAAAGGTAGGTATTCGGAGACCATCGTGCATGTTCCAGGTAAGCGGAATCCTTCTGTTCCCACTGGTAAAGTGACACACCGCAACTGAAGCACTTCACTTTATCCCCTTGAAAAATCCGGCTCTGGCTAATTCCTTAGGGGTTGGTCCAGGCAAATATTTTGGTCATTTGTTTTCAAGGTTTTGAATCGACTTTAAAGTTACAGTATTCAGGCAAGCACACAGGGAACGAATATTCGTCTTTTACAAGTTCATTTCGATACAGGTAAGGTGACATTTCAGAGGAGGTTACTTTGGATTGCATGACATCCGTAAGATGGTAGCCGCATGGTCGCACGCGGAGATGGCATCGCTTTTGCATCAAGAGTGTTTGAAAAGGTATTGTGCCGTTAGGACACGTACGTACTCCAGAAGTACGCTTCTCGACTACGATGTCTCATTCTCTCTGTTGCTTTTACTTTGTTGCTGAAACACAATGTCTACCAACAACTGTATATCTTTATTTGATTTTTAACAAAGATCAAATACTAGATCAATTTTTAAAAAAAATCTACTTTAATTCGACAGCAGCGATAAAGGCTCCTGCTCTTACCACAGCTGCTATACCTTCAAAGATGATCCTTCCCGAGACCAAAGTATGCGACAGCGCAAGCAAGTTGTGAAGTTTAGTGGATCTATATAAACCACAACTGTCAAGCAAGCTATTTTTCAGTGCTGTTTGTGATAATAATTTATATTTCACATTATCCAAAGTGGAAGGTTACAAACCGTACAAATATTATATGACTTTAGCTTTTGACACTTGCAAAGACTCTTCGCTTTTAAAGTATTGCGAGAAAAGTATTTATCCAATATTTGTTTTTACCATTTTCTATAAGACGCACAACTTTCAGCTTTCATGGAAATTTGAATTTATTTTTATTTGTGGATATCCCACAGACCCTTCATAACATAAAGAGCTGGCAAGGGCGCTAGGATAACCCCTGAATTAATCCGATATTGCAAAGCTTTTATATGTATTTTCCATTTTCAACCCTTGAATAGTGTTTAGGCGTGTTACCAAAAAATAAACAGAAGGAAGAAATATGAAAAAGTCAGTTTGAATGAGGTTTCTCTTAGCGTATACCCTTTTTCAAGCTCTTAATACATGGAAGATTACATCCGCATATAATATCAAAGTGAGAGGCATATATACAAAATGTCATTGCCTTTCTTAAATTCGGTTTTATTGGTTAGTCATCGTTAATCTTTAATTATTGTTTTTAAGCATTTCTTTTTTATTAGATGATTTCAGGCTTTCTATTGTTGTAACAGTATTTATGTTGTTTAGTTTGTTGCTGAAATTATCTAAATTATGCTCTATAGAAAAGCGCTTAAGTTTGTTCAGTATTTTAATTTCACGCCCACAAAAGGATACCAAGTTTGTCTTCAAAGAGGGTTGAAACTCTCAGTTACGCGGAAAACATATCTTCGTTACTACAGTTAGGTGTAGTTGTGTTCATTCTAATCATGCTTGCCGTATATCTTTGTGTTTTGGAGATCATATTGCTTTTGATGTGAATATTCACATCAATAGACAGACAACTTGGGTCTTTATCCTTGAGGTTTACTGAACTTGCTTCTTTAATTCGTATAAGCCCCAGATTCACAAGTTTGATAAGGAAAGAAAACAAAAGACACAAAACGCCATGCCACTTAATACTTCACTACTCCTGACTATACCCGTGTGAGTGTGCACGTCAAAATGTTTAAGTGAGATACAAATAAATTGTCAGTTTCAAAATGCCAACCAGTACTGTGACCATTCAGTTGTTGATGTGATAAGAAGAAATGGTACGAGAGCTGTGACCATTCAGTAGTTGATGTGGTAAAAAGAAATTGTTACAATAAACAACGGAGGGATTTAAGTTCACATTCCAGTCTGCACTGCAATGAGAACAACTTGAGAGCGTATTTATTATTTTGCCATAATTCCTTCGTACAAAACATTGCATCACTCATCGTAAAAAATTTCATTGGCTAGACTAATTGTCTTACCGCGTTTACTTCGAATTGACTTCAGTAGATCTTCACCTAGTATCGACTTATGACCTATTTCACCACTAGATGATTTATATATTTTTAAACAAGTAAAACTAAAGCAAGAACAATCGTACCCAGGGTGATCCCACGGAAATTATGTTACTTTTATAGCACAATACATCACAGCATATTTGGATGAACTATTTTGTGACAACGGTCATCAGTTCACTCTGGATATTTTAAAATGGTGAACCTTTTCTATGGATTTGATTTTCTAAGTGAGATGTGTGTTTTCTTGAAATTTTCTTAGGGAAAATATACCCTCTCTCTCTCTCTCTCTCTCTCTCTCTCTCTCTCTCTCTCTCTCTCTCTCGTAATACGTTGGATTGAAATCCTAATGGTAAATGTTCTCGTTTGAAGAAACCTCTCCAAAAGTGTAATCAGTAGGCACCATAATTTCCGTTTGTCATGTAAATTTTTTTTCAGACGCTACATCCTTACAGATAGTAAATCAAAAAGTCGTGGGACGAAATAAAATCTTGAGTTGACAAACTTGTACAATTCAGATATCTGAGCTTTATCCTTAATTTTGGCACTGCAAAGTGTCACAGAAATTTTTTTAAGCATCAGATCAGAAAGGAAACAATACAAGACTATTTTAAGAATGACGCGAGTGGTCTTGCACTGTATAACCCTGCCTATGGCTAGCTTTAAATTCCAAAACCAAAACCAAAACACACGTTCGGAAAAAATTAACAATATTCAAGATTGACGCGAGTGACATTGCACTTTATGACCCTGCCTATGGTTAACTTTGAATTTCAAATAAAAACACACGTTCGGGAAAATATGTTCGACCTATTTTATCTCAGCTTAGACTATCGATAGAACAAAGCACGTTTTGGTGCTGCTTTTTTCCCCCTCCGTCCTTAGATTTGTAAAAACTTGGCAACATTGTTTGTAGCGTGTTTTGAGAAACACAGGATATCCCTTAAATTTGAGATATGTTAAGCAGTCAGTAGACAATAAATATCACACTACCGTTTTATTAAATTGATGAGCGAATGAAAACAATGAACATATTTCATATAGAATATACGGTGTTCTTAACAATCTTTTCTTTTGTTTTCCTTCCATTCTGTGCTGATAGTAGCTTTCATGATTTTTTTAAATACATATTCTGTGGTATTTTTTCGCTCCCTTCTGTGTGGATAGGAGATTTTGTGATGTTTGATAATATATTTTGTGGTATTTTCTCGCTCCATTCTATGTGGTTGGTAGATTGTATGGTTTGTTTTATTTCCCTTCTGTATGGATAGGAGATTTTGTGATTTTTTGATAATATATTTTGTGGTATTTTTGCGCTCCCTTCTGTGCGGTTTGTAGATTGTGTGGTTTGTTTTTATTTCCCTTCTATATTGATAGGAGATTTTGTGATTTTTGGTAATATATTTTGTGGTATTCTTTTTGCTCCCTTTCTTTTGTGCTCCTTTCTGTGTGGGCAGGAGATTGTGTGGTTTGTTTTTATTGCAACTCATATGCCTCTATTTGCCTTGTCACTAGACAGGCCCAAACAATATTCCCCATGTTAAATTCCCCTTGACGCTATATAGTCCCAGAGAGTTGCCATGTTAAATTCCCCTTGATGCTAGGTAGGCCAACCATGTTAAATTCCCCTTGTCTCTAGATAGGCCCACCATGTTAGACTTGTTGCTAGACTAGCCCAAGCCCTTTTTTACTGGGATTTCCATTGTCGCTAGAATGCCCTATATTACTACTCATGAAGAACTGCACAACAACGGAATAGCTGCTTTAAGCCGATTAAGAGGTAGCAGCCATCTTTCCGGAAGTCCATATATAGTTTTTATTACAAAAAGGCTGAACTATTGTCTTGAAGAGAAATTCATTAAACCAGCGACCACATTGCAATTGATATTTATTTTCTGCAAAGATAAAAATTAGGTCATTATAAATAAGACGGGCTCAAAGTCACTCGTGAAAATATATTTTGATCTATATTAAAGTTTGACTTTTCAAGTGCAAAATATAAATTTCTAACCGATTGGAGCTCAGGAATATCCTTCTGCATTTGTTCCACCAGCCAATCTCGTTCTTTCCTGTAAGGCTCCAAACGTTTGCTAAGGTAACCTTTCGCGACCTTTCTCTGTATTCTTGATATCTCAGTCTGTAAGAACTTCCATCTTTTTAATCCCTTTTTAACCCGTGTTGTAATAATGAAGTCATTATCCAAATCAGGCAACCTAACAAAAATAAAATAAAAAAGTTCAACTCTATGAAAACGCTGAATGTTGTCTTTTCATACATAAATAACGTTTCAATCACTCGCATGCAACAATTATATTATTAGCAATTCTTCACTTTTGGTCACTTGTAATGTTTACTGACGTTTGACGGTACTGGTAACCCAGTATTGTCTGCAATTTCCAATTTTATTCAAATTCGTAAGATACAAGCGAAAGTGCATATTAGATTGTATGTGTTGTCGGTGACGTCAAATTTAGATCACATGCATTGTAAAAGACTTTTTGATTATTTTCCAGTATTGTTCATTTTGAATTTCAATACTTACAGCATTAATAATAATAACACTACTAATTAACACTAATAATAATGATATAACCAGTATCGTTGTTTGCTGATACAAATTACATGAACTGTCGCAATAGTAATGGACAGATTTGTCCTTAGAATTGTTTCACTCATGCTAGTATAAGAGCATAAGATTTGATAAATCGTTACCCTTAATTGTGGTATTTTGTTCATAATTACTTGCTGACGTCCTCTTACCTTTTAATTACATACGAAGGATGTCATCGTTGTATTTTTGGTTCATAACCTTGATAACAATAGTTGTTACCATTTATTTATATATAAGAGTTTGAAAAACAACTTTTTTTTTCAGACAAACATGCCGACCGACACGGTTTAAATCTACTTGTATGTAATACACTGAACTTTTATTGGATTCATATTATGTTCATATGGCCTTCCACAAAATTATATGTATATGCTTCTTTGTGTAAACATTACTGTGGTTCATCGTTGGAAAACTATGATAAATTCAATGATTTATAAAGGTACTACAGTTGAAGCTGCAATATTTTAACTTTTGCCCTCATCATATATTCTAGAACTGATTTTTGTTATCTATGTATCGTTTTCGTATCAGAGAAAAGCACACTTTTCTTGAACCCGTGAATAAATCCAAATGAAGTATAAAATTTTCTAATATCGGATGCTGTGCAAAAACAACTAAAAGTACACATTAGTGAATATTACTACACTCTTTTGCCCAATGTTAATGGTTCTGTACGTAAACATCAGCAGTGTATAGCTAACTCTGAACATCGTTCATCAAGAAACCAGATGTTTGTATTTGGGTCATAAGCCAATATATCCTAACGTAGTTTATTTCCTTCCCATATTAGCAGATCCTAACTAATTTATTATGGGGTATTTACTTATAAGTGTTACACAGGAACTTTCTCCTTTTTTGTATCAGAGGGCATATCTATGAATATATTTCCTGACTAAAACATGAGGTAAACACAACGTCTGATGAAAGTAAGTGCTTTAGAAATATCCTTTTTTTCACTCACTACCACCATGTCATTACAATATTTTGTATGTGGTTTAACGAGAATGGTAATATAGGGACAAAAGCTTTCAAAGGGAAACTGTAATGGAATAATGGCGAGAGGAAACTAGAGCGACAGGTTATGGAGACAAGGTAATGTGTAATACTAAAATTTTAAATGGCAAAAAAATGGTTGACTTGACAAGGGAAAATGAAAACCTTTTAATCGACAAACAAACACATCATATATAAAATCTAACATGCACGTTTTATTGAAATGCAAACACACCACATAAACAATACAACACCAACATTTGGATTACTATCTAAACACATACACACCCACCATCAGAAAAAATTATACTATAGGAAGTATGTATACATTCACTTTCAAATGTACACAAAATATACTATCACATAAGAAGAAAGTGGGATGTAATGTAAATTATATTATCACCCACGTTGTCACAAGCATGCTATCACACACAAGGAAGAGCAGGAATTGTTTATAGAGACACAACTATACCCTTTCATAGAAACATACCGTCACACAGACGTGAGAAGTGTTGCTCAACGGTGTTTGTTGTCAGCATCCTAACACACGAACTGTTTAGCTATTTTGAAACGACCCATTCCACTCTTGAAAAAACTCTCCTGCTGGGATATCTTACACCTGACTTTGTACATGCTTCACTCAACGAATTACTGTCCTATCTCTAATGTTCAGGTTCATCGTCACACATGTTTTCTTGTAGTTCTTTCGTAGTGGGAGCAACTAGGTATGTTCATACGCATTACATAAGGTTTCCACTATAGACCCAATTCAGCATTGGCTATCAAATGGTAGCGGTAGTCGAAGACAATACAGGATGAAATTCAACCCATTCTAAATTAGAAAAGAAAAGATGTAGACAAAGACAATACGTGATGAAACAATACAAATCAGATAATGGAAGAGGTAGTCTACCATTTGGATTTTCGCATTGTCAACATCGCGGATAAGATGGAAAACATTCAAGTTCTGATCTGGAACATTCGCATGAATATTGATGCATACTTTTATTTTCCTTTTAGAGTTAGTATCAGCCATGTTTATTTAGTCATCTAATATCTCCGATCAACTGAAAGCTTTTGTTCTTCTTTTCCTATTTACTTTCTCTGTTTAAAAGTGATTATGAATTCTGATTGGGGTTGACGTCTCTTTCGGACTCGTACGTCCTGTGGTGTAGAGAATGCCTCTGTCAGAAGCGTGAAGCCAATTTATAGGGATGTCTCTGCGACCCAGAAGGTATTATATAGTTTCAAGTAACATATTTTCTCGTGCTCACATTGATCTTTCTGTAGACTTGCCAGTGAGGACATTTATTTTGGAAATTGATTTCCTTGGGTCGGAGCGGCAACTTTACACGTATGCAAAAAACATGGGCGCAATTGTATGAAAACCTGATTCTAAAATATCTCCCAAAGAATGTCCTCGTTGATATTTTAATTTTGCTATGCTAATTTTGATATTGTCAAAATAAAAGTTTCCAACCGCAACATTATGAGGATTTATAAATTCACGGAAAACGTGATATGTATTTCCACCATCCTCATAAACAGCGATGACATAATATGCTTTAACCGTAATCACTATGTGAAATAGAGCCGATGTGATGTAGTCGACCACAACGGAATAAAACAAACAATAAATAAGAGTCCTTCGATCAGTTCCATGGGGCAACCAAAATACTTGTATAATTGGTTGTCGTTGTAAAAATCCTTCATGGGAACCAAAGTATAATATTCACTCAAAATAGAAAACAATACACGACCCAAAAATAATGGAAATTATTCGGCAGTCCGAAAATGCATTTGAAAACGACGAGCAAATATATGCTAGTAGATCAGTACACTTTGGAAAACTTGTTTCATGGCTTTGCCAAACTGATCGATGAATATAGCGGCGATCGTTTCCACCAGATATTGACCTTTAAATGAATACCCAACATTAATTCTCATGGCATATCTATTCAAATTATGGTGGGTTTTGCGATTATTTATCTGGTGCGTATATGAGATGATAAATTTTTGTCCAACTGTTCTGTAACTTGTTCGATGATGGTTTCAGCGAAGAATGTGTTGTAGCCTTTATTAATATTTGAGGCTTGGGTAGCATGCAATTTTGCCTAAACCAACTTCTCAATCATATTAGTGATCCATATGTATGGTACATTGGCAGTGAAACAACCGAAGATTATTGAGAAATAAATTCCCTATAAATGTCACTCTGTAAAGTTAAATAAACTTTCGTCTTTATATTCATCTACTGGTTTCCTACGAGTCACTCGATATCAATGGAGAATGATTCTTTTGATGGTGAAAACGAGGGTTCCTACTTCTGTTGTAACTGGAAAAATGATATTTGGTGTTGTCCGCAAGACTGCCTTTTTTTACTGTCATAGCATATTTCAAGCATTGATTATGAAGCAGAAAAATGTAAAACGGCTTGTAAAATTGTGTACAAATGTTTGGCTCCTTGTTGACAATTTCAATTAACAATGGCTGATACCATAACGCAAGACACCATAATGATTTGGCAGAAAAAAGACGGTTCGAGTTTTAGATACACGTTCTCCACACAACACTCACATAGGATGTCCCATTTAGCTCTCTTCTGTTTTCATAGTTGATGGCATTTGAAGCGGAAATCCAAGAATGAATGATGCTTTCTGATCGTTGTTTCTGTATCTTGTACGATGCTACTGTTCAAAACATTTTCAAACCATTCAAAAAACATATCACACACGCTATCAATGCTGTCTGTGGATGCCTTTGAATGATTCGTTTTCGCATAGGATGATTGGATTCAGTTAGTACAGCGACAAAATGTTTCGCTTTTTACGGAAATCTTTTTAAAAAAATACAATATTTGAGTTTTATTTCTTCTTCCACATCTCCTAATATGTTACGGAAAATGAAACATTATGTTTGACTAAAGTCAGACACGATTTCATTGTCTTCGCGAGGAATGCCTTCTAAGAACGAAATAGATTATTCTTGACTTTCTTGAAATAGTATGTAATCCGATAACCACTCTTTGTAACACCAAACTATACGTTGGAGTACATGATCAAACAATATTTATTAATATTCGATCGGGCGTTTGACTAATTCCGTTTTGATTGAAGCACTCGGTCCAGCAAAGAGCGTGCTAAAGGTATGGCGAAGGTACAAGGCCTCCAGGTTTCTTCTTTTCGGCAATATTTGATAGCTCCACTTTTATTCCAACAATGGATTTGACTAAGTTTGATACGCACTCACTCCCTGTACATAGAAAGATTGCTACCGTAGGAGTACATTATTCATTCAGCTTTCCGACTGTAAAGGAGGCTGAAAAGTCAAAACAGATTGTCCATCTCGTCGAAGATTAATTGAGTCTATTCGAAAGTATACTTTACATAAGACTAAGGTCTCGTGATGCCAATTAAAAGTCAAAATACCTCTGATATATATGTAATGACAAAGAACGTCAGGATCCGAAACTCTAACCCACACGGGCAGAGGTGCGATGGCAGCAATCGATAAAGGCGAGCGCTTCTGAGCAAATGGTCATAGGGAAACCCGAGCGGGAACAGAAGAGTGTTTCAGAAACATAGGAACTCATAGCAGTCAAGGAATCCAAGAAGTCAAGACAACTAGAAGTCAGCGAAGGGGAAGATTCCATCCCAACAAAGAGATGGCAAAAGAGACATAACGTGAATGAAGGAAAGATCACACATGGACTTTTAAGATGAATTATGAACGTTTCTGTAATTCAGAAGAGAATACCAAAGAATCCATAAGAGAATCATTGTCTGGATTTTTTTTATAATATTGATAATCGATTTGGCAATCACTGAGTAGTATTTCTTTTCAAAAAAATAAAGTAAACCTAAAAATGATCATAGGGTACTTTTGTGTTTTGTCAAGAAAGTCCATATGGGCTTGAGATCATCCGCTTTAGCTGTCTTAGTTTCTTTTAAAGACATAGACCTACTCCTTCTCATACTGATGATGTTGATTTGGTAATGTAGGTACTTATTGTCTTACTAGCATATTAGTTGTCGTCCGAGTGGATGTAGTAATGGAAGGTTTATACATTTTAACACATAAAATTCTCTTCCTTGTGTGTTTAACTAAAGAAATGATACATTTATCTCAGATACTTTAACTCAGTCACAATGTCTTGTAGCATTTATTTTCACTTTCCTTTGTCTGTCATTCACAATTCCAAGTGTCCGTATTCTCGTCTTCTCGTTTATCTTTCTCCCTCTTTATCTTATTGTTTTTGAATAAATACTTAATCTGCATCTTTCTGACGCTTCAAATATCTCCATTGTTCATTCTATGTCTCTGTGGAATCATCTACCAATGGTAACGATGGAGAAGAAGATTGAAGGCGTGTCTACCATCCCAGGCAAATGATCTTGCAGAGACAACAGAAAATCAGCCAAAGATAAATTGAAGACATTATTACCTGGAGGAAGGATTCTGGTTACATCTAGATCAGTGGTCGTAGTCATCATAATAGCACTACGAGTATACCAGGCATACGTATCAAATGCAGTCCAATAATGTTTCGTTATTGACTCAGCCATTGGCGTGGTACGCAATGGTAAACGGTACGAATCGAATGGTAAAAAACTGACAAACAACAGTGCAAAACTAGTATCTCTCTAGCCTGAGCGCTTTCGACTCTTAATGAGTCTTTATCAAAGGCAAATACAGAACATAGACAAGACAGACAAATAAAATACAAAAACCGTGTTTACAAAACTTTACATGCCTGTTTCTACAGGAATTAAACCTTTAAATTTATTATGTTACAGCTAGTTTCTTTCAACTTGTTGCGGATGCTGTATTGACTTAGAAATCGATGAGCCAAAGCGACACATCTGTTTTTGTATGTAAATTTATGTACGCGCAAATTATATCCCGGATATTTTATATTAGTAGTTAGAGGCTATTAAGCAAATTTAGAGAATTATTTAAAAGAAAATGTGTCGGCTGGAAAAGATAATTACATTTGTGCATGGCTGTCTTTTTGTAGTCTTCTTGGTTTAAACCATATAATGGCGAACTAAACTTTACCCCCCCCCCCATTCTTCATCTCTCGTCTGTTTGGTAGTGTGTTAGTATGAAAGGTGTGTGATGGTAAGTTTGTGTAAAATACGAGTGTCAACGCTAACACACCTTTTCGTTGGATAGTAGGGGACCATGTTTTGATGGTGGAGGATGGGTGAATAAATTTTCCATTCTGCCTATAAACTGATTACCCTGTGTCCCTTTCTCCGTTGAGACATTACATTTACCGTGTCCCTACAAACACTTGGTTCCTATTGTTTGATTGGAAGCGCGTACTTATAACATTTCTGAGAAGATATATGTTTTTTTCGTCAGGAAACCTCAACAGACAAACCGAATTTGTTTCATATCTTCACTGAGACCATTTAATTTCGGTGGAATGCCTAGCTAAGTCTTAACCTCACAAACATGATATATTATTGAACATACTGAGTTTGCTCACGTTTTGTAAACCTGAATAATATGATTCTTTTATTTACATTCAATACTGTGATGATTGTTACTGTAATTGAAATTAATTTGTTGACTCTGATATGACAGACATACAAACAGGTAGACAGGCAAATGATAAATCTGTTCATTTAATAAAATATCAATAACTGTAACCGTGGTATTTTGCACACACACACAGACACACACACACACACACACACACACACACACACACACACAAACACACACACAAAATGCATTAGCTACGCCGTAATGTGAATAGGCAGGTTATCAATGTAATGACTATACGGTGCAAATGAAATGTAGAGTTCGGAAAATGGAAAAATTGAAGCATTTCCTAATAATAGTGAACATTAAGTACAGCAAGATAAAATAAAAATGGTAAAAATGATATAAATAAATAAAAGGTATATAAGAAACCATTTAGATTAACATAAGTTGTGTATAGCTAACATAAAAAAGAAACTGCCCATGCATACAATTCCTGCAACAAAATTTAGTTTCGTTTTATATACAAGTTTTACAGCCGTTAGAAATAATTGGTCGTAATTGTAATTCTTCTTTACGCTCTTCTTGATTATATCCATGTCATTCAGTCTACAATGTATACTGACCTCGTCTCCTTTTCTGCCCCTTTAGTCGACCTCTTAACGTCGATATCGGCTGATAACTCTGACCTCTGACTAGCTGCCATATTTGATTCTTCTGACCAGGAAGTAAATTCAACCCTTTGTATGCCTGTTTGAACAAGCATGATTTAGGCTTAGAGCATGTCAGGAATATGATACGAATATTATAATAAAACGTAAGATAGACAAGTTAACAGAATGTTTAGTCGTATGCCATTCATTAAACGACTGAAAGAGAAGAGAGAAAAAGAAATATTTACAAATAAAGATCATTACAAAACATGCCGAACGCTGTGTTCAAATTTAAAGCATTCTGACGACAAATATAGATTTTGAAATCGGCTGCTTCAGTTCCTGCTTCAATTAAGTGTCATGATTCAATTTTTAATTGGTGGTGGGGTAATGGTATGTATTTATAAGTTCTTGGTCTCAGATAGTTTGAAGCAAATATACTTGCTCTAATTTATAGTAGGAAAAAAAAATGTTTCGTATCCATTATCATGGTTGAACAAATACAAATTAAATTATCTCGTGGCATATGGACACAAACATATCCAAGCTCAGAAGAAAATACCAGCCGTTCTAAGCTTTAATTGTCGTTTCCTAAGTGTATCGTAAATGTATTAGCGCGAGTGCACGTATACTAATATGCTTGTGGGTACATGCCGTTTAGCTAGAAACGTTATTCCTAATATTATCATTATACCGAATATTCCATCATGATACATGTTCAAGATCTTCAAGTGATCATACTAAACAATATCAGGATACTTTCCGATAATCATACATTTCAATAATACGTGTTTATCTGAGAGAGAGAGAGAGAGAGAGAGAGAGAGAGAGAGAGAGAGAGAGAGAGAGAGAGAAATTTGAAGGACTGACTATTTGCTTTGAGGGAGAGTCAGGTTTTTTTTTTTAATGTCCGTTCACAGCTTGAACAAATATTTCACTGATTAGTAATAGGAAAGAAAGGACCTATGATATACATTATTTTAATCTTATTTTTAGAAAATAATAAATATACAACAACATAATTACACTGAGGCAAGTGAATTAATAGAATTAATTTTGTTTAAAAACACACCGCTGGAAAGAAAATCCCGGCCGCATCGACAAGATTAACAAATAGTGACCTGTATGGTGTATTGTCGTAGGACTGTGTATTGTCTTTACTTAGGATGCACGCTTACTTCTCAATGCACACCCTCTAATCAATGTTCAGGTGTGTCGATGGTACTTTATACATGCCGAGTTCATTTCATCGTACCAGTGTTGGAGATCGACAGAGGTGGATAAGACCCATAAATTTCAGATCACATTTTCATGTCGGGCTTAGAGATATTGATTTTTTAAACCGCTCCCAACTTCGTACACGTCTACCCTAATGCGATCGGAACATCAGTCGGTAATTTCCGCATAGAAGTACTCCCATGGTACTCCGCGCACAAGTCTAAGCACACACGGTCGGCAGGACGATACCAGTCGAGAAATTCAAGATGACGGAGACTGAAGATAGAATAGTGTTGTTAACTAAAACGTTGCAGTCAGTCAGTTATTTCCAGCTGTTCCGCCACGGTTTTGTTTGGCAGTATTAGTCACAGATATAAAAGAAGAACGAGTGTTGCTGTTAGCGTTGTTAGGCTTCAACTTTGAATATCGCAACAATTCGGAATCTCTACTTGCTGCTCTCTTTCTCGAGAAATTGCTTGACCGGGTGAATCGATACAAGGAGACAGGGGTCAGGTTTTTATATACAAATTTAATGCCGCAATCAGGGACCTAGTATTAAAACAATCATAGAAATCAAATACACAAGTGAGGTAAAAATGTTATTCAAATCGTTTTGAGATATTATACTTAATCCAAACCCACGTGTTTACTGCTATGGGAGGATAGCTTGTTTTCCTAGCTGACTATTGGTATTTCACTATCAGCCTATTGCATGGCAGTTATAGAAGCAGTACATGCCTGACATCAATTTCAAAACAACACAAATATCTAGTTAAAAATTCCATATCTTTAATTAGTAAAAAGAAATAATAGCTGAATATGCTCTTCATAGCCTTAATAAATTTAATTTTAAATTTTACAATTATTGATAATAATCTTAATAATAAGATTTAATGGCGCCATTGTCTTACTTTCTTATCGGCTTATGGGGTTTCGGTAATTTTCCATCGGTTGGGCTGGCTCACGCTATCAGGCAGTCAACGCAAAATGAGTCGTGCATTCTGTCGCGTTGGGTCTGTTGAAAAATACAGTCGTACATTCTGTCGCGTTTGTTTTTTTGCAAACTACAGTCGTGCATTCTGTCGCGTTGGGGCTATAGCAAAATACAGTCGTGCATTCTGTCGCGTTGGGTTGATTGCAAAATCATGTAGCATTAGACGTGATATAAAGGAGTTAAGCAATCAAATTCATTCCAATTATGGAGTCATTCTCTCTTTTTGTGTTCCTGTTTTAAGTCTGCACGCGTGTTTTATGTTGTACTTAGATATTATTTTTGAAGAACCATATTTTTTGGACTGTTCAGTGAAAATAAAAACTGCTCATTTTGGACTACATTATTCTCGAACTATGATAAATTCAGAGTAAATCTAGAAGATGCCATCTTCACGACGTCATGGATTTTGGAAGAATAGTAGTTTTCCAGTTTTGAAATTTGTAAGAAACGTTTCATTCATTTGGGGCTTTCACAGAACTTTATAAGGATTATATTGGATGCACTTCACAATACTCTAAGTTCCTCTCACATTTTCAATGATAAAACTTGTTGGTTTTGCTTCCGCCTGTTACTTAGATTGTGACCATATATCCGTAAAAAAAAATTGGAGGCTCGTCCGAGGAAAGAATTTCAGAGAAATGGAAATTATTTTGAGTCTTACACTTTTTGTATTGTAGGCATTTTTCTATCCCTTCTCTTTTGCTTTTACACAGAAAGGAAACAAGCCTTCACAATGTCAACTAAGTTGAAAATTTTGGTCTTTTGTTTACATAAAATAAAATTCCACTCAGAAACTAGTGAGATGGCTTGAAAAAGGACGAATGGCTCTAACGTGCCAGACAATGTGATATTTCAGATGGCAAATACGTATTTGTTAAAGCTTTATAAGAGGTATTTGGTAAAATATAATATTTTGGATAAAAGTGCATTGGTTTTCATTAGTAATTCAAACTCTGGCTCTCACTTGCAAATTATGGAATCGAAACCAAAATACAAGATTAAAATGGAATTAAGAAACGTGAGCTTCAAATGCAGGAAAAAAAAAGAGAGATAAATTAAATAGGAAGAAAAGAAACGAAATGAAAATGCAAAACGAAGAGATATAGGAATGTAGAAAACAGAATGAGAGAAACAAATGCAAGAAAAAGAAGGAGAGAGATAACGTCAAACAGAAGAGATGCATATTAAATTACAAATACAAAACGAAGGACAAAAGAAAGTTGGAAATACAATTAAAATTAAAGTAATTAGAACTGGCAACCATTGAATGAAAAGGATTAGACAAACGTAGATAACTCATATTAGTCGCAGAGTTTACGAACTGTGTCCATAGTGAAGTAAAAGTAAAACTTGACGAACACAAAGCAGAAACCAGAAAAAATGTTGCTATTGCAACTGACGAATATTCCTTGGTTCACACAGTTTGATTTGTCAACCAGTTTTCCTCTCAGCAGATGATTAGTAAGAAATCAAATCAGACTCAGCCGAACACTGACAAATTTCAGTATGGTATAATTAATAAGAATCCAACGTCAAAATTTACCTTGACGAAACGGTGCTCTTGCAGCTTACAAATATTACCTGGCTAACAAAGGTTAATGTATCAATACGTTTTTCTCTCAGCAAATGGTTAGCAAGAAACCAAATCAGAATCAACCATGTACTGACAAATACCAGTCTGGCACAACTAATAGGAATACAACGTTTGATAAAACTGATCAGATCCTTATCTCTTCCTAAGTGTATTTATTGCATGTAAAATGACTACATTATTTCTGAATGCTTCAAGTTGGAAAAAAGCAACATAATAAAGACAGAGCATTTCCATATACTCTTGTTTCTCATAGGTAAAGATCATGATCATGTATTGGAAAGAATATATGTGTGGGGTCAAACAAACCCGATTCTTATTCTATTATGGGGAATTATGAACCATTCGTGTAGATAGGTTCTATATCACGTATTGGTAATTTAGCCAATTATACTCCTCTGAAATTATTAAGGCATATGTGATTCTTCTGTTATATTGTTCTTTGCATATTTCTGGGAAGTTTTGTCCTTCTACAAGAGTTCTTGTTCAGTGAGTGTGTTTTGTATTCAATTCCTCTTCATATTGTTGATTTAATAACAGACTTAGTTTCAGGGCCAGTGACTGTTGGTGCAGTGTTTTCTTGGCAATTACTTAGCTGGAGATAAGGTTGTGGTTAATCCACGTTTGAAATATGAAGTTTAATATTTGTTGGATAATGGCTTTGTTGAACCAAGAAAAGTCAACTGGATTTCTCCGTGTATTCTTGTACAGAAATCTGATAACTATTTTAGTATGTACACAGATTCAAGAAAAGTGAACAGTGTCACAACAACAGACTCATTTCCAATTCCAAGATTGGATGATTGTATTTATAGAATCAAAAATACAAAATATGTCATCAAAATTGACCTGGTAAATGGATGTTGACGGATTCCACTTACGGATTGAGCAAAAGAAAGTTTGGCCTTTGCAACTCCAGATAAAATCTAAAAGTACAAAGTGATGCAAACTGGTATGAAGAATTCTACCCAACATTCCAGCTTGTAATATACATGATAACATCTGGTATGGATAGTTGTGATGCACACATAAATTACATCATTATTTACAGCTATTCATGGAATGATCATCTGGAATCTATCCAAATAATTCTTCGTTCGCTTGAAATTTGACAATTAATTTTTGTAATAGTGAGTATTACTTAGCTTTTGTTATCCTTTTTCAGAATGTTTTGAATTCCCAGTTACTATCAGTAAAAGGAAAGTGATGCGATTTTTGGGTATGATTATATATTGTCCAAAGTTTGCTCAAATGTTTCCTTAATTGTTGAGCCCCTGACCAATTTATTACGTATGGAAACCAAGTTGTATTGGTCTGACAAATGTCAGAAGGCGTTAGATAATTTAAAGGACATACTTAAAAGTGCACTAGTTCTATCAGCTCCAGGTTTAGATCAACCTTTTAAGAAGCATGTTATGCAAGTGATGTAGGGATTGGTGGCGTATCAACTCAGAGTGACAAAAATAGTGTGGATAATCCAGATTGCTATTTTAAACAAAAAATTAAGTATAAACCAGAAAAATATTCAACTTTCGAGAAGGGATGTATCGTTAAATTTTCGGCTTACACCACTATGAAGTGTACAATTATTATGCCCCTTCTCCGATTTATTCAGTAATCACAAGCCCCAATAGTTTCTTCATCAAACTGAAGGAACAACATATCAAAGATTGTTGGGATTGAGTTTGATTTTGCAAGAATACAATATCCATATTCGACACAACCGAAAAGAAAGAAAAAATTAGTCGCATATGTACTTTCACGTATTTAAGAGTTTTAATAAGGTTTGTTTGTATAAATGCTGGTATGTTCATTATACATTTTTCTCTGTAATCTTATTATTACACATCTGGTCGATTATCTTGGTGGTTTTCTGTGTGTACTTCGGCGTCAGTGCACAGTGTGTAATTAGGCCTTGGTGATGAACCGTAAATCTGTTATGTTTACATGCTGCTCTGTTTACAGTGCAGCCACTCAAAAAAATGAACCCTTGACAAGACCTTCGCCATGAAGTCATTTTTGTAGGTATTTTAGATTAACATATGATTTGTATTGATTGTCACACAGTAGAGAGGTCAGTACTGATAAATATATGTAGAGAACGTATAGTAAAATTAATTGTGATGTATGTCCAGCTGCTGCGCTTGGCGCTGAACATTAAAAGCTTATTGTTAGGACTTGTTGGCCTGATGTCAGGATAATGCGACTGGGCGTGACATCATGCTACATGTCTGGGACATGATGCTCAGTGCTAGGCATCACTATAAACTGCCACAGTGCAGACATCGTGGCGATATGGCTGAAACATTGTTGAAGCTATGTTAAAAAAAATCCAAATCCAAATCATACATTACTGCGCAGAAACAAAACGGTCATAGTCGATCAGATGTTTGCTCTGGAACGCTGGTGAAACGTTCTTTCTCTGCGTGTTAATAATCATTTTCTGAAATACCTTCACGTAATAGTGATGAATAAAACACTTCGGTCAGTGTCAACTGAGTTTCAGCAAATTTGTTCCAACATTTCATGTACTCGTAGGGATACACACTTTTCTCGTCAAAAGGTCTGTACTTGGGGTAATAGTACCAATTGTACAGCATTGACGAGTGATTCGGAAGTTTTCCTCCGTTAGATTCTTTACTAACTTGCCAATGTACCAATCCATGAACTGTATTGAATCGATGACCTACAATTATCCCAGCTGAAACGTCATGTATTATTCCGTGTTGTTCTGGCTCATGCTTACTGGTAAATCTGATTGTGTGGCTACTGTTTGCATTATTTAGTAACCATTGTATTTATGAAACACCACAAGAATTTGGGTTTGTTGAGTTACATTCGAAGTCGGAAATTACACGCGTTGTGTGTGTGTGCAGCACCACTGTTTGCACAAATAATACAGCAGTGATCAAAACTTATGGCAATGCTGAAGTAAGTCTTTTTCTTCAAAAACCAAGTATGACCGAACAGCCGCATATAACTCACGAATGTTATCATCGGTCCTGATTGACTCTGCTGTCGAATCAAATCAATTTTGCCGTTACTTCGATCAATCTGCGAAATCCTCAACTGTCTTAGCGAGATTGTACTCTGGGCACTATAAAGGACCGTCGTATTTGTCTTACCATCGCATCGGACTACCACATAACAAAATCCGAATGGAGTTTGTTCCGCAATTTTGACTGTCTTATCAACTTCAGGCGTTTCGTTGCTAGTATTGGTTTATACCGAAACGTTGAGGCAATCAAAATCCGCGTAGATGATATATGAAACGTTCATATTTTGTTGTATATCAGTAAATATGAAGTGTTTGTCCCAGATTCATTCATATTTGTACGCCATTTATATCACTAATATCACAGGAGCAAAAGCATGACTAGCATTCAGTTCTTGAGTGAGTCTTAGATACACGTCTGCATGGACACTTTTCACCGTGATGATTGCTGTACCGGTTAAGAAGTCGAGAAAGATTCTTTATCCATATATAATACAATAATGATTCTGATTTTTTTCTCATTGCATTCAGCATCAACTAATCAATTAAGGTTTGGTTCTGTCCAGGGGGAAGATGGTGTCAGCGGATAAAAACTTTCTTTCGTAACTGAACACATTAAGAGCTATATTTGGTTTGAGTGTTTCACATTTGTTCCGTATGGTTTTGGTCACCTGCACGGGAAGCTCAAGATCACCAAAGTTAAGTTTACCCAGGAGTTTCTGATACTTTCGGGTCAAGATTTATCGTCATTGACAGGATATACCGCTGAGACAATTGTCCATTCACAAATGCAATTATTCAAGTGTTTTACGTTTATAACCAACGTTGGCGGTACCAAGTCTGATGTTGGTATGTAACTGGATCCATGAAACAGCTGATACGTTGAAAGATGGTACTCTTTTTGCGAACCTCTTTCAAGAGTCCATACCGATCTTACACTGTATTTCTCCAGCGTTTCAAAAATATTTGCAATGCCTCTGCCAATTTTATTGATAAGGCTTCTCCCGTATCAGTTCTGGATTACGCCAGCACCACTATGAATCCACGGAGTAGTAGTATTTGGTTTTTCAGGCTTATCGTGGCTATCAACCAAATGCGCATTCAGAACCCATCATGACCCCAGCATGATCAAAGTGTGTAACTCCTTTACTTTCCCAGGAATCATAGCGTCTTTACCAGATATGTTTATGTTGGTGGGTAAATGACAACGTCATTTTCCAAATCAGCACTATGCTTGTTTGACTTCTGATACATGTGACTGTCTTTGCACGAATATACTAAGCCTCTGCAGTAGTGATAGCAGAGGCAAAACGAAGATTTTATTAATCCTCAGTACGAAGACGGTTTTGTTCATACTTGTCAACCACTGCAAGGACGTCGGCATTTCTCACACCTCTGGGTATTAAATATAATGCACACGTGCATACTCTTAGATGTTATACTGTTGGGGATATTTAATTGGTGATGGTTGTTATTGTTGCTGATGTCACTGTGATAACCGATGGTGTTGGCGGTAATAATTGCTGTTTTGGACAAAGTATGGGTTTGAATGAATCATGCATGCCTGCTTTTAGCGTACAACTTTGTATGTAAATTCCGTGTTGTCGTGGAGAGAGAGAGAGAGAGAGAGAGAGAGAGAGAGAGAGAGAGAGAGAGAGAGAGAGAGAGAGAGAGAGAGAATTTTCTTTCGAACTTTTGGTACTTTCTCAGGAGCATGTTATATACCTAGTAAATTTCTGTTTGGTTGTTGTTTTTGTTGTTGTTGTTGTAATTGTGATTGGGCAGTCGCAGGTATTTGTGCTTTCTTTTCTTTGTTTCTAAGCGTTGTACGGTAGTCACACACAGATCAAAAAAGCTGACTAAGTTAGATAAGTGATTTGACTCTGAAACCACATTTAAGGCATGTTGTTGTCCCTAGGCCATCACATGATATGTGTGTACAAAAACAAGCACGTACGAACACACGCACGTACGTACGTTCGTACGTAGACACAAACGTACGTACCTTTGAACGAGCACACGTATATTTGTGTGTATGGACGTACGGACAAACGTTTGTGTGTGCGTACGTGCATATATCTGTGTGTGTACTTACGTACGCGTGTGTGTACGTACGTAGTACGTACGTGATTGTGATTCTGTGTACGTACGTATGTACGTAAATGTGTGTTTGTGTATACATATGTACGTGTGTGTACGTACCTGTCTGCGTTTTTGTACGTGCCTACGTACGAGTGTGTGTACGTACGTATGTACCGGTGTGTGTATGAACGTACGTGCGCGTGTGTCTGTTCGTAAATAGGTGTTGGTTGGTTTATTTGTGTGTACATACAAATGTGTGTATGTCCATGTGTGTACGTACGAACGTACGTAGCAAATTGTAATGTGCAAATAGATTGCACTCTAAAAATCTAAGTACCTAGCTGCGCATATCGGTCACGGCTAGTATACATTATAGAGCAAATTCTCTGTAAACATTACATTACAACGAGTCTTGTGAGGAAGCTTACCACTTGACGGAAGTAGATTCTTCAGCTAAAGAGGTAATTTAAATTTAAGATTGTGTTCTTATCGCTATTCTTTTTATATAACAGAATTGTTTCATATATTAGATGTTTTAGTATTTATTCTAAATTCTATAGAGCTAATACCTGGGTTATACAGCGCCATGTTATTAGAAATAATATAGTCTGCTTCGAGATAGCTATTTATTGTAACCGAAAAGACGATTTGAATTTATTTATACGCTGCATGCATTAAACGTTTAATGTAAATTGGTAACGAATACGCATGCGCAACATATATGAATGTAGAAGTATTTAACCGTGTCATATGTATTAAACGGTTTAGTTGTTTTAATCTTAGCTGCCTTGTGTATGTGCTGCCTTTGTGTATGCTGCTTTGTGTATGGTTGGATAATGCTTTATATATATATATATATATATATATATATATATATATATATATATATATATATATATATATAGTTGTTTTAATTTTAGCTGCCTCGTGTATGGTTGGATGATGCTTATATATATATATATATATATATATATATATATATATATATATATATATATATATATATAATATTAAATCTATTCAGCAGGTTGTCGATGTTGTCACAAAAAGTTTGGGGTTAGAGAGATATTCTGATAATGATGCAAGATCAGCAGGTCCATCAATGATGTCTGCAAAGGATATTACTGATAATGTTCAGTATGTAAAAGTAAGAACACCACAGAATACTGCAGTTGCTGCACAACCAGTTGATTTTGAACATGAACCTAGACCAGGTGCTAGCTACTTTTGATATTATAGGATGTGTTAATGCTAATAACAAGCTAGGGTTTACAACACGTGCAGCAATGTTGTCAGGTAATCGTAAATTATTTTTATGTGCTATTCCATTGTCCAATATATTTGGTTTCTGTAGAAATGTAAGAAAGGTTATCTTTGGAGCTAAACACAGTGGTCTTTGTAAGAAAAAATGATGATTATGATAATGATAATCTGACAAAGTGCTTATGTTGATGATGCTGGCAGATTAAATATAACAAAACGCTCATTGTGGATGCCAGTAATGACTGCACCGATCGCCGCACAGGAAACATTACTCTCATTTATGGATACTGGTGGTTAATCATTGGTATCATGGCTAACAGTGAGGACAGATATTATAGAGAGCACTATTAATGGTATACTTACTTAGCATGTGGCATCACAACAGGATGTTTCTGCGCCGTGACATATATTTGTTGCGCTACAGGATAAAACACGATTAAATTCATAAACACGCAGCCATATGATATTTGATCAACTGGGTGCTTCTGAAGTTTCATTAGGAAAAAACGGCCAACAAAATCCTTCGGAAGATATTTTACTTAATTATGGACAAAACCAAATAACATGCGCGTATTATCTTTTGTTGACATTTATATGACGTGATCTGAATGTGTGTGCGTGTGTATGTGGTGTATGTGTGTGTTTGGGATTTTTAACGTAGCTTTAACAATTTTTCAGTCATATTGCTACGATGTCTGCAGTGTGGCAGTTTATAGTGATGTCTAGCACTGGGACATCATGCCGCCGACATGTATCATGATGCTCCACCCAGTCACATTATCCTGAAACCAGGCTGACCAGTCCTAACACTAAACTCATAAAGCTGAACGCCAAGTGAGGTAGCTATTAGTACCATTTTTGTAAATCTTTGGTATGACTCTGCCGTGACTCGAACTCACGACCTCTCGCTAACGAGGTAGACACACTAACCACTAGGCTACTGAATGTAGAGACTGGTCTGCAAATATCATAATTAGATTTTAGAAACCTATATCCGATTGATTACTTTTCATTGGAACATCTTGATTTAATCAGACAGAGTGTTGTTGATATACACGTTCGAGCTCGTGTAACTCGGGGTGGTATCGGTGAGTGGAGAGCAATCGCTGTTATACTCGGTTATAAATCGATGTTACTCGCATGTGTTGGTGGACGAATAAGGGTCGTTGATGCACCGGTGGAAACTCTATAACGGAATTAGATCACTGGTATTATTATAAATGTCGGATAGTCACGTCAGTGTTACTCTGACGCCTGGTCAGATTTAAAAGCTATAACCAGATTCGGCTAAAAGATGTGGAAGAAAATAGCATTAAAACACGATCACTGGTGGTTAGAATAGACAGTTACTGACAACACGTCAGCTTAAGCATTATAATGATGAGTTTGAAAAATAAAGAAGGTATTCATCTCTCTCTCTCTCTCTCTCTCTCTCTCTCTCTCTCTCTCTCTCTCTCTCTCTCTCTCTCTCTCTCTGCGAGTGCTTTTTCGGATCAAACAAAATCAGATGGTATATTTCCACTTCTCGCGGCCATACCAGCATTCATTGTAGCTGCCTCGAAAGCCGCCGCCCTCGCAGCAGTCGGAGCAGCGGCATGAATGGCATTAAAGAAAGCAACAGGGTAAAGATACAAAAACTAAAGGGTCTGAGACTTCCGGGAACTTATTTAGGGCGCTCCGTTCACAAAGGGGTCTGAGATTTCCAGGAGCTTATCTACATTGAATTTAATAACACCGTTGACGAATTTAGATTTAATCGATGCTGTTAAAGGATTAAATTTAAAAGTACTGCATAGGTGTTTTTATGCAAGATCAGTTACTTAAACATCCAAATAACGCTGAAACGGGTATTATTAATCTCAATAAAGGCATTTTACCCGGAACTCATTGGACAGCATACGCGATTGATCCATGTGGAATTGTTTATTTCGTTTCGTATTGATTACCACCGCCGAGAGAATTTATGTATTATATTGAAGTATTACCAAGTACTCCAGTTTGGTTTTCAACGCTACCGACACATAAAGTAACCGATCCACCAATATGCAGCAGAGAAGTAATTGCTGTACTCAGGGCTATATCAAATTCAACCAATCCACATCATAAAGCCGTACACGAGTACATGAGTCAGCGTCACGAGCAAATATTTCAGTTAAAGAATTAATCTAATTATAATAGCGGATATTTACGGGAGATCTATCTCAAAACGAAAAACCACTGAAGGAATATCAAACGAAAATGTGAAGAAAACAAATCATCACCGACGAATTATCTGAACTGTTAAATCTAAAAAATACGCATACAAACGATATGGTTATATTTCAGGATAAGCAGAGAAAATTAAAAACGAGTAATCTTTCCTTGAAGGAAATTATAATTAAAATATAGGAAGCACTTGAAAAGTCCATAGCCATATTTGATTCCAACGGAGGAATTAATCCCTGTATTACTATGTCAGCTATATCGGATAATATTAGCGTTCGAGTACAAAAATCCGGTGTGACAACAACAGGCGAACTCAACATGAACTCGAATAAAATAACCAGATGTGGTGATCCAACATCTGACAAGGATGCGATGACAAAAAATTATGTAGATACCGTAGACAATAAAATCTCAACGCTGCGGGGTGAATATTATGTTCATGTAAGCGCCTTTGCAAATCTCTGTAGACATGTTAGAGAAATCGATGAAGCCGCGGATAATTCTTTTTATAAAACCGTTCAATATCCCCATGAAACTCTTTGATATCAGGACGAGCATTTATATGATTAAAGAAACACAGGATAATATCGTTAGTGATGTTCCTGCTTTCGCTGATAGATTTGATAGGATTAAAATATATTATAATGAAAATATCAATACGATACAATATGGATCTTTCACCTGTACACTTTAAAAAAGCACCATTTAATTTACTGCATCCGTCAGAGGTATATATATATATATATATAGATTAACCGTAATCTCAACGTTACAGTTTAATGTACCATCTTTTACATCTTCTGCTGTTAATAGTGTAAGTGCAGTAATATAAGATGGATCCACAGAAACATTTAGAATATCTCCTAGCAATGGTAATTTAGCATCAGCGTCAATTGTATGGGACGTATAATTTGTAATTGATTCAAATAAATAATATAACGAACGTCCAACAGTATAGATATGATCAAGTGCGCGAAATACAAAATAAACTAAATAAATCTCATTTACGTATATGCGGTAAAAGTAAACAAATATCGCAGGCGTATTATCGCAATTGGTATAATTGTATACCGCTACGGCTGCATATTCCCATTTAGCATTATTGCTGTCGATGATTCTTAACGTCGAAATAATATCAAATAAAGAGTTTACGGCGATGATTAAGTTTTACAACGAGACAATGACGTCTGATTTAGAAAATATTACTAATAATATTATAATGTGGCTAGAAATATTGCAACAGATAGCCGGGAACACAGCACCGTCAAAGACAGCCAAGATCTCAATAACCTCGACTAACACCGAATTAAACGTGAATTTTCCACTTGCATTTTTCCGTAAAAGAAATTGCATGCGCTCAATTACGACTATTATATAGTTGGCCAAATATCCGGTCAAAACCATTCGCGGGCGAACATCCGAATATTTCAATGGTATTTGGAAATAAAAATAAACCAGATGGAACTCCTAATTGGTTTATTGTTTCTATTCCAAAGGGAAGTTATCAAATCGAACAAATCAATGATGAATTCCAGCGTAGAGTAAATTCCATTACAGGAAAAGAATCCAAAATCGTGGATAGATATCAATCATCGATTAGAACAGTGTTAGGATGGCCTAATTTATTTATTTATTTTTATGGTTTAACGCCATTTTTCAGCACAATATATAGGCTATACATGGCGGCCAGTATTAGTGGTGGAGGAAGAAACCAGAAAAACCCGGAAAGAACCACCGACCCACGAGAAGCTACTGGCAAGCTTTCTCACTTAACTACATTAGCCGAATCTTAGACTCGAACCCACGCAGACAGAGGTGAGATGGCAGTGGTCCGTAACGGACAGCGCTTTAGACCACTCGGCCACTCGGGGCCCCTAGGATGGCCTAAAAATCCATCACTATTACATGATGTTGCTAGGGTACCAGAACCAGCGAAGTCTGATTATACATCAGATGCAAAGTTATACCACGAAATTACCCCATTATACAAGGATAGTTTGCTCGATATAAAACGTGCAACGTTGCGTAGTGATTTGGGTTTCAGTGCTGAGGCTAGCATGTGGTGGTGGAGATTTATTTTTGAACGAACTCTAACATTAGGAATTGTATATTTAATTATTAACCTACCTGAAATTATTAGGTAGTTTAGAGAAATCAATCAAGAACATAAGCAACAAATACAGTGACTACAGCAAGGTTTCCAAGAATCTAATCGCGGTGAAATCATTAAACGAATTTAAATATTAAATCAACTTGTATCCGACATCGAATATATTAACCAGCGAGTAATTCAGGCAACACTTGATTATTCTGACGACACAACTCCCTATAAACAACTACTTTTAGACACGCATAATTTAACAGAAGCTGATCGATCGAATTTTAAACTTCCCTGGTATAAAGCAACCGAGTTAAAGAAATCAACCAATCATATCATCGATAAACTATATCCTCAAATACTCGCAGGGTGGAGAGAAACACTATCACCTGCAACTATTCTTAAATACAACAATAACCCATACGGTGATGGTCGAAATATATCGCCAGGAACAGTAAATATAACATCAACCATCGCAGTCAACCTTGTATGTGATGCAATTTGATGGAAGTGTTCAGACAAACACACAAATCTCAAATCAGGCACAACAGGGATATATTCTTTAAACATTCACTCCTTATGTCCCCAATGCAAGTTTCATCGTGCAAGAACCAATTAATCCGTATATCGCAGATATCATAATTCACTGCTAACATGAATGAATTACAAACTTACGAACCAGAGCTCTCAATTATTGGACTTATCAGAAGAAACTTTACAAATAATTCATTATATCAAATCCTTATGTCATTCTCAATCCGACGGACGATTTTCGTGATTGTACTAGTAATTACCCGTTAAAGTGATAAAAACGAACTCACCAAAAAAAATAAAAATAGTATCAGCACGCACGAAATATGGAAAGTGTATTTTATGTCTACTTTCGTGTTATATACTGGGAATTCACATTGTATAATGGGAACCAGGTCGGTATTTTCGTTTCTTATAATCCTTTTTAGTTGCCTTACACTTGTGTTAATATTTTTTCTTATTTGATATTGATTTGATAATTCTGATATAATATTTGCAACTGCGGTAAAGACGGGTACGATATTATTTAATTCGCTATTATCCGCTAATAATGCGTATATTGCTTGCTGAATTCGCTTGATAAATTTGTATTCTGATGGTAGAATTGATATCGGTGGATTTAAGCTCTTGTAAATACTCAAAATGAGAAAGAATTTTGTCACAATTGAGTTTATTGAATTTTCCCTTTCAAATTTGTAATAGCAGAAATGATATTATTACTATTTTCATTTTTCATCATATAATAAATATATATCTTTAAACAGTAAAACAAACAGTAGCGTGATGAGTGATTATCATTTACCGGGTCACTTTATTGGCCTTTGTGTCTTTCATAGGGTCCTTTTGTGTGTCATTTTGATCAGCATATTTTGTATCCTTTTTCGGCACATTTGTTTAAATCATTATTTGTTAGAATGTTACTTTAGAATCTAGCAATATAGTCTTATGGGGCTCTTATAACTTTATCCTTGACTCTGTCAAGGTCGTTATTTCTTTTATCATAATACCGTTTAAGCTCTCTGTATCTTTTACTGCCGAATTGTACACACAACTGTTTTTTCTCTAACTCCAACACCACATTGTAAACAAGGTTTCGGACCTAAGCTTCCTCGTCGTACACTTTGTGAATGGTATCAACATAATTCATTTATGCATGATTTATTACAAGGAATTACCTATGTTCAACGAGGGGCCCCGAGAAGCCGAGTTGTCTAAAGCGCTGTCCATTACGAATCACTGCCATCTCACCTCTGCGTGTGTTGGAGTCTCATATTCGGCCAATGTGGTTATGCGAGAAAGCTTGCCAATAGCTTCTCGTGGGTCGGTGGTTCTTTCCGTGGTTTTCTGAGTTCTTCCTCCACCACTAATACTGGTCGACATGTTTAGCCTATCTTGTGCTGAAAAATGGCGTTAAACCATAAAAAACAAACAAACAAACATATGAGCAACAACTTACACTGATGTTTTGCTTGAGGCATTGTATATATAATGTTTTTAATTTAAATAATTGTCTTAATTATAGTATGTAGGAGTTTCAGAGCTATAAGTTTCTTTTCGCTGACATTCTTTCTCAGTGTGATTTAGAAAATCTACGCACTGTTTATTTGGGAGCGCCAAAAATTTCTTTCATAAAGATTTCAATTTAATACATACTCTCCACCCCCCGTTCAAACCCTTGTGGGATGCAAAACGAATCCACCACGTTGGTCTGAGCCTGATGGGAGGTGTACATGAAACTCTTTCTTTTTTATTTTTTGGAGAGGTCTTCTTTCCGCTGATCTTCTCAGACCATTTAAAGGAAAGGCTATCCCTTTTTTGATATAAGTGTGTGCTATATTATTTTTTTATTCATTATATGTTTGTAATCAAAGATATATTTATATAATATATATATATATATATATATATATATATATATATATATATATATATATATATATATATATATAATTTTTTCCTTTTTTTTTCTTTTTTTTCCTCAAAATTTACATAATTTACATTAGGCATTCGTCAAAGTACAGTTCTTTTTGTCTTTCCATTTGTTCTTTTCTGTCTCTTCTTCTTTCTTCTGCTCTTCTTTGTTTCCTCCCTTCTAGATAGATTTCCTCTGCTGACTTTTCCTCCACAATCGTTTTATCATCATATAAATAATCCCATCTTTCTTGGTCTTCTCTTTCTCTTTCGCTTGATGACATTTCCATTTGCCCAACATTTCCTATTGTATCTTCTATGACTATTAAGGGTTGTTCTTTTGCAGTCATTTGTACTATTTGTTGTTTCTCTTGTTCCTGTGGTTTATTTGTGTTTTCTTTGTTGTTTCTTTTCCTGTCCAGTTTCCGTCTCTTTTTCAGTTGTTTTGTTGTTTGTTGTTGCTGTTCTTCTTCTTTATCCGGTTGTAGTGTTGCTTGTTGTTTTGGTTGTTCTCTCTTTTGAGTCTCATCTTTATCTGTTATTTGTTTCTTTCCCGGTTTTACTAGTGCTTGTTGTTTTTGTTGTTCTTTCTTTTGAGTCTCATCTTTATCCTTGGTTGTGGTTTGCTGGGCATTTGGTGTTTCATTTACATTCACTTTTGTTCTATTTCCCTTGTAGTCTTGTCCTTTGTCTTTAGTTGCGGTTTTTTTTGGCCTTGGTTGTGGTTTGCTGGGCATTTGAAATTTCATGTACTCTTGATCCTGTACATTTACTTGTTGTTCTGTTTCTTTCATTGTCTTGTTGTTTATTCCTTGAAAGTTTTTATTTTGTTTGTTCAGGATTGGTCTTGTTTCTTCTATGTTCCTCTTTTCTTTTGTTGTTCGTTCTATTTCTTGTCTCTCTTCCATCGTGCACTTTCTGGGTGTATGTCCTACTATCCCGCCCTTGCTACATTTCCTGTAGTAGATACAGCCTTTGTATCATGTTGTTATCAAAAACCCCAGTAGGAAACATATTCTTTTTATTGTCTTGAGTTTGGTTCTTTCTATCTCTAGTATTCTTGTTTCATTAGAGATATTGAAACCCGGTACTTTCCCTAAACGAGATTTTTCCACCTTGATTCCGAATTTTTCCTCAGTCCATGTTATTACGGTTTCAATTGGTATTTCCATTGGCACTCCATTTATGTGCAATTCTCCTGTTTGTTTCTTTATCTTTCTCATAATTGGTTTCGGGTTTTGGTTTATTGCTCTATGTCCATATATAGTGGTTTCTCCATATTTCAGTGCTGATGTATTTCCTTTGTATCTAATGTTGTATCCGTTTTTTGCGTAGTTTATGGAGTAAATTTTTGATAATATTTCTTCATCTATGATTTTTAGATGTACCAATACCGCTGTTATTCCTGGTAGCCCTACGCCGCTAAGATCTGGAAATATTACTTGTTGTGTCTCTTCTTTGTATTTACACTCAATGTAATCTCCATCTTCTAGTTCCACCCTCATCGTTCTGAAATATTTTTGTAGTTCAGTCATTGTTCTTCTAGTGCTGTCCGTGTATTGTATTTGAGCTCCACTTACTTTTTTCCTTTATGGTTGTCTTCTTCTTAGTTATTTTTCCTGTAATTTTATATTTTTTTTCATTTATTTTTTTGTTTTACATCTATTAGTCTCTATCGTGTTGAAGCATTTCCTAGCAGCCGGTGGATTTACGCGCTGTCTGCTTGGTCCTTGCCATTTCTTGTCATTGTGATAGACACTAAGTCGACTTCTCAAATACAAATACTGGAAACTCTTTCGGGCTGGCGCCCCCACTGTAAACAGAAACAAAAATGATAATACGCAACCGTCTACAATATGCCTATTACGGGATTAGAACCTCTGACCACGAGTACCATAACCAAACCAGTTAGCAATGAGAATTGAGAAATATATGTTTCAGAAAGTATTATATACTTTTGAATAACACAGTTACTTTTGAATAATACAGTTACCTTTGAATAATACAGTTATTTTAGATTCGCAAAAATAATACAACATGGATTTAGTTATACTTAACCAGTTAGATTTAAAAGTTAGTTATTTCTAACTAATTATGTCTCCCAGAAAAATAGAAAATGGCGATTTCAACACAATGCAATCTCTGAATTCAAAGGGGGAGTAACTCTATTAGTTTGTCACACATCCGCGGTATAGTTATCTCCCTTATTTTTATCAGTATAACAATTTGAATGAAAAGGCAGATGTGTTGCTATATATATATATATATATATATATATATATATATATATATATATATATATATATATATATATATATATATATATATGCAACACGTTGTACCCTGCGTGGGATAATACCGCAATGTTTTCCGGCTGCAAAATGTTGATTTAAATATTAATTTTTCACCTGCCTCAATATTGACAGATTTAACGGATCATCTCCTAAAATTTCTGCACATTCCGGTATTTCCAAGTGTAGAATTCTCACTTCGTGTAATAGTTTGAAGGTTATTTAAAGAATTATCGAGTTTGTTGCAGTTAATTAGATCGATCACAAGACCATCCTGGATATCTCTCTTAAACACCTCGTATATTATTCAATGACAAAGATATCTTTTTCCAGCAGTAAATCTGAAATAACTATTATTATCAACAACACCCACTGGTCTTTTCAACCGACAGTGTCTGATTACACCATCACGAGATGATTAATATTTCTTGATCGTGGAATGCTTTTCAAATTCTTGGCTCATATATATAATATTTATTGTTCAAATCATTATCTGTCTAGATTGTTACTTGAGAATCTACGAATATAGTCTTCTGGGGTTCTTATAACTTTATATTTTACCGCCGCATTGTAAACACAACTGTGTCTTTCCTGTAACTCCAATACCACATTGTAAACACGGTTTTGGACCTTGGCTTTCTCGTCGCACACTTTTTGAATGGTATCCGAGGAATTCATTTATGCATTATTTATTACAAGGAATTATAGATCCTATCAACCACTTACCCTGATTTTTTGTTTGAGGCATTATATATATATATATATATATATATATATATATATATATATATATATATATATATTGAATTTAAATACTTGTCTTAATTATAGTTGGGAAACATCTACACATAGACTTGCACGACAGATGAAACTACGAGGCGTTAATTCTTGTACTTCAAACAGCTTTTGTAGATACAAGGGTGACGCTTGGATTCCTGATCGTAAGGGAGAGAAATACATACCCACGCTAATAAGTTTGAATGAGATATTACAGTGTTGCTGGGGATATATTAGAAAGGTTCCTCAATTTGTATTTTTGAAAAATACAGCCGTGAAAATGTGTGGCAATCAACGTTAACCACGACCATTTGTTGGTTTGCCTCCAAATTGAATGGTTAAAAATTTTTGTAAATTATTATGAGAAGATGTCTGAAGATCATTGAGAGTTTGATCCAGATTTAATCGAGTTCAGGAAATTAATCAACCTACAAACGAGAAAAAAAACATTGCAAAATAATGGGTGTGAAATAAAGTCAGAAACTCCATAAATGATTTTTGGGATAACTTGAGGCCAGACGATTTGATAATAGCAAGTAGAAAGATAGAGACACACTTCAGCTGCAATTATTTCACACGCATAAGAAAAAATGTCCAGAAGTACCTGTACCATTATCTTACTGACCATCTGTTACGTATATTTGATATAAGTCATGTATATTTATTTTTATTGTTTGTTTCTTTGTTAGATTCAATTTGGCATTTTAACTTTAAAGATTCGTTCATTGGGGATGGGGTGACCTGTACTGTACAGAATAAACACCAGGTGTTGACCTCATTTCTGACATGGCTTCAGAGTTGTAAACAAGCTTTTAAATATATTGGTTGGTTCCAAGGTCATTATGGAGTTGTATATAAACATCTTTCTATTTAAGTTGGGTCATACGCTGTTTACGTGATTTCTTGAATGTAAATTTGTTCTGAGAGATTCTAAAAGATCGTGACCCCTTTCTTGTTTACGTGAAAACAGGTATATTAACTATGTTTTGGAGCGAGCTATTCAGTAAAAGAAATTGGGCTGTTAGAATATTAAATTGTGTCGTTTTGAGTTATTTTAATTACCTTGTACTGGAAATTATGTCAATTCCTTTGGATCAAGTGGAATTATTTTGTTATTTATCTGGAAAAGAATTGTGCTCATAGATTTTTATTAACAAGAACTGACTTCGTCTTCCATATTGGATACTTCGCTGGGATTCGAACTTAGAATTATTTGGACATTTTATTACGAGGACTTTTGCAATTTCTCTAGTGTATACTATTTTGAATTATTTTTGGATTAATTTTGAAATTGATTCTTAAAACCGTAAGTATTTTTCTTTTCTGACAAATATTTGTGCTCAATAAATTGTTCATTAAGTTTTACAAGCTTTTTATTTCACTCTTTCTATGTTACAGTTTATTCGAGCCTAAGTACGTAACACCATCTGATACACGAAGACAGAACAAAAATGTTGAAATTCCAGTGCAAACTGAGAAATAAAATCTCGGATTAAATGATAGTGTTCTAGTTGATATCAGCGGTGTAGACGATGAATTAGCTGATAAATCCCCATGGACCTTAGGCTACGCAATGATGATACATTCATCTCAGGGGTGAACTATCTCTGATACAATTATCTGGATTATTTATGATCGCATCGAGTGGTCAAATTTAGTCTATCTCGCAATGTCATGAGTTAAAAGAATAAATCAATTACGGAGGGTTATTTTAAATTTTACAGACACCAAAAACGAAATTGTTACCGATGACATAGTCAGAAAAAAAACTAGTAATTGTATATCCGCAGATATAACTTGCAACTGTTCACCTGTAAATCCACGCTGAGGATCCGTTGAATCTAATCTATAGATTACGGGTCTACCGGTGGATCTTACTATGTGAGATATTTTATGTGTAGTAACACTCCAAATAGGATCAGTAGCTCTTTTTTACCACCCTTAAATTCACCGGGTTCATGTAAATACCTTAAGTATATCTTTTTTGTCATTGCGCTAATACGTTTCATGTTGATTGTTCGAGTAATTTCATTATTTAATGTATTTATCACACCTAGTAATCTTACAACCCATTCTCGAGATTTTGCATCTTGAATCATTTGACTTGCGTATTCATATCCAAATAGCCACCCAGTAAGAGTTCGAATAAATCGTTCAACAATTGCTTGATCGCGATGAATTGCAGTATGTCTTCGTCGTATTTTGACATTAGGATTCTTCATCAGCGATGATACTACATCCTGAAATTCATTGCCATGATCACCCTGTGATAGTTGTGGTCATTGCAGACCACCTCGTTGATAAATTTGCTGAAACTAAGAAGATACTTCTGCTGATATTTTCGTTGATAATGGCTCTGCTTCTCTGTATCTACTCGCAACACCTACAACAGTTAGCGCGTAATTCTATGTCCGTTTTTTTGACAGTATTATGTGGAGGAAATAATGAATCCGCGAGATGAACTTCATTGGAAACATTAAAATCAAAATGCGCGTATTGAATTCGTTTAGGTCGTGGTAGATAACTTTCTCATATTGCCTGTTTTGATAACCAATCTTCTGCAGTAACACATTTGACTTTTGCTGCTTCGGTGAGTTTATTTATCGATGATTTACCACCCACCCCCCGTATCCTCTTGGGGAAGAATAAATTGATTTCATCATATTAATTACCGCTTCCAAATATTAGTTTACCCTTCATCGGAGATTGTATTAACCAGTTTGTTATTGATACATTGAAGGATTTTTTTTAAAGAATTTAACGCATCAATCAACTTTCATCTGCAATATGTCTGTGCTGCAGATTGTTACTTTTGTAAGACACGTCGTGACCGTGACAAGCTCGATTAATTTCATTTATCGGATACTCGCCGGATTTTGGTTGATCTTGGTCATAAAGTCTGATATGAAGTCGAGTACCAGGACCACCTTAACTATAAATTGGAAGATGTTTTTCTCCTTTGTATTCGACCCATGGATTTCACGGTAATTTTGTCAACTATGCTGCAATATCATATCCTCGTTTTTCTTTTGGTGTTTTCTGTTTGTTTTGGAGTTGTTTTTGACATGGGAATACATTTTTAATAAATGATATCGCATTGTTTGCCTGTAACCACTGATCTATTATTTTTTTAAGAATCATATGTTTATGATTTTTTTTATACATTTAACGCAATATAGATCCATCTTATTTATGATACATCAAAGATGTAATTGATGTTTCAGCGACAAGAGTGCATGAAACTGTTAGACATCATCCAGCGCTAACAAATTCTATCAGAATGATTATCATAGGTCCATCTGGACGTGGAAAGAGACCCACTCTGCTTAATGTCTCGAAATTAATTCGCCTGATTTGTCAGGTGACCATATATGAGGAACTGTGCTTAACATAGGTGTTTGCAGGTCACTCTAGCATAAAATATAGGTGACTGCAGTGATCTGATTTTGAATTAACGGTATAGTTACCGACATGATGCCTTTAAATACTGACATATTATTCAGTACCCATTGTGTCGTAGAAAATTAGCTAAATCCAAAATATAAAGTAGGGCAATCGCATGTGAAATATATATCACATTGACCTAATTCAGATTAGAAGCCGCATTTATCTCCCTAAACTATTTTAAACTAATATAACTGAATAGTGTTCTTTGCAGCTCAGATGATGTCAATATATTGCTGCAATTCCACAGAAGTCGTCAAGATCAGTTTCTTTAAAGTTTTGGTATACTCCAGTGTTATAGATACAAATCTAATTAATTGAGCCCAGTAACGCTTGGCGAGGGGTGGGGGGTGGGGGGGTGAAAACGGGACTCTTCCTCAGTTCTTTCTCGCTGTCCGTTTGGTCACACGCACTGTGTTCAGATCATCTCTTTTGTTTTTGATCGAGCATAATACAAATTGACATTTAACAGGTAGAAAATGTTTTGACCAGGTTAAAAAATATATGGTAGTATGCAACAGTGAGAGCATGTTCTCGTAGATTAGTTTCGCCAGTCCTAGAGTGATAATGAGTCGAACGTGTTCTGTCGTGACCTTTTCATCAGTTTGTGTACGCTCCCGCAATAGATAATGCACTATTCACGCATCGGATTCATCTGTGTTGTTCTTTCACTCTGATATCCATGATTGATATTCAACTTCAGGGTCGGAAAAAATAATTTATCACAGAAAAATCTAGCTGGTTTTATTACCTTCCTTTTCCTATCTCGAACTGGATGTCTTAACTCGAATGTTTATGTCAGGTGCGTCCAACTTTGGGCGGTTAATGTAGGTGCGCAACAGAGCTTGCCAGCAGCTTCTCGTGGGTTGGCGGTTTGTTCTTAGGTTTTCCATGGTTCTTTTTTCACCATTTATACTGGCCGTCATGTATAGCTTATTTTGTGCTGAAAGACGGGGTTAAACCCTACAGCAACAACAATTTTGCTTAGAGGGTTGAGGTGAGGGAGGGCAAAACAGATGAAATGCTTAAGATCGCGGTCCGCAGAAGTAAGGATAGTTTAATAATTAAAGATAAAAAATACAACACAATTAATAACACAATAAATTATACTATTAACATTCTTATAACATGGTTGTAATAATATTGTTAAATAACACAGCCACATATTGTGGTAGATACATAACGCGTCGGGGATAGCAGTGAGCGAACGGTCTCTGCGCTAACCGTTCCGGATCATTACCATCTCACTTGTCTGCGTGGTTTTGAGTTACTGGGTAGGCTAATGTGGGTACGTGAGAATGCTTGCCTGTAGCTTCTCCTGGGTCGGTGGTTCTCCAGGGTTCTTCCACCACCAGTTATACTTGCCTCCATGTATAACCTATGCTGTGCTTAAGAATGGCATTAAAGGTATAACAGTACCAATTGTACAACCCCAGGTGGGCATTCATAATAATCAACACTACTAGCTGTGATTGGTGCATTATGTAATCGTTGTACTTTCTGTAAGGCTAAACAAAAGTTAAGCCTTTTCGCAACATGTCATATTATGTTAATAAATACGTTCCATTTTGGGTTAAAAAGACAGCAAATAATTCTGAAACAATAAGTGGGGAAACTTTCTCCTTAAGGCAGGATTATGAACTATATTTAGAATATTAATAATTTTACCAGAAACAGACGAAGACGAAGACAGGGGAGCAGAAGCGTAGCTAGAGTATTTGGAGCCCAGGGACAAGATTCATTTTTACGCTCCCCTCCCCCTCAACTCTATAACCCATATTTTTCATCAATAAAATCATCATTACCCCCCCCCCCAAAAAAAAAAAACGGATAAAACTGAGGCCATTCTGATAACAAACAAAGACTTTTTCATTCACATCCTTTACCTCAAACAACCAGGTTATCAAAATTAACGGCCGAACTTTTTAATTGTTTATCTGGAAAGGGCGAAAGGGAGATAACTGGAATTTTTCTTCCTGTTTTACGCCGGCCAGCTTTGAAACAACGTCATTAAGGACGTCTTAACAGTGGAACAAGACAGCTGAGAAAAATTCTAATTGTTCTCATTTCCAAAACAAGGAGATGAAGAAACACATACGAACTAAACAGCCAATGCATGATGAAACACAATAATGTAGACGACGATAGACAACAAGCACATATATCATGCACAACAGCACAGAAATGGAAGAGCTATGTCAAGCTGGTTAAGCGAGAGAGGGTGTCATTCCGGAAGTCGAAAGCCTTTCTTGGAGTTTTCTTATCTTTTCCTAATATTCCCATATCTCCTTCCCAGACTCGTCTAGTCTCTTGTTTAGCCTGAAAGGGAGTAAATACTCTAGATTATATCTCTGCAAATCTGAGATCACATTTGAAATATAAACTTTAAGAAATAAAAACTAAGCAAATCCATACAAGTAGACGCCATGTAATAACTGTAATGGGTCAAATAGAATGTTTAATTATCTTACAAAAGCAAGTTTTAACTACCTAACAGAAAAAAACGACATAGCATCTTAATTTTTTAAAGAATGCAGCGGTCATGAGAATGGACAAAAAAGAAATTAAGCTATGATTTTGTACAAAAGGTATTGATAATCATAATTTCAGAAATGCAGTGTTACAGAGAAAGAATATGAAATGCTTTAGAAATGAAATATAGCCATGGTGATATACATTACGAGAAAAACAAGTTGACTAGAAAAAGTTCCTTTTTCGAGATTTTAAGTCTAATCCGATCATTTAAACTCCTATCAAGGTCGTTATATAAATCAGTATATAAATCAGTTGTTAAGTATTATACAAAATCGCAGAATTATAATTACTCTATTACTCTTACTCTATTGCTACATTACAATTTTGAAATATTTCATACATGTGTCTGATATTTGTTGGGTCTGAATTATTTGGCATCATCTTTTGACCTTACACTGCTAGATTTTAGGATAGTTTCTAAAACGTCACTTGGACACTAGCATAAAATGTGCGTCACACCTCTTAGAAATACGAGCGAGATGAGTTAATGAGGACAGAAGAAAGAGACCATCATTACCTCTTCATCCCGGTATCAAACACATTTTCAAGAGTGTCCAGTGATATATCACTTTACCAATATAGTGTCCATATATTATCTAGATATGCTCAAACCGCTCATTAAATTAGTCTAATTTAAAGTGGAGAATGCAGTTTCTGAATTAAATTCCACCAACGACCATGATGTGTCAAAATAGCCTTTTCCTGAACTGTTTTGAATAATTTACAATAGTTGCAAAATAATATTATAGTGTAAACAAATAATATAAATTCAACATAACATCCATCTGCAGACATGATCTTACAACAAAACGTCACGAAATAAGAATGAAAAGACAGCCCAGTCCTAGCCATTTTTATACAGGCGATATGTCTTAAAAACGCTCTTGTCATTACTACAGCTACGTGACTAATCGCAAATGTGCAACACCGCAACTATTTTTTTTTATAAAAAATCAGATGATTTTACGCATTCAGTTGGAATCAAACGATTCATCTCAGATGCCAAATGGTCGACCTGTGCAAGGGGAAAAAGCCCAATACTTTAAAACATATTTACTAATAATTATATTATTTGTAACGGTGAACACGAACGTAAGCATCATATTAATAGATCTTTTGCAATTTTCGTTGGTCTTTATCTTAAAATAGAAACTATGCACGTACGAAATTTCAACTAAAGATAATAGAATTTATATTCATAACAATAAATTGCAAAATTTATAGACATACATAATTCTTAAGATTATAAGAAAAAGTAACATTTATACAATAACGCCTTACTTTGTTATATAAAACAACCAATGATAACACGAATGAATCTGCATAGGACGGTATATAATGCATGTGCAAAATTATGTAGAAAATAAAGCCTTATATAAATCCTATACACAAGAAGATGCATGGGCGATTAAATCTTTCTTACCTTGATGTGTCCAATGTAGATGTTATATTCTTGCTCCATCAAGTTTGATCTTAACAGTTTCTGCTTTTTAGTTTTCGTTGTTTGTTTGTTTCGTTTTTTATGCAGGTAAAGGGTCGTGGGAAATAAATCCGATAATCGGAGAAGAAGCAGTATCAATATACACTTCAAAATTTTGAAAACAAATAAAATTACATTTAAAACTTAACCACACTCTTTCTCGATAGAAAGTAATCTATCTGATGCATAATTAATTCCTACAGAAATAACACACTGGATGATCTAGGCTTTTGTAACGTTCTGAACTAATCTGCCACCAAACCATACATCAGTTGTATCAACATACATAAATGATTGCTTAAAATCTGGAGGTGAAAGAACGGGTGCACTTTCAAATATGGGATTTAATTTATCAAACGTCTCCTAATATATGCCAGAACAATGAAAGTTGGTCATCTTACGCAATGCATTAGTTAGGGTCTCAGCAATTATAGAACAATCAAGCGACATTTTCGATAATATACAGCCATTCCTTAATATTGCATCCGATGCCTGATAATGATTGGCACAGAATATTACTGTTTTGAAATTATTAAACGTTTCACATTTAATAGAGTGATGCTTTTCTATATATGTATCGTTTTACTGATATACATAAGTACATGTCAATTATTTGGCATTTATATAACCCTGATGAAGATTTATTATGATCTCTCTCTCTCTCTCTCTCTCTCTCTCTCTCTCTCTCTCTCTCTCTCTCTCTCTCTCTCTTACACACACACACACACACACAAATAATACACGTACACGCACAACAAGCTTTGAATTGAAATTATACTTCATACAGTTTATATATGATTATATACAAGAAAAATCAAGTTAATGAGAAATAGAAAAAGTGAAAAGCATTTGAATTTACATCTTTACATACCAGCATAACGAAAAACAAAAAAGGAAAGTCAAGCCAACTGTTATCCCAGGATCCCATTCTGCCACAGGTAACAAACCTAACAAGCCATCCCAACTCCAGGTTCGTTACAACTTAATTATACTCAAAATATATCAATAGATCTGAGGCTTGAATTTACGATCCAGTGTGTACGGATCCGGTCAGATGCTAAGTAGTCGCAAGTTAAAGTTCATCTGTAGTACGTCCCACGATCACAAGGTCTACAATTCATGTAGAACAAAGACAAGATTGTATCAATTATTTTTATAAAGAATAGTTTAGAATATGAAAAATTTGATCAGAATTTAGTGTAAACTGTTAAGCTAATAATATTAATCAGAAATTGAATTCATACCAACCAAGTTACGCTGACTTAGACAGATCAATAACAAAGGGTGATATTCGTGATACTTTTGATTGTTTGTTTGTTTTGTTTGATTAGGATTTTTAACGTAGCTTGAACAACTTTTGAGTTATATTGCTACGATGTCTGCAGTGAGGCAGTTTCTAGTGATGCCTAGCACTGGTGCATCATGGTAAATTAAGGTATGTGCACGTTTTTCTGCCTAAAATGACTTGTTATAGTTCATAAAGAACCGCACGTTTTATTCAATTTTAAGCACATTCTCAGAAAAGGAAACCATGTGTGCATTAAACATTCTGTTTGATATGAATAATTTTTAAGGGGCAGGAGGGTGATGTGTCTTGTCGCATTATTGTGGTGAATTGTTTACGCTAAAATTATAGAAAACCATTACCCCAAATATTTTTATGCAACCCTAGCACTACAAGTCGGTTTCGTGTCTTCTTCTTTCGACAGTAGTGTTGTTTCTTCTTTTCCTCAACGAAGTAAGTAAAAAAAAACCTGACCTCATAATACACGATTCAATCTTATTAAAGTGAATTCGGTATAACGGTATTGCTTCTCAATGTGACACACAGCGGTTTTGTTATCGGTTGCACAAAACAGCGCATCGATAACATGGATGGTTTCCCATTAATACATTAGTCTGTACAGCTGCTACTACAACGTGTTAAGGTTCACTCGTAGTGGAGATGATTCATGGAGATGGTGAAAAATACAGTACTGGCACGAATGGCGAAACCACGAGTGAAAATACTTTGCCTTTCTTACCACCGAGATGCAGTATATCCATTATGCGTGAGCAAAGTTTCGTTATTGGCTAGCAACATGCAAAACAGACTGAATAAACAGATTTGTAACTGTATCCAGTACTGTGTTATATGTATATTCACAGAGAAAATATCAGTAGTAACTAAATTCTTGTTCCAAAGAACAAATATAAACACCACACACATAGTGCAGAAAGAGGTCAATGGACAGAAGTTGGAAAGTGTCACAAGCCTCAAGTACATGGGATCAATTATCACAGATGATGACTCCAAATCAGAACTTATTTGCAGGATTGCCCAGACATCATCAGCTATAATAAGGTTGAGAAAAAATATGGAAAGATACCAATATTGATCTTGATTCCAAAATAAGAGCGATGCACTCGATTGTCATATCCATCTTTCTGTATGCTTGTGAAACACGGACGCTCGCATCCGTTCTACCAAGAAGACTTCAAACCTTCGAAATGAGACGCTACCACAAGATCTTGGGCATCTCATACATTGACCATGTAGTCAATGAAGAGGTCCACAACAAGATCCAACGAGTCATCGGACACCAAGAAGTGAGAAGGTCATGTCTCAAGATCATCTGGACTGACAAAAACAATATTGCGATTCACAGTATGAGGGTGCAGAAGAAGACAGACAATAAAAGAGGTAGAAAGACAACACTCAGGAGTTGACAGGCATGCGATTTTAAGATTCAAAAAATGGTAGTAGAGACATATAATTTCATTCGTTGAAATAAATCTACCTAGACAGGGTTTCTTCCTTGGACTTCCTCTCATTTTCTAGCTGGGATTCGGCAGATTCGCCGTAGAATATCTAAAATAAATCGAGTATGCATCTGTTACATTGCAATGATGTCCCTAATTGCAGAGATAATATGTTTTAAGATCCAAATGGAAGATATATTGTATACATACTATGTTTGAACATTAAAACAAAATCTCTGGGGAATCCAGATGTAAGATATTTTAATAGTATCAGTGTAAAGCCACAGAACTACTTTAACGCAGAAACCATTTTACACATTCTGAGTTAGCAATACTGGAAACATGTAATGATTGCGATACTTCCAATGTATTATAACAGAAGCGCAGATCAACTTCATATTTAAAACATTAATTATTTATTCCACATATGTATTTCCAAAAATTGACCATAACATATTAAACAAAATAATAAGTCTATTAAAAAAATGTTACACCCTACGTATACTGAATGAAATAACATAAGCGATCTTTATAATTTGTCAGTAAATTGTAGTGTGTGTATGGATGAAAGAATTAATCGAAAGGAAAGCATTGAATGCCATTTTAGCTTTATATATATATATATATATATATATATATATATATATATATATATATATATATATATATATATATATATATATATATATAATGACTGTATATCACGTAATCTCTAAGCCCTTTACAACATGTAAAAAAAAACCACAATGAAATTAACAAAACATAAAAGATGCTGAAAATATTTAAGGTAGAAAATAATATTAGGTCTTTATTTCTTGCAGTGAGTTTGAAGAGCACTCTTGAAAATGATCACTGTATCTTTGTGTCTAATTTCAATGGGCCCTGGTATGCAAAAGAACGTTGTCCATATGACTTCGTTTTCATAGTGGGAACAATGAGTATTCGATTGTCAGAAGAAGAGTGTAAGTACCTTGCTGGTGTAAACACATGGATGAGGTCAAATAGGTATGTTGGACTGGAGTCCGTCGGAGAAACGTAGCACAGAGAACAAATTTTATGTTTTATTTTGGATCGTAATGAATAGCCAGACAAGGGTTCAGAGCCGCAGGGAGGTATGCTATGATCATGGCACTCTAAGGATGATCTGAGCAACTGTGTTTTGAACCTTTGAAAGTTTCTGGAGTAGATATTGTGACAAACCAGACATAATTGAGTTACAGTAGTCCAGTCTTGAAAGTGCTATTGAACACAATTGTTTTAGTGGCATCAGCTGAAAGATATTTGCAAATGGAACTGATTCGTCTCACCTTAAGAAATGCAGCCTTGCATATGTACATGACTTGTTGGTGGAATGTGAGACTATTGTCTAGAGTAACACCTAGGTTTTGTAACGACTGTGTTAATGTAATGTTGGTGTTGCTGATATTTATTGTTTGAGGCAAAGGATGTGAATGAGATAGTCTTTGTGTTGTGATCAGAATGGCCTCACTCCTTGGATGGTAGAATCATTAATTTGGGTGGCTAGATTGGTATATTTGGGTGTGATCACTCTTTGATACATTGGATGATTATATATGATTCTTGGGAGAGGCTAAATGTATGGAATGAAGAGAACAGGTCCAAGAACAGACAACTGTGGAACACCAAAACATAGATTAACTGGACAGGAATGTATTCAATTTGCAGGTGCAATTTGTGTCATGTTGACTAGGTAGGACTTGAACCACTGTAAGACTTTATTGTGAATGCCAAATACGTGCTGGATACGGTGAAGTAATATATCATGGTCGAGTGTGTCCAATGCTGCAGACAAGTCAAGGAGGGCGAGCTCTGTAATACGTCTGCTATCCAAAGCAGAGAGAATGACGTTAACTACTTTCAGAAGAGTAGTTTCAGTACTATGGTAAGGGCGATATGGAGACTGTAAATTGCTAAAAAGACTGACTGAATTAAGATGAGATACAATTAGGTTAAAACAACATTTACTAAGACGTTTTATGTGAACGTAGATTAGAAAATGGGCGGTAGCTTTTTATAACGTTATCATTGAGTGTTGGTTTCTTTAACAGAGGTTTAGAATGGCAGTTTTGAAATATGTTGGGAATTCTACGGATGAGAGAGAGAGGTATCAATAACATCAGTTAGTGAAGGCAATATTGGATCTAAGAACTCAAGAAGCAGTGATGTCGGAATTGATTTAAGTTCACATGACTATGGTGCATGATTGTGAAGATTATATCTAATGGTCCGTTCCTTTTCAAGGACGAAATTTGCAAACAGGTCCATAAGGTCTACTGGAGATAATATAATTGAAAGTGGTGTACATTTGTTCCTTGACATTAGCTTGTTAGTAATCTGTAGGATTGCAGCTGAAACTGTCCGTGATATTATGAATTGTGTTGTCAAGCTTATATCTTTAACAGTTGTACCAAGTCTCGGATGAAATTTGCAAATATACCCGGAAAGTCTACTGGAGAGAAGGCAGTTAGAAGTGGTATACATTTGTTCCTTGACATTAGTTTTTAGCAATCTCGAGGAGCTATTTTCAGCTGGAACTCTCCGTGATCTTAGTAATGTAGTGAGATATTTTGGCTAGATGGACTATGTATTTGACGTTGTTCTTAGCGGCTTCATAGACTTGTTTATGAATAGTGAGTCTCGTGGAAAGCCAAAGCTCTCCGCTTTACGGCGGTCTCTTTTAGCAATGCGAAGCTAGTCCCTAACACTTTTACACCACTAACAACATTTTTTAATTGATACTCTGCACTTGATGGCTGGGTATGTTTTTCAAGCAATTCACTCAGGCAATTATCAAGTTGTTCTGCTGTAGGAGGTAAGCAGGTTCTTAGGTTTTCTTGGATGTCATGCATTAATTTGGTTCTATTTATCACATGACGGTTTCTCTTAAATAAAGGTGGAGGGTTATGGACTGATACTTTGAGATGACATATAATGCAGAGATGATCTGAAGCAAGTTCGTAGAATACACGGTTGGACCGTATAATATTATCATAAGGTCTGTGAAGAATCCAGTCTAAAATGTGACCATGTTTATGGGTGAGTAGGTTAACTGACAGAGGTTGAAAACTTGAATGGAATCGTAGTGTTTTGATATGTATGGTTTTCAAGGACAGTTAACGAGAAAGTGAAAAACTGCAAGATTAATCAGGTTGTCATCTATCCAATTTCCCAACTCCAGGAGATTCGGAAACTGCTCCAAAAAGAGAGATTCTCTCAGCTTGTCTTCTCCACTTGAAGGATGGCGGTAGAGGAAGCAAAAATGGACATACTTTTGTTTTTCTATGTCTGAGTGTTGTTTGGACTAGTTCAAACGATGTGTGGCAAAAACGGAACGTTTTGTTGTGTTTAAGACATGTTATCATATAATACGATATGTTCAGTGGCGGGGGAACGACTTGATGGAGTAACCAGTATTTGTTAGATCCGCGCACTTGGGCTTATCGCCTGATGGTTAAAACATACTATATGTCGAAGACGTCAATATTCTGATTGTTGATAATATAGACTATTTATGTGCGCTTTTCGTGTGACCCTACTGATCAGGGGTTGAATAATGCAATACGGAGTGGTATCTCTGGGATAGTTGTCACAGAGATTGGCAAATTAATATGGATTTGCTCCAGGTTATCTACATTAACGGCAAAAAGTTTAATTTATTTAGCCGGATATGGTGAAAGGGAGATAACTGAAATTTTTCTCCCTGTTCTACGCCGGCCAGCTTTTTTCACTTCCGTTTACATTGTAGTCCCAGTTCATTCAGTACAATGTAGTATGGAAAGGTAAGGAGTGATCATTTAAAGCAATTATTGAGGGCGCATCATAGCATAAATGGGTGGACTGGCGATCACGTGGTTACAGGTTATATTATATATATATATATATATATATATATATATATATATATATATATATATATATATATATATATATATATATATATTGTTACGTATATTTGATATAAGTCATTAATATTTATTTTTATTGTTTGTTTCTCACATACAAATTTGACATTTTAAGTTTAAGATTTATTCATTGGGAGATGACCTGTACTTTACAAAATAAACACCAGGTGTTGACCTCATTTTTGACCTGACTTCAGAGTTGTAAACAAGCTTTTAAAATGATTGGTTGGTTCCAAGGACATTATGAAGCTTTGTATAAACATCTTTCTATTTTTAGTTGAGTCATATGGTGTGTACGTGATTTTTTTTTAACGTAAATTAGTTCTAAAAGATTCTAGAAGATGATGTGACCCATTTCTTGTTTACGTAAAAACAGGTATATAAATTATATTAACTATTTAGTAGAACTTGGGTTGTTGGAATATTAAGTTGCGTCGTTTTGAGTTACCTTGTATTGGAAATTACTTCAATTCGTTTGGATTCAAGAGGATGTAGTTTTTTATTTACCTACTTCATCAAGTGACATCGTCTTCCATCTTGGATACTTCGCTGGGATTCAAACTTGGAATTATTTGTACATTTTATTAGCAGGACTTTTGTAATTTCTCTAGTGGATATAATTTTTGAATTATTTTTGGATTAATTTTGTACTTGATTCTTAAAACCGTAAGTTTATTTTTCTTTTCTGGAAAATATTTCTGCTCATTAAATTGTTTATTAAGTTCTTCCAAGCCTGTTATTCTCACTTTTTCTATGTTACTGTTTATTCTAGCCTAAGCACGTAACAATATGTATATATCAACTGTACACGAGAATGAAAAGTGTTCTTTCCAAAAAGGCTGAAATATTGTCTTGAAGAGAAATTCATTAATCCAGCGACCACATTGCCATTGATCTTTTTTTTCTGCAAATATAACAACTAGGTTATTGTAAATAACACGGGCTCTAAATCACTCAAGAAAATCTATTGGGTCTAAATTAAAGTTATACTTTTCAAGCGCAAAATATAAATTTCTAACCGATTGTAGCTCAGAAATATCCTCCCGCATTTGTTGCACCAGTGCATCTCGTTCTTTCTTGTAAGGCTCCAACCGTTTGCTCCTGCCACCATTCTCAACAGTTCTCTGTTTTTTTTGTTATCTCAGTCTGTAAGAACTTCCATCGTTTAAATCCTTTTTTTACCCGTGTTGTAATAATGAAGCCATCTGGATTAAGCAACCTAACAAAAAGAAAATTAAACAGTTCAACTTCACGACAATGCTGAATGTTGTCTATTCACATATAAATGACTTTTCAATAACTCGCATAGAACAACATGCCCACATTATTAGCAATTATTCACTTTTGGTCACTTGTAATGTTTACTGACGTTTGACGGTACTGGTAACCCAATATTGTCTGCAATTTCCAATTTTATTCAAATCCGTAAGATACAGCGAAAGTGCCAAGTAGATTGTATGTGTTGTTGGTGACGTCAAATTTAGATCACATTGATTGTCAAAGAGTATTTTGAGTATTTTCCAGTATTGTTTATTTTGGATTGCAATACTTGCAGCAATAATAATAAAAACAATAGTAATTAATACTATGAATCGTAGTATAAGACCATAAGATTTGATAAATTATTGCCCTTAATTATGTTATTTTGTTTACCTTTTAAATGCACACGAATGATGTGATTTGTATAAATTGATGATAACCATGACAAAAATAGTTGCTACCAGCAAAAAATGTATATTTGTATATGAAAGTTTGCAAAACAACTTATTTATGAGATCCAATGCTTTCCTTTATGCGAAAAATTCGAAATCAAATCGCGTTGTGCATCACCACGTGTTAATTGGCTGCTATTAGTTAAATCATCGATATAACAATCAGGTAGGAGAATCGTTAACAACTAGATTAACTCGAGAGCGATTAGTCGCGATTAAAAAATTTCCTGTGAGAGATTCTGTTAAAAATAATTTACAAACGCGACAAGAATCTCAAGTTGATTTTATCACCGATACTGAAAAATTATTTAACCTGTTACTACGGCTACTGAAAGAGTTATATTAGGGGATGATAGAGTAAAAATATATATTCTTTCCCAGCTTGAAAAAATAGCGAGACGAACCAAGCAAGCAAAAAATATCTACGAGATCTACTGGCTGGTATAGTTGCTGCGCAACCTCAACCTCAATCTAAGGGAGTTGTTGCTGTTCCTGTTGAAGAGTCTTCTAAAGCAGTTTTATTATCAGAAATATTAGCTGATAATGCGATTAAGTCGATTGAAGCAATAGGTACTACAAATGAGTTATCTGCTTTTGCATTTGAAAAGTTTACTCCTAGGGGTATATTTATAAATCTTGGGTATGAAAAATCCATAACTAGTAGAGAGATTTAGTATAAAAGTGTATATCGAATAAAAATCATCTTCAAAGAATTTCAAGTGAAGATCCTGACTATATGAATATAACAAAAGATATGGAACAACAACATGGTTCATAAACTCGTCTACCGACGTATGATGACGTTGTTGAAATTCCTGAAAAATTAAAATCTTTTAGAATTGAAGAATCTACTCCGACGCGGGGGAGGACTGGTTTTTCAGCCTCTGGAACTCACTGTAGTGGTCTTGTTCCTTGTCCTAATAATATTCTCTGGGATATAGCACGATTGGAAGTTCTCATTTTGGGTAAACGAGCTGGAAATAATGATTACCACAGTGATTAACACCACCGAGATAATGTATAAAATATATATCTGGATTAAATACCAGTGTTTGGCATTCAACATTACCAACACAGACAATGACTGATCCAGCGATATGTGGAGGAAAGGTTATTATTGTTCTTGACGCGATCTCAAAATCAACCGAACCGCCTCATAAAATTGTAAATGAATGCTCCAGCGATAACTTTTTAAGGAGATCTTAAATGTATATAACGGTAGATATTTGAGGAAGATCTCTCTCACGAGTAAAAATGAACTCAGGGCGCTTCAATCGATGTTGTAAAGAAACTTATTAATGAAGCGTTATATGAAACACTTGTAGACGTATTACCGGATGAAATCGTTGTATTTCAGGAAAAGCAAGGTAAATTAGCGAGGAGTAATGTTTCACTGAAAGATATTTTAGTTAAACTCAGCATGGCAAAAGAAAATTGTATCGTGGTGTTTGACTCAGCAGGTGAGATTAAACCTGAAGTTCTTTAATCAACCGTTGATAATAAATGAACGTCGCTGAGCAATGAATATGTATTGTCGACGAATGCATTAAAAGCAATACAATCCTCCAAAACAACTTTGAAAATTTAAAAAAATATGTAAATGATTTCTTTGGAATTCCAGCGGTGGTTTCTAAGAAACTTGTTGATGTTATTAAAACCACCACCGATAAAACAAATACACTAAGAACCGATATTGTTATTCATACTAATGAATTTGATGAACATGTAAAAACATTTGGAAATTTTAGTAAAAATATTATTATACACCGGATATTTCTATGAAACTGGCTGATATTAAAACATCCATCGACGATATTCAAACAAACTCAGGAGGCTATCAAAGAAGATTTTCCTAATATGGTTAATATGGTTAATAGACTCGATAAACTTAAAATCCCTCATGAAAAAAAAAACAATAACAAGTCTTCGATACACTATGTATTTTTTCACTTGGACCCCTCAAACTGATATTCTTAATATTACCGCTGAGGTAAAAGGTAGAAATCGCGCTCGCTCAATTAATATTACCGAAGAGGTAAAAGGTAGAAATCGCGCTCGCTCAATTAAGAGTATATTACAGCTGGTCAAATATCTGGTCGGCATCATTCGCCGGTAAACCACCAAATAACACGTTTGTGTTCGCGAATAAAGATAAACCGGACGGTACTCCCGTTTGGCAAATTGTATATCTCCTCAAGGAAAGTTACGACATCGAGGATATCAACGATGAAATTCAACGCAGGATAAAATCTCTCACAACAGTGGATTCTAAGATCGCGTTAACAGTTCATGTACCATCGTTGTCAACTTACATCGAGATAAATTCTCCTGCGTACTCCGTGGATATATATAACTCGTCGATCAGAGCTATATTAGGATGGCCTGAAAAATCTTGTTTAGTTGAACCATTCAAATCTGATTATATAACAAATTTAAAAAACTTGATAATACCTCCCGAATATCGAAATAAATTAGATATATTTCCCAAGATGAGTATTTATACACCTGTCTACGAGTTTGTATAAAATCTTGGGAATGCAGTTGTTATTGACGATAAATATTTTACATATCGTGCAGATGTGAAAATAAAAATAATCATGACAATAATCATGGATATTAATTGTGGAAATTATTTAAATTTCTGGGATTTTCAATAAAAGTTTCTATTTGTTTTCTTCGACGATGTCCTGGATGATATCCTCGATGTTGTCTTTGGATTTCGTGATAAAATTTATCCGAGGTGTTCACGGGAAATACACGAATGAGCATAATCCAAGATCTGATCCCGGGAACATGGTACATTATATTGTTATTGTGTTAATTTTAATTACGATGGAAATCCTCTACGCTGAAAGTCTTAACGATGTACATAACGTTTAATCTGCAATTGCTCATCAGATAAATCAATCAGGTTTGAATTTTGATCGATGACTTTAATTTTTTTAATGTCCAATGATTTTTACATTTTAAATATTTTGGATTAACCGGTACTTGTATGATCAAACTTCCCGGAGATACATGAAGAGAAAAGGTATATAAAATATATCCCTGCTGAGTTTGATTCCATAATCCTTTATGCGCCGTAACTTCCGACGACGATATCACAAGAAACATTCACAGAGATCACCGAGGTTATATCAACGTTGCCCGGTGAAACACGTCTACCGGTTCGCTCTAAAGCGTTATTGTGTCTGAAAACATTTGGTGACGATGATGATAACCTTGTCCATGCGTCGTGTATCATAGGAAAATATAGACATCACTGAGTTGTTTCTTTAGTTGTTCGGTTGCAAGGGCCGCTATTACAAATGTTGGTAAGTGTTGTTCGGTTATTTTGAAATGATTTAGACATGCTGTAGATATTTCTCTTTCATAATACCCCAAACGATATCCAGCGGTGGAACTTCCATGCTATTAAAACAATCATCGTATCAATGACATTTTTTATTAAACTCCTCGAAATCGTTTATTATTTGGTTTAAATGTTGAATTGTTTCAATAATCTGTTGTTTTAGGTCCTCATAATAATATTGTGTAATTCCAACAAATAAATTTTTTAATGTATCAAATACAAGCGCCCATCCTATACTCGTGTTTTTCCGATGGTATACCATTATCTTGCTTTGTTTTATCGCCATTGTATTCCTCGGTGATGAATTCACTAGCGAATATTTTATTATCACCGACCAAATTTTGAATTAGGTCAAGTTCAATTATCAGCTCGGCAATATTTTCGTCGTACATAATCTATAAGACATTATCTGTCTAAATGATCGTATTTTTCAGACAGGTTCTTGTATATGTTGCTAAATGCGATCTTTATCGCACGACACATCCCATATTCATATTGAAAATAACCATCGTACTCGTAAAAATTAAACATCGCGTTAAGAAATTTAACCTCGTATTTAAAAGAAATTGTTTGTCATGGTAGGATTGAGATGGTGCTACATCATTAATATATCTCTCAAGTGCCCCCAAAGCATTGTAGATATTTGTCTAGGTAAATTGATTAACTTGTGATCTGTCGTCCAAATATGTTTATCAAGGGTCTAAATTACTATATATATATATATATATATATATATCCGGCAAATACTCATGCGTACGTAAAATATATGCATTTGTTGTATTTCATTGAATACACTGTTAAATGTATACACTCTGCAGCATATTTTACAGCTCTACGATTAATATGATAATATTTGTCAGCGGAATACAGCGGAAAATATGTAATCGAGTTATCCATGAATGCAATTACAGGACGTCGTTGTTGGGATTTAATTTTCGAAGCCAAATTAAGGCAATTAAGGCAATTTTCACGCTGAGTAATAGCTCTGAAGTTATCTACAAGATTATCAAGAGGATCTCTATTGATGTAATCGATAACAAAACCTTTATTGATCGGTCTATTAAAACGCTCATAAATGAATAGATGGGCGCGATAAGGATATTTTCCATTGATGGTAATTATCATAAAGCCTTTTATATCAATCGAACCAATTTTTATCTTTCGTTGACATTACATAAAGATTCCACAACGAGAAGGCTCATATTCGTTATAAACAGGATGAGAAACGAATTCAATTTGATTCATTATTTCTCTTAAGCAAACAACTTTGTAATTGTTTTTTTTTTAGATAACTGAATGTACTATAGTCCTGTTCATCAAAATATTACATTATATTTCTTCGCGTAATGCCTAACAATTTCTCGAAATCTTTTACCATCACAATCATAACATCATCGAGTTTTGCCTCGTATAATATAACCACAATTAATGATACGGACAAGGCCCTTAGAACCTCGTTTAAAATAATAATTATGAACAGCACAGTATTCTCATACGCATTTTCTTGAACATATACCTGCGTTTCTTTTGAATATTCACTTGCAATAATTTTGCTCCATAACTATATAGATAATATTTGATATATTTAATTGAATATATAACTTGCATAATACATATATGGGAAATATTTTTTACATTACCGACGTAACCATCATACCCCCCGCGAAGGTTTTTGAACTTGATGGTAAAATAAAACCGCGAGTGTGGAGATCAAAAATCAAAAACAGTGTTAGACCAGCAAAATATGAATTTCCTGTAGACGGAGTTGATTATGTATGATCAACCTACAGAACACCCTGAGATAATTATACCATGACAGATTCGCGAGCCGCTGAAAGTATTATCAAAGATAGAAAATGTTAATGAACAATATTATATGCTGGTAAAATTCAGCAGAATTTCAAGACGACATTGGAAGGTTTATAATAAACGCGAACGTGTAATGACAACAAAAGGAAAACCGGTGCTCATCAACAATAAAATCAAACCGGGAGCATTAACTGGTTTCGACAGCGTACATTACAATCAAGCATATCCGGTAGCCGTATCGACGTATGGAATCTTTTTGATAAATCCACTGGATATCAATAAACTCCCACCGATGAGAGTTTCATCGATACTATATTGAACGCGTTGTCGAGCATTTCAACAATGTGAAACGAGGAAACGATTTAACCCTGCTAATACAATCCAAGATAAATAAATGGGTAGAATCGGTTAAAGACACAGGAACTTCAATAAGTGATGTTGCCGAATTAGAAAAATTATTAAGATTTCCACTAACAGTAAAAACTGTCACCGGGAAAGTTCTATATACAGAGAAATATCAAATAACACCTGAGCTCCGATTTAAATCATCGATCATAATTGGCAAGCGTGGAGTAGTTCTCTGCTAGCATTTAAACGAGATCAAACAGTAAAATATTATTCGGGAGATATATTTGTTTATATCCATGAAATAAGTAAAACAGACCTAGTATCAGTATGGCTATTTAAAAGCTACGAAAATGAAGGATACGATCAATTTTTAAGGTCCAGCGGAGAATTATATCGAAGAGAAGAACGTCAAACATATATGAATAATCTCGTAATCAGATACTCAAGTGACGCAGAAGAAATTACCTGTAATTGTTTTACCGTGTCATCCGTCGCATCCCATTTTGCCAGGAAAAAGAGTTCATGCGAACCGAATAGATATGATTTTCTCGATGACGTAAAATCGAGTTGTGTGGTATACGGCCATGATATATTGTGGAATACTAAATACGATCACAAGAATGTTGTTTCCGTTGACATGATCGCATCTTACCCAGGTCGTTTTCTTGGACGCGGTGAATGTAGAGAATATTTTAAACGGTTCGGTCATCCTACACATGAAATGACAAGAGTCGCCGTAAACGGACCTTTACCTGATTTTGATTTAACAGGATTTGCTCGCGTGGTATTGTTTAATCACGCTGACAATCTTCATCCGATATGTTACTCTTGGTTTGGTAAACATTTTTCAACGGAGAAATGAGCTCCGATAGTTCTACTACGTTTTATGCTCCATTTTAGCATCTTGATTGTCTCCGAGACGACTATATTATATCGGGCGCAGACCGCGGTTTGCTTACCGACACCTAAAGGTTCTGGATTGGGATATGAATCACTTCGAGGAAAAAGCTGCAAAACATCTCGGAATGAAAATAATTGGTACATTTTCTTAAGGTAGATCATTTAATAATAAACGACGTTGTACGCAATAAATTTTAGATGACCAGGAAATAGATTTTATAATCGCAGAACAACGAGAAACAAGGTATTTACATCGCGGAAAACTGCTTATTTCACCAACAGTGAAGAAATATGACCAATCATTAAATATTTTGAAGGTGAATCACCACAATACGCTCATTTAAGATCATCGATGCTCGCTTATGCTTCGCTAAATGTATTATCGATGATAAACATATTTACTAACATAGTGGTTAGGGTCGCAACGGACTCATTTTACTTTAATATTGAATACAAGAAAATCGTCGAGGAATCTACTACAATACTGAACGAATGGGTATCGTGGAGAACAAAACAAGAAACATTAGATGAACACTGTGAATCGGCTGATGTTCCCATCAATAAAAATTGCCGCGGAGATACAATAATAGAAATATCATCATCACCAGACGATCCAATAATCAGAAATAACACCGTTTACTTAAACAGCGCAGGAGGATGAGGTATGACAACTAGAGATATTGATTTTTTTCGGAAAAATTCTGACATGATTATATTAACACCGACGCATCTATTTGCAGGAGAGACGGCTAAAACACGGTATTGGTGCTGATAAAGGAATTTTCATGTTATATGCATGAAATAGAAAAATTAAACAAGATATGAACCAATTTTAAAGATTGGTAAGCCTAGCATATACCTCTCTTACTTTCCTGAAAATTTCAAGAGGTTAGTGTAACCCATTGTTGAGATATGCATGGAAACAAGCTCTAAAAATGACCATTTTTTAGCGTTATGTAGTCTCACTCGAAAAAAGCTTGAATATAAAATAAAGAATTCTCTAAATATCACACTGAAATTATGCATTTATTGCTCTGGTTTGATGCGGAATTCTATCCTGCAAATATTGCTTCTTGAATTAAAGAAATCGGTAAAATATTATGGATTTTATAAGCAAAATACCGTCAGTAGAAGTTTTGTTTCAACACTGAAATTCAAACACTAATCTGTTGTTATATGCCAACATTTTGTACAAAATAACATTCATTATAACTTTTATTGACATCTAGAACTCGACTTTATATTATAATAAGTAGTAAAACCATTTTAATCACATGGCTAGCCAAGATATTCGAACGAGAGCTTGTTCTTTGTCAAACTTTCCAGTTCTAAATTTTGTAGTGTCTGTAACCTTTACAAGTTTATATGGCAATAATTGTGTTGTTTCATTATGGAAAAGTATAAATCCTACAAATGCTCATGTGTATCCATGTGATGTCCAAGTTGGCCAAAATTGGTGGTGCTGTATTGTACCATTAAAAAACAGCAACTCAATAAAAAAAGTTACAGACACTACACAAATAGGTATAAAAATGAAAGATAAAAGTATTGTTCTACTTGTCATTAAAACATTGTTTTTCTCAATAGAAAGCTCCATCTTATGTGATGTAATGTTGCATCATCTATTTACCTCTGCAGCCAAGAGCAAAAATGAGATGCAATAACTCTCTTGATTGAATATTGCATCATTCTTGTAGCACTGTCTGTTTGAGTAATTTACTACAAGACAATGTAACCTGAATTTCTTATCCTAGAAGAAGCTGCCTAATTACTTTTTCTGTTCTTTACCATGGTACATCCCTAAGACATGGGAAGACGACAAACACAAACCTCTGGGAACAACTCTGGTAAGTTTGTATTGAATTGGTAAACCACACTCTTAAATTGTAGTGTCTGTAACCAATATTCCCTTTTTATACTGTCTATGACTTTATCCCTGTTTTTTTAAAAAATGAAGCCAAATTATGTTTTCTATTACAGTATTGATGTGTAAGGCTAAATTTTGACATATTGTCTGTCTGCAATTTGTAATATTTTGGTATATTTATAGTTTCTTTCATCTAGATTTCTGATTACAGGCAACATTTTCAGTGATTTCTTATAATATGCAATTGAAACTGAGTATTTTTGCATTCCATATCATTAGACTAGTAAATTCAAACAGAAATATTATGAGAATTCAATGAGCTCAGACTTAGTATTGGACACATTGCTGATATTGTCAAATGGTTACAGACACTACTAGACATGTGAATTGACCCGACTGTTATTTACATTATTAAGGAAAGTGTGCAATCATTGTAAATGCTAGAACATTGAATAATCAACAGGTTTTATGCTATTTCTTTTTCAATCAGATACTTTTCTTTAAGAATTTACAGGTTATTCCAGTTTGCTTATGTATGAAAGCATATTGCGTACTCATTACAAGTATGTTTTGTAAAGTCTAAATTTCATCCGTATACATAGAGGAACAAAACTGAGAATGAAGTTGTTTGTTTTTAGGAAGCAAAGATAAGCCAGAAGAAGATGAACAGAAGATTAAAGCTAGAAGGGAGAAGACGAGGCTAAAGGTACAAGCCTGGAGAAAAAAACAGAGGGAAAATAAGGCGAAACATGAGGAGCTAAAAAGGGTTGATAGAAAAAGAAGAAAAGATGCAATACTACTAAAAAAACAGCAATCACTTTCCGATTCAAATCTTCAACAAGAATTAAGAAGGAAAAAACGTGAAGAAATGAAAAGGTATCGCCAGAAAAAGAAAGAAAAAGCAGCCCTGGCATTATCTGTTAATAAGAGTGTTGATTTAAGAAGTCCAAAAACTGCTGAATTAAGTAGAAAGAAGATGGTCTCGGTGCGACAGTCAAGAATGATTGCTACAGAGCTGTAATCAGCAATAGAAAGGTGATAGGTTGTGCAGAAGATGTATATCATTTCTGTACAGAGAAACTGAAAATGGAAAATACAGATAATGAAGCTAAAACAGTTTCGAGAAGGAAGTTCATCCTTGTTGAAGATGTTGAGAGAAATAGAGAAGAAACTGATGTGCTAACACTGCAAGGTACAAGAAAATTACATGCTGTAAAGTCAGGAAGCAATGATTATGAACTGAGCATAAGAAATCTGAGCTGTTATTGTGAGCAATGCATGAAGGTTGACGTGAGATGCAACTTCAGCGAAAATGTTAATGCCTGGGAAATGAGAAAGTTAGTACTCAATAAAGATAATTTAAGTCAGAAAGGAAAACAACTTAAAAATAAGAATCCATCAACAATAGAAAATATTGACAAGAAAAGAAAACAAGGAAGTAGCCAGAAAGATCATAACTCAGCAACAAGCGAAAAGCCTAATAAGAAACGGAAGTCAACAGAAAGACAAAACATTGTGACAAAGAAGATCAAAGTTGACAAAAAAGCACCAACCAACACAGAGAAACCAATAGAGAAATACCACCCTGGAGAATTTGTTGCTGTAGGACTTAAGCCAAAGAAGGGACCTCTAGATGTATACTTAGCAGAAATAACAGACATTCTTCATAACGAAGTTAGACTTAAATACATGAGAAAGTCTGGCAACATGTATGTTTGGCCTGAAAAAGATGATTATTCACAAGAGGCTCTAGATGCTATCTTGTACAGGGTAAAAGCTCCACAAATAGTCAATGAAAGGGGTCATTTCAAGTTTAATGCAGCTGAATTGTCTAAGATCAAGTCAAATCTGGAAAAAAATCATAAGCTCTTCTATTTGAAATGACAATATAAAGTCAAGGTTTAATGTGTAGTGTCTGTAACCTTAAGATCAATCACATATGGGTCTGTGTTTGAGTCAGCACCTTGGGTTGAACAATACTTTAGTGACTATGATTTATTGAACATTCATTATACTTCAATATTTTACTCTTACAAACACTATTTAGTATTAAACTTTCAAGTGCTATTTACCAGTTCATAATTTTAACACAAGTATTGGACATATACCTGTTACAATGTGGTTTTATCATTTTATTAACTAATCAACATTCATTTAATGAATAATTCTAGTCAATGTGTTCATGTTGAATTATTTTTGAAGTGAATTTTATGGAGATATATATGGTTCTGCAGCTGTATTGAAATGCTATAGTTTTGTCGTGTCTGTAACCAATTTTATGGACAATGTACTTCTGACTCTTATGGAATTTTGCAATACTTTTGGCCAGTATTAATGATTTTGTTTGTTTAAATATTCTTCTTGGTGTTAGATAAATGCCTAAATAAGATTATTCTATGTCTTTTATGTTTGTTATGCAAAAGTTTCATGGTTAGGTTTTTTTCTAAGTGATGCCTTTGTCATAGATATTTTGATTTTATTATTAAGTTGTTTACCACTTCCAGTTATGTTGTTTACTTTAAATGTTGATATCCTGTTACTGATGTTACTGTGAAAAAAATAAAGTTTTAAAGTTTTCATGCTGTTTTTCTTGCATGTTATACACCAAGTGTAGTGTCTGTAACTGTTGTTATACCACAGAAATGAAATAATGGTTAAACAAAATCGCATGCATGTTCAAGCTAAATCTAACTTGATCTGACTAGGGGACACAATAGGGTATATAATGAGCTTCATTGAAATGTTCTATCAAACATTTCAATTTTTTAAGTGAGTGAGACTACTCTCAGCACCAATACCGTGTTTTAGCCGAGATGACATCCCGAGGAATAAACGCTTGAAGGTATCATAGTTTCCTTCGGTTCAAAGGAGACGCGTGGAGTCCTGATCCAATGGGAACAAAATATATCCCCCGGATCACTATTTAGGATGAAATATGTAACTTATCGTTGACATTACTAAAAACATTCTTGGAAAGGCTACGAAGAAAAAACACCGCTGTGATAATGTGTTGTGATCACAGTCAATCAACGCCGTTTACTGGATTATCTCAACATGAATGGCTGAAAAGGACAGTAGATTAATAGAAAGAAATTAACACCGAACATCGATCACCTGATAAATCATTAAAAACATTAAAATCTGCAATTAGATTACAATCGAATAAAATTCAATGCGAAATAATACCTAAAACGTCGAGCACGGAATTTTGGTCGTCGTTGAAACCAGCCGATTTGATAATAGTGAGCAGAAAAAAATCAGAAATATACTTCAGATGAAATAATTTTATTTGCACGAAGAAATATTTCCGACCTGGCAGGTTCGTTTGTGTTATAGACCAACTGATACACGACGACAGAAGATCAATATTGATATTCCTGTGATATCAACGCAACAAAAACTCGTATTAAATGATATTGTGCTGGTTGATATCACAACTGTCAGAGATACGATAAATGCTGAAAAATCTGCATGGAAACTAGGAAGTGGTTTATAGAAACAAAACTATAAACTTACATAAAACATAGTGTCACAAGTGATAAGGGTTGCACAGAGTGTGTTGTTGTCAACAACCTAACATATACAAAGATATTCACAAAACATGCACAAATGACCCTAAAATAATTATTTGGTTTTATACCGCCACTCTTCCTTAGTAACCACATCACGTACACAATTATCTCCACTCCAAGGATTAATCGAAAGTGGATGGGAAAATGTGAGGACGTCAAGCTTTACTTTATGAGACCTTTATTTGAGTAATGTGGGGTGTATGCTTATCTTGGCATTAAAGGATCAAAATGTTTTCCACAGCCGGTTTCTTTTTTTGCACTTCTACCTCAAGCAAAAAGAGTACGAACTCTTTACTTATTTTAAACGACTCTTGAAAACTCTGCTGTTGGGATATGACCTTGTCCATGCTTCACTCGACGAAGTACTGTCACATCAATTTGCTGATGTTCAGGTTCATCTACACAATATTTGCTTGTAGTTTCTTTGTAGTAAGAGCACTTAGGTATTTTCATACGCATTACGTAAGATTTCGACTATAGACCCGATTTAGAACAAGGAAAGGTTACGCAAAGACCTGTTCACGTCTTAATTACAACGGAATTCTTTGTTAAGATGCATTTTTGTGAATAAGTTTAGGCAGCGATATCCCGACCAGAAATTCCGTGTGACAGGTAAGTGATAAATTACCCAAGGACAATTTCTATGAGATCGGCTCGTAGCCATTGGAACCGAGAGATTCAACGGCAGAGTCTCAATAGTCAGTTTGTTCAATTTAAGTCCATTTTCCGTTAGTGCATATTTGCACGTTGCAAGAGAAGCTGGGAGACACTAGACTGCGCTCCGAGTACCGAAGTTTTGAGCTCTAAACAACCGCGAGGGATGAATTTCAGGATTGTGAACGAAGGCTTCTTGAGGTAACCTATCTTCGCCCGAATTTGTATCACTTTTTGTATGTAGCTGTGAGCTCAGCTAATAATTTAATTACCAATGTTCTGATGAAAGGTCTGTGAGAGTGTGATTACCTTTCCTGAGATTAAAGCAAAGGGACAAGATTATGCGTCTCTTCTAATTTGACAGAAAGATTTCAAGATGTGAGCAAGAGGCAACACCCGAGGTTAAAAGGAATGAAGACATGTTGGGACCACGTGGGAGATCTATCATGACGTAGCACTTAGGTAGAAAATTTTTCAGGCAGTGCAAAGGGAGTTGAAAGGAGAGGGTAACGGAAGTACCAGAAAGGTTTAGTATCGGATAGGAAGCCTGGAAGAGAGTTCCACAATAGCAAGTAGATCACATTTCGAGAGTAGTGGAGTTATCAGAGGATAGATGACCAACATAATCTACGCCGATGGAAAACACAATCTCTTAACACTGGAATTTTACATGAGGATAGTAACTGCCAACGGAAAAGGTCACTGTATTTGTCGAAAGCATTATCTGAGAAACTGAAAACATAATATTTGAATACGTTGATATTTATTAAATTGTTGTACTTTTCACCTTGAGTTTTTCTAACAAATAGACCTAGGGCTTTGCTGACTGGGAGATCGGAGCTATCTTATTTATAAATTATCCGTCATTATCCGGCTTTAGAAATCATATCGTAGGGGGCACGTGACAATTAATATGTGCATAACACGCATTTTTGAGATTAAGAGTATGTGTATAGCACACTATATGAATGAAACCAACCCATTCATCGAGATAACGCATTCACCCCTTAATTTTTAACAAACTTGTCTGAAAGAAGAAATCGAGATGTCCGGCAGGTGTCTAAAAACGCAAACAGTACCTGCCTCAATCAAAACAGATGTGTTAACGATCAAATTCAGACCAGGTATATACTTTATTGTTCTTCCATATAACAAATCCTGTGTAAGCTACATATTGTAATTAGGATTACGCTAATCCTTTACCAGACAGGCATCATCATCAATTATGGATTATAATTGTAAATGACCAATAGGCCTTGTACGACTGGTTGATGTCCCCACAGCAAACTGAATTAATCTTTGCGTGGGAAATATAAGACACATGCCATTCATTTATAAATATTCGTAATCCGTCATTTTAAAAATCTGTTTGTAAATAACGTACATACATTTCCGTCGTACCATTAGACAAAACGAGGTCTAACTGAACGAATAAATGTTTGTGCTATTAATTAGATAATATTCTAGTAATATTCGTACCATTAGACAAAACGAGGTCTAACTGAACGAATAAATGTTTGTGCTATTAATTAGATAATATTCGAGTAATCTTTTCGACAGGTGGATTATGAGATCGTGGTTGAATATCTTCGGAGATATGTCGAAACTGCGTATCAAGCAAAAGTGAAAACCTTAGGCATGACGCAATGTTTGATTAGTAGCCATAAATAGGGCTGAGGTTTAATGTCTGAAACCATGAACAGGAACATCGGGTGTTTATGCGGAGTAACCTTAGTATGGTCAGATCTGGGTACTATTTGGAGTGATAAGGTCTGCGAACGCCAGATTGTTCCTCTCTGGACAAATCAAGATGGGTTGGGATGAGAAGCTCTGGTTATCAATCAGCTCATTTGTAATGAATGCCATTATCGGTACTGGACATCTGCAATATCCCCCGCCGCCATGAATTTATATTTTCCCAACTGTATTGTTATTGTTAGTTTTAGATCGAGCCGGCACTCGCTTATGAGTTGCTTGGTGGAATCCATTACTTTCCTTGGGTTTTCCGTATGTTTGGTAAGTGCCATTCTATACTTCAGCTTCCTTCCTTCTACCCAATACCCCACTCCACAACTAAATGTAGAAGTATGCTACCACGAATTATTTTTGCGATAGCGCTGAATGTTGCTTCTGTTGTATTTTCTGTGTGCTACATAAGTTGTCTTTGTCGAAGCCAGATAGTAAAACGCATCACGTTATATGGAGAAAAGCGAGAACATGCTGATAATGACCTTTCTGATTCGGAACACGGGTGTAAAAAAGAATGACAAAAATCAATAGTGAGAAAAATAAAAGCATTCCTATTCAATATTGTTTCCAATCAGTACAATACAAGACAAAATCATTTCATTTTTTCGAGAAAACATAATCGTCGTACAAAAAACCGTAGTTGACGTTTTAACCGAACTGTCATGTGGCTTCAAACAGTTTCAAGTAATATGTAAGGTAAATGTTTCGGACAAAGTTAAAATCATATGGTCTTGTACACAACGTCATTTCGAGAGATATCTACGTTGGGCACGTAAAAGTGTTGGAATTAATTTGTATCGGTGGCTATATCGAGGGCTGCGTTGCTGACAGTGAAAATGAGCAAACGTTTGAGTAGCTGTCCTTGGAGGACAATATCTTCGATCTTAAATCAGTGTTAGAGGCAATGGTGAGGGTTTTAACTTCCATTTGTCGAATCGGACACTTTTTGTAATTCTGCGTAACGTCTCATTGATGTCATACACATCTTAAGGTAGTACATCCACACGGCGCAAGAAAAGACTAACTTATTTGACAATGATTTTTGTACATGTATGCGTTGGCTTTCAAATGAAAAACTATATTACTTCGATTCAGTCTCAAACAGATAAAATGAGCAGATACATGTCTTTCAACATGTGCAAAAGCACACGATCAATTAGCTCTAAACTACTTGTTTGATTGTATTGTGAAATTCATTAAACATTATAGTCTGCATTACCATCTACAATCGACGCTATGTCCTTGAACTTCTCAAACGTGTGAGCAGAGCTGCATCCAGCTGTATGTTCTTTAATTCTTTTCACTACGTAAAGAAAGTTTCAAGGTACACACTAGGTAATGGTTAGGATCAATTATGATGCTGGCTAGAGTGTTATTAAAGTATAAAATGCACTTCTCTAAACAACGAATACATGCAATTAATTATGGACTTGAGCGAATCTGCCACCAGCACCTGGATTAGTTATTCACGTCTAGAATTGTAACTTTCAGGTACAAAAGAAACTAATCAGATTCGTATAATCTTCAATTTTCTTTTAAATTATATAGGGGAAGAGGTTATCAAGGACAATACAGGATGAAATTCTACCCATTGTAAATTAGAGAAGGGAAGAGGCAGTCAACGAAAATAAAGGATGAAATTCTACCCATTGTAAAATAAATAGGGGAACAGGTAGTCAACGACACTACAGGATGACATTCTACCTATTGTAAATTAGGTAGGGGAAGAGGTAGTCAACGACAATACAGGATGAAATTCTACCCATTGTCAATTAGATAGGGGAAAAGATAGTCAACTATAATACATGATGAAATTATACCCATTATAAATTAAATATGGGAAGAGGTAGTCAACGACAATGCAGGATGAAATTCTACCGATTGTAATTTAGATAGTGGAACATGTAGTCAAGACAATACAGGATGACAATGTGCCCATTGTAAATTAGATAGGGGGAGAGGTAGTCAAATTAAAATAATAATAATAATAATAATAATAATAATAATAATAATGAGGACTGCTTTGTATAGCGCCTAATCTTTAGAAGCTATAAGCGCTTTACAACATGTATAATGATATCACTACACCACAGAAAAACAACTACTATAAACCATGAGATTAGAAAACATAAACACATGCTGAAAACATAAGATACAAAACAGTATTAGGTCTCTAAATTTGTTCCTGCACTCGAAAAAGGTGAGATATAAGAGCACTCTTAAAAGGGACCACTGTGTCTTTGTGTGTAATTTCAATGGGCAATATGGTCCACATTGCCAGGCCCTGAAATGTAAATGAACGTTGTCCATATGCCTTTGTTTTCAAGGTGGGAACAATGAGTATACGATTTTCAGAAGAGGAGCGTAGATGTCTTGCTGGTGTATACACATGGGTGAAACCAGATAGGTATGTTAAACTGGAGTCTGTAAGTAAAACATAGCACAGAGAACAAATGTTGAGTTTGATTCTGTATCGAAGTGATAGCCGTGTGGGGTACAGGGCAGTGGTGAAATGTGCTCTGATCGAAGTACTCTAAAGATGCTCCGAACTGCTGTGTTTTTAACCTTTTGAAGTTTCTGGAGTAGATATTGTGACGAACCAGACATAACTGAATTACAATAGTCCAGTCTTGAAAGTACTAATGAACACACAAGTGTTTTAGTAGCATCAACTGAAAGATATTTGCGAAATGAGCTGATGCGTCTCAGCTTAAGATATACAGCCTTGCAAAAGTTCGTGACATGTACTTGCAATGTGAGAGACTGTCTAGAGTAACACCTAGGTTTTGTACTGACTGATTGAATTTAATGTTGGTGTTACTGATATTTATTTATTGTCCGAGGTAAAGGATGTGAATGAGAAAGTCTTTGTGTTGTGATCAGAATGGTCCCTGCTTTATCATCATTCATCTGCAGCTTGTTACATGTCATCCATGATTTCACATCAGAAATGCTTATCTATATTCCATGGATGGTAGCATCAACTTCAGTTGGGTTGCTAGACATGTATATTTGGATGTCATCAGCGTACAATTGGTGAAACACTAGGTGACGATCTATGGCACTTGAGAGCGGCTGAGTGTAGAATTTGAACCAATGTAGGGCTACACGCTTAATACAAACATTGGACGGTGAAGTAATATATCATGGTGTATGGTGTCCAATACTCCAGACAAATCAAGGACGGTGAGGAATGTAATCTTTCCGCTATCCAAAGCAGAGAGAATGTCATTAAATAATTTCAGAAGTGTAGTTTTGGTACTGTGGAAATGGCGATATGCAGACTGTACATTGCTAAAAAAAAGACTGTTTGAATTCAAATGAGACAAAAGTTGGATTAGAACAACATTTTCTAAGATATTTTTTATATGAATGGGAGATTAGAAACTGGGCAGTAGTTCTTTAAATCGTTATGGACAAGTGTTGGTTTCTTCAGCAGAGTCTTTATGATGGAAGTTTTGAAAAATGATGGGAATTCCCCCGACGAGAGAGATATATTAATGACATCAGTTAGTGAAGGCAATATTGGGTTTAAGAACTCAAACATCAGTGTTGATGGACATGGATCCAGTTCTTTGGTGCACTCTTCATCACGTGTGTCCGTACTAAATAAATAGAGACAGTTGCATATGCTCCTAATGGTTGTTGTTGAAATTCTGTGTCAAAACCGTATGATGACGCGTCAATTGAAATTGTGTTGTTTGAGCTTTATCACGGAAGAAATTTAGAAATATGGCCCCGAACGTCTACTGGAGAGAAAATAGTTGGAAGTGGTGTACATTTGTTCCTTGATATTAGTTTGTTGGTTATCTCGAAGAGTTCTTTGTCGCTGGAACTCTCCGTGATCTTGGTACTATAGTGGGATAATTTTGCTAAATGGAATATGTTTGTGACGTTCTTCCTAGCGGCTTCATAGATTTGTATATGAATAGCCTGTCTGGTGGAAAGCCAAAGCCTCTTTGCTTTTCGCCAATATCTTTTAGCAGCGCGAAAATGGTCGCTAACACTTCTATACCATGAAGAACACCTTTTTACTGGTCCTCTGCATTTGGTGGCTCGGACATAATTTTCAAGCAATGATCGCAGGTAGTTATCGAGTTGTTTTCCTGTAGGATGTAAGTAAGTTGTTATGTTTTCTAGGATATCATGCATTAATTGGTTATATGTATCATACGGAGGTTTCTCTTAGTAGCAAATAAAGGTGGAGGGTTGGGGACTGATACGTCGAGATGGCATATAATACAGAGGTGATCTGATGCACGTTCGAGGGATACAATGGTGGATTGCAGAATATTATCATCACGTCTATGTAAAAACTAGTCTAAAATGTGACCATGTATATGAGTGGGTTGGTTAACTGACTGTTTAAGGTTGAAAGCATAAATGGAATCTAGGAGTCTTGACTTGTATGGGTTTCCAGGACAGTCAAAGTGAAAATTGAAATCTCCAAGAATAATTAGGTTTCCACCTATCGAATTTCCGTCCTCCATAAGATCCGGAAAATGCCCCTAAAAGAGAGATTCAGTCAGCTTGTTTTTTATACTAGGAGTAGGGCGGTAGAGACAGAAAATATGGATTGACCTTTGTTCCAGTGTGAGTGTTGTTTGGACTAGTTCAAACGACGTGTGGCAGAAATTGAAAACTGTGTTGTAATTAAGGCATTTTATCATAGAATTCTTTGTGACGAGAGCAATTACACATCCGTTTTTCAGGTGATCAAACTGACTGGGTGTTGAATAATGAAATATTTAGTAGCATACCTGGAACAGCTGACACAACGGTTGACGATTTAAAATGAATTTGACCCAGGTTGTCAAAATTAACGGCCGAATTTTTAAACTGTTTATCTGTTACGGGCAAAAGGGAGATAACTGGAATTCTTCTTCCTCTTTTACGCCGGACAGCTTTTAAACAAAGTTTTTTTTCGCTTCTGTTTACATTTAAATGATGATGAATCTAGTCTAAGTTCGTTTAGTCTTGAGCACAATGCAGTATCAAGATCAAGGTGTGGTCATTTTAATTTAATTAATGAGGGTCCATCATTACGTAAGCAGGTTGACTGGCGATCGTGTGATGGCGGTTTATTTAAAAACAAAAAACGTCCTCACAGTGCAAAAAGACAGCTTAGTAAAATTATATATGTTCTCGTTTCCAAGACAAGGAGATGAAGAAACACATACGAACTGAAAAACCAATGCATGATGGAACACGATAATGTAGATGTAGATAGACAACAAGCACATATATTATTAAAAATATCACACACACAAACATGGAAGATCCTTCGTCAAGCAGTTAATAGATGGCGGCCATCCTTCCGAAAGTCAAAGACAGAACGGGATGAAAGTCTACCCATTGTAAATTAGAAAGGGGAAGAAATAGTCAACTACAATACAGTGTAATGTTATACCCGTTGTGAATAAGATAGGGGAAGAGGTAATCAAAGACAATACAGGATGAAATTCTAAAATTTGGATTCTTGAATTATCAACATCGTGGAGAACATGGAAAATAGGTAAGTTCTGACCTGGAACATTCGCATGATGTTTGCTGCATACATTTATTTTCCCTTTACAGTTAGTAGCAGCCATGTTTATTTAGTAACCTAATACCTCCGATCAAATGAAAGCTCTTGTTCTTCTTTTCGTATTTACTTTTTCTCTATTTCAAGTTGATTATGAATTCGGATGGGGTTAGACGTCTCTTTCGGACTCGTTCTTCCTGTGGTATTCAGATTGCCTCGTGTCAGAAGTGTGAACCGAATTTATAGGGATGTCTCCGCGACCCAGAATGTATTATCTAGTTTCAGGCAACATATTTTATCGTGCTCTCATGAATATTTTCTGTAGATTTGCCAGTGAGGACATTTATTCTGAAAATTGATTTCCTTGTGTCGGAGCGGCAACTTTACAGGTATGCAAAACATGGGTGCAACTCTATGATAACCTTTTTCTAAAATATCTCCTAAATAATGTCTTCTTTGATATACTAATTTAGACACTGTCAAAATAAGATTTTCCGACCGCAACATTGTGAGGATATACAAATTCACGGAGAACGTGATATGTATTTACACCTTCCTCATTAACATCAATGACAAAATCTGCTTTGACCGGAATGACTATGAGAAATGGTGCAAATGTGTTGAAATCGACCACGACAGTAAATACAAATAAATTGAGTCATTCGGTCAATTACATGGGGCAGAAAAAATACTTGAAGATTTGATTGTTGTTATAAATATTCTTCATAGGAACCAAATTATTATATTCACCCAAAATTAAAAACAATCCACGACCAAAATTATTGGCAATTATTCGGCAGTCCGAAGATGCATTTGAAAACAATGAGCAAATATGTGGTATTAGATCAGTAGACTTTTGCGAACTTTTTTCACGGCTAAGCCAAGCTGATTGCTAAACAAAGCGGCAGAACAGAGGCAGAAGTTAGACGGACTGGAGGTAATTGGACTACCAGTCCAGAGAAAGATCCTACAGATGTGTAGAAACACAGGAGAGTAGGAAATCTATCACACTAAGTCAGATGATTAAATAGGCCGTCACTTGATTGAGTAAAAGACGAGTGATGGGGTCTTAATTTGATTTTTATTCTAGAGATGACTGTTATTGAATGATATTAATATGTTTTTATTTGAATTTCACATTTTGTGTATGCATTACTTTAACTGTCGGCACTGCTGATTGGGAGCTCGGAGCTTTGCATCTCTCTATCACTACTTCAATTGCTAACAAAGCGAGCCAGGGTGGATCTTCTGTAAAAAAATTCAATAATAATGCGAACACCCCATCTACCTAAATTGGGGAAAAACCCTTACAACAATAACGGGGAAGAATCCATACCAATGAAAACTTGGAAAAAGAGACATAACGTGAAAGAATTTAAGAAGACAAACATGGACTTTTAAGATGAGTTATGAACTGTTCAGTAATTCAAAAGAGAAAAAAACCACAACAAAAACCGTAAGGGTATCTTTGTCTTGATACTTTTTATATAGTATGGATGAGATAAGTAAATACACCCATACAAGCACACCATTTAATCCCCAGGAAAGGGACTGAAGTGATAATCGATTTGGCAATCACTGAGTAGTATCTCTTTTCTAAGAAAAAAAGTTGACCTAAAATGATACTTTTGTGTTTTCTCAAGACAAACCATATATGCATGACGTCATCAGCTTTAGCTTTCTTAATCCAAGACATAGTCCTACTCCTCCTCATACTGATGATGTTGATTTAGTAATGTAGGTACTTATTGGTCTTCCTAGCATATTATTTGTTGTCCGAGTGGATGTAGTAATATAAGATTTATACATTTGCACACATAAAGTTCTCTTCCTGGTGTGGTTATCTAAAGAAATGATACATTTGTCGCAGATACTTTAACTCAGTCACAATGTATTGTAGCATACACAGCAATTTAGTTCCACTTTATTTTTTCTGTCATTCATAATTCAATGTGTCCGTCATCTCTTCTCGTTTATATTTCTCCCTCTTTATCTTCATGTTATTGAATAAATTCTTATTCTGCGTCTTTATGGCGCTGCAAAAATCCCAATTTCTTCATTCTATGTCTCTGTGAAATCCTCTACCAATGGTAACGATGGAGAAGAGGGCTGAAGGCGTGTCTACCATCCCAGGCAAACGTTTTTGAGGAGACAACAGAAAATAAGCCAAAGATAAATTGAAGTCTTTATTACCTAGAGGAAGGATTCTGGTTACAGCTAGATTAGTGGTCGTAATCATCATAATATCACTCCGAGTATGCCAGGCACACTCATCAGATGCAGTCCAATATAATATCGTTATTGTCTCAGCCATAGACATAGAACTCAAAATGTAACCCAATGGTAAACAGTTCGAATCGAATGGTGGTACGAAACATGTTGAGAAGAAAAAGAATAGTGAAGTGGTGTCTTTTGTGTTAACTAGCTTGCTTAAACAACTCCAACAACAATATCTAAGGACACGCAGATCTCAGATCTCGTCAAACAGAGAGATGTTGATCTTATTTGCGTTAAGCGCTGGTGTATATTTTCGTGGCTGTGTATGTTATTGACAACTAAACCTTAAACCCATTTTGTTCCTTCTCTCTTCTGTGTGATAGTGTGTTAGAATGAAGGGTGTGTGATGGTATGTTTGTGAAAATTACATTTGTCAACGCTAACCACCCTTTTAGTTGGATAGTAGAAGACCATGTTTTCATGGTGTGGGATGGGTAGAAAGAAGCGTGTTAGATTCTAATAAAAAAGTGGTTGTTGGATTGTAAATGTGTTGAATTGAAGATTAAAATTGTAAAACTACATTTTCCCATCTGCCTATAAACTTTTTACCCTTTGTCCGTTTCGACGTTGAGACATTACTTGTTCCGTGTCCATATAAAAAGTTGGTTCGTAATGTTTGATTGGAAGCGGGTACTTATAACATTTCTGAGAAGATATATGTTCTTTTCGTCAGGAAACCTCAACAGGCGAACCGAATTTGTTTCGTATCTTCACTGAGGCCATTTAAATTCGGTGGAATGCCTAACTAAGTCTTAACCTCATAAACGTGATATACTATGGAACATACAGCGTTTGGTCAAGTTTTGTAAACCTGAATAATCTGATTCCTTTATTGACTTTCAATACTGCTATGACTGTAACTGTACTTGAAATTAATTTGCTGACTCGGATATGACAGACATACAAACAGGTATACAGGCAAATGCTAAATCTGTTCAGTCTAATAAACTATCAATAACTGTAACCGTGGTATTTTGCACACACACACACACACACAACATACATTAGGTACGCTGCAATGTGGATAGGCAGGTAATCAATGTAATGACTATACGATGCAAATTAAATGTAGAGTTCGGAAAATGGAAAAATTGAAGAATTTCCTAAAAATAGTGAACATGAAGTACAGCAAGATAAAATAAAAATGGTAGAAATGATATAAATAAATAAAAGGTATATAAGAAACCATTTAGATTAACATAAGTTGTGTATAGCTAACATAAAAAAGAAACTGCCCATACATAGTTGTATGTATGGGACACAATCATTTCAGTTTCAATGAGTAATGTGGGATTTGCTGATTTGCTGGCTTAATCGAGCCATCATAGGCTTTTCTACTTTGTACCAAACTTTAGTTACGGCTTCCGAAACGTGCGATTTTCGAGAACTTTGATGAATAGAAAAATATCTCAGGAGGAAAACAAGCCATATAGAATGGTTGTGTGCTTTTAAATACGGAAATAGCAGAATGAAATCGAGGGTCATGTGTGGAATCAAGTATTTGGAAGCTACGAACCTTTTTTTTTATATAGTATGATACAGAGGGTCCTATGTCACAATGGGTCATGGGATTAATCTAAGGTATTTGTTTCATTTTGCATGATTTTTCACCGTTAGAATATTGGTTTTTATTTCACATCAAGCGCGTGTCGAGCACCTGTGGTTTCAATGAATAGGTGAAATCAGCCCCTAACCCCAGCATAAAAATCGTAACGGGTGAAGGGCTGATTTATCGGCCTATATTACTCTGACCTCTTACTAGCGGCCGTATTTGATTCTCCTGACCAGGAAGTAAATTCAACCTTTTGTATGCCTGTTTGTACTAACCTGGTTTAGGCTGATATCATGTCAGGAATATGAAACGAATATTATAATAAAATATAAGATAGACAAGTCGACAGAATGTTTATTCGTATACCCCTCATTAATCGACTGAAAGAGAAGAGAGAAAAAACAAATATTCACAAATAAAGATCATTACGAAACAAGCCGAAAGCTGTAATCAAATTTAAAGCATTCTGACGACAAAAATAGATTTCGAAATCGGCTACTTCAGTTCTTGCTTCAATTAAGTGTCTTGAAGGGGACCTAAGATTAAATTTTTAATTGGTGGTGGGGTAATGGTATGTATATATATATATATATATATATATATATATATATATATATATATATATAAGTTCTGGGTCTCAGATCGTTTGAAGCAAATATACTTGCTCTAATTTATAGTAGGAAAAAAATGTTTCGTATCCATTATCATAACTGAACAAATACAAATTAAATTATCTTGTGGCAGATGGACACAAACATATCCAAGATCAGAAGAAAATACCAGCCGTTCTAAGATCTAATTCTCGATTCCTATGTGTATTGTAAATATATTAGCACGTATACATTATGCTCGTGGGTACATGCCGTTTGAGAGAGAGAGAGAGAGAGAGAGAGAGAGACAGAGAGAGAGACAGAGAGAGAGACAGAGACCATTCATTGAAGGACTGACTATTTGTTTTGAGGGAGTCAGGTTTTTGTAATGTCCTGTTCAATGCTTGAAAAAATATTTCACTGATTCTTAAAAGGATAGAAAGGACCTATCATATACATTATTTTAATCTTAGTTTGGAAAATAATAAAATATACAACACAATTACAGTGTGGTAAGTGAATGAATAGTATCCTTTATATATATAAAAACACCACTGGAAAGAAAATCTCACACGCATCAAAAAGATTAACAAATAGTGACATGTATGGTGTATTGTCGTAGGACTGTGTATTGTCTTTACTTAGGATGCACTCTCTCTTCTCAATGCACACCCTCTAATCAATGTTCAGTTGTGTCGAAGGAACTTTATACATGCCGTGTGCATTTCATCCTACCAGTGTTGGAGATGGACATAAATTTCAGATCACATTTACATGTTGGGCTTACATATATTGATTTTCAAACCCCTCCCAACTTCGTACACGTCTACCCTGATGCGATCGGAACATCACTCGGTAACTTCACGTGGAAGTACATGTACTAGCATGTTGTTCCGCGATCAAGGCTAAGCACACACGGTGCACAGGACAATACCACTCGAGAAATTCAAGATGACGGAGATAGAAGATAAAATAGCGTTGTCAATTAAAACGTTGCAGTCAGTCAGTTAGTATCAGCTGTGCCGCCGCGGTTTTGTTCGCCAGTATTAGCCACAGATATAAAAGAAGAACGAGTGATGCTATTAGCGTTGTTGGTCTCCGACTTTGAATAACGCAATAATTCGGAATCTCTACTTGTTGCTCTCTTTCTCGAGAAATTGCGTGACCGTGCGAATCAATACAAGGAGACAGGGGTCAGGTTTTTATATACAAATTTAATGCCGCAATCAGGGACCTAGTATTAAAAAAATCATTGAAATCAAATACAAAAGTGAGGTAAAAAATAAAAGCCCATACCTATATTAAAACAAATCAAAGAATATTATCCACTTAACCAGAGGCAGAGAAATCCTAGCAATTTATACTTGCAATTTTCATGTCCAAAGGTAATTTTTGACACCATGCAAAACGATCAACTCATCAGGCTGACGTAGTTGAACATAGTTGTCACCCAAATAGTTTTGAGATATTATTCTTAATCCAAACCCATGTGTTTACTGCAATGAGAGGATTGCTCTTCTTCCTAGCTTACTATTGATATTTCACTATCAACATATTACATAGTAGCTATGGATGGTGTATATGCCTGACATCAATTTAAAGAACAACACAAATATCTAGTTCACAAATATATCCATATCTTTAATTAGTAAAAACTAATAGTTGAACATGTTCCTCCATAGCCTTGAGAAATTTGCCAGATTGCAAAGCTAGATCCTGTCACTAAAATAGAGAGCTGGTGTAGCATTATTTTCATTAAAGTATAAACAATAAAGGATGTTGATAGGGATTTTTTTTAAAAATACTTTTGCAAGGAAAAATTTGTGAATAATAAGATTGCAAATCCGTGACGAAGGTTTTCGTCAATAATGGATGCGAGATTTCAAGATGTAGGTTTATGCAATGAGCAAAGTTAGTCGAATTAAGGAATAAAATATTATTTCTTCTCCCTTTCTTCACAGTTTCCATTGAAATTTAAGATATGTTGTGACACTAAATCTTGAATAATGTCATCCAAGTACATCGAGTATCAATTGTTTTAATGACTATTTCTTAATCAAAAAATAAATTGATCAACAATGAGTAAAACTTTGAAACTTGTTATCTTTTTAAATTTGGAACAAAATGTATAGGCTTATCAAATTCACTTTGATTTATGCAAATAATTATATATATATATATATATATATATATATATATATATATATATATATATATTGCCAATCAATTTATCTAATAAATGCATTGTACGTGTCTTGCAGAGAACATGCTGTATGAATTATGCTACTCTTTAAAAATACATTTTTAAGTTAGAAATCAAGTGGAGAGGAATTAGATGCAAATCTAGCTATTTTTGTAACAGTTAAAGAGAATATGACCAAAACAAATTATGGCAACAGTTGAAATTTAAAAGTATATTAACTACAGATGCTAAAATTACCAATACAAATCAGAGAAAATTTTAACAACCTTGACAATTGATAAGGTATGCACATATGAAGTCAGTAGAATATATACTTCAATGTAGGTGGCAAAAAATCACTGATAATAATATACTTTTTCACAAGTACTCAGAAAAAGCAAACAAAGCAATCTAGTAAGTAGTCGTATCTGTTAAAGCAAATTGAGATTTATTAATTGAAAAAAAAAGATGATAAGGTTGACACCAATAAAATATTAGCATAACATGATGACAAAACTTGGCAATCATTACTTGTATTTGCATATACTAACAGGTTGATCAGAAAGGTTATGGATCGATGTCTATATCAGGAGAAGATTGAGTCCATACCTATGTCTTGACTGTACCCAAGTGTATAGGAAGCCAGAAAATGTCAGGATCAACTTCAGAGGATAATTTACAACTTTCCTTCACTTTAATGAGACTCATATCAGTATTCACTATGCCATGATCTGGAGTAATAAAGTTAGTATTCACTATGCCAAGATCTGGAGTAATCGAGTTAGTATTCGCTATGCTAAGATTTAGAGTAATCGAGTCAGTATTCACAATGCCAAGATCTGGAGTAATCAAGTTAGTATTTACTATGCCAAAATCTGGATTAATTGAGTCAGTATTCAATATGCCAAGATCTGGAGTAATTCAGTCAGAATTCACTATGCCAAGATCTGGAGAAATCAAGTCAGTATTCACCATGCCAGGGTCTGGAGTAATTAAATCAGTATTCACTATGCCAAGATCTGGAGTAATCAAGTCAGTATTCACTATGCCAAGATCTGGAGTAATCAAACCAGTATTAACTATGCCAAGGTATGGAGTAATCAAGTCAGATTTTACTATGTCAAGGCTGGAAACAATCAGAAATTATTTTAACAAGGCCTGGTGTAAACAAGTCTGTAATTTCTTTGATAAGGCCTATAATGGTCATGTCATTAATAACTGTAACAAGTCCTCAGTTATCAAGTCAGCAATCACTATCACCAGGCCTAGAATGACTATGTAATCACTACGTTCAGATCTGCAGTAATCATGTGAGTATTAGCTAGAGCTACATTTAATATTTTCAGACAAGTGGCTGACTGATTGATAGTACCCATCAAGGGCTTTAATTGAACATCATGGGCACTCCATCATGTCACTGTCCATAGGAAGGAATGCGTAAATGCTACACAAGGTATAGTACAGTAAAATGGATTATACTTTCATCCATCTAGCATCCAACACAATCTATTAGACCCCTGGACATGGGATATACTGAGTAATGCTACACAACGTATAGTACAATACTATCGATTATACTTTCATCCATCCAACATCCAACACACTCCAACTGACCCCTGGCCATGGGAATTACTGAGTAATGCTACACAATGTATAGTACAATACTATCGATTATACTTTCATCCATTCAACATCCAACACACTCCAACTGACCCCTGGCCATGGGAATGAATGAGTAATGCTACACAATGTATAGTATAATAAAATGGATTATACTTTCATTCATCTAACATCAAACACATTCGATCAGACCACTCTTCAAGGAAATGAATGAGTAATGCTATATAAAGTATTATAAGTACAACAATATGTATTATATTTTTATCCATATTAAAGATTGGTTAATTGTTCTTCTTCTTCTTCTTCTTCTTCTTCTTCTTCTTCTTCTTCTTCTTCTTATTATTATTATTATTATTATTATTATTTTTATTATTATTATTATTAGTTGTAGTAGTAGTAGTAGTAGTAGTAGTAATAGTATTATTATTATTGTTATTATTAATTATTTTTATTATTAAAATAGTTTTTATATTTTTCATTATGATGCCATATTGAAAATAGTAATCTGTCTCATAAGATATCCATACATACTTTTGTTAAATATGTTTGAACATCATTTATTTGATAAGCATTGTAGTATTTACTTTACCCAGGCTGCTGATCAGTATGAAGGCTTGCCCAGAAGTGCTTTTCAAAACTACTTCAGCATGTGCATGACATGCAGCAGGAATAAGGCACAAGTTATACAAGACCCACCGAGTGTTATATTCTGCCAAGGCTTGCTCTCCCATTGTTAGGTGCATTCAATACTTCTAAGTTAATAACCTTTCCACACTTGAGTATGTATGTATGTATGTATGTATGTATGTATGTATGTATGTATGTATGTATGTATGTATGTATGTATGTATGTGTTAAAGTGCTGTCACTAATTGATAAATACATATATCTGTATATATTATGTACAAAGATAGTTCTGTTATCTCTTTCTTCATACTAATATTGAAGGAAATAAATAAATGTAACCATGTGGATATTTTAACAGAGATTTACGTTGTCTAATATCTTTTAAAGGAAGCAAGAGTAATTTAAAAATGCTTTTAAACATAGGACATGCATTTAAGTACTTTTATTTAGTTCATATTACTTTTGCAATGTTCATAGTCGATTTTTAAATTATTCATAAATCTAGAAACCGATATAAGCTGGGTCAGTTGCAGTAGATATGCAGTATGCATACGAATATTGACAATGAATTAAGCTCGGAACATCATAACAAGGTCGGTAGTATTTATTTCCCCTTAAAATAAGGTCGGTAGTATTTATTTCCCCTTGTCATTATTTATGTACTACAGTACATTGTTTTCCACTCCAATTAACGTACAAGTTTAAGTTATTAGAATCTGTTATTGGAACTGAAGTGTGCTTGATGTAATAGGAAATGCATGAGAGTTCTAGGTATGTAAAAGAATATGAGGATGTTTAAGGACGGCCATCTTCATTACTGCTAAAATTCTAATTTTTTTCTTTCTTCCAACCAATAATATGCAGACGTACATAATTTCGTTTTTGTCAAATAGGCTGTTTTCTGTGTAGGTTGCCGATTATAAATCTGCACAGACAAAAAGGTACCGAAAACAATCAAGATGAAAGTGTAATGAAAACTATATTTTCCTCTATGTGTCTAATAGAGGGAGATGGGGAGGGAGAGGGGCGTGAGGGTGTCTAGTCCATAGGATTTATCATGAATTTGCAGTTTGTTTCTCTTTTGCAGTCAATATGAAAAAAGGAACCATGAACCACTGTTATAGATTGCCATGATATAGTATACAGTTTGTCAAATGTACATGCATTATGAAATGTCATGGCGAAACCACTCGAATTAAATCTTTAGTTAATTTATAAATACGTTTCAAAACGAAAGTAGTTGGATGGAGCTGCATTTATACATGTATTTGTGGTGCTCCTGGTCAGTTACAAAGTTAATATATACATGTATAAAGTCAGTTTGCAATATACCTACCTATCATCGCTAGAACCTCTCTTCAAACGGCGAAAGAAACGGGCCATATTGGACGTTGCTGTCGGCTGTCAGGAAGTAACTTGCACCAGTTTATCTTTGCCAGATAGTGCGGAGATAATGCTACAGCATTTTAGGAAACGATGTTTTAAATCTCTTAGTGGGTGGGTGTGTGGGTGTTAGTGTGTGTTGGGAGCGGTTGTGGGGCACGATTGACTTTCTGAAAAATGATTGTGGCCATTATATCAGTTGAAACAAATAAAATATCATCAGAGAAAAGATGTAAATTATCCCACCCAAAACCCACCCCACCATATCAATTTTAGGTCAGGAACACAACAAATACACAGTCCATACAGGCCTATACATGAAATTCACGCACACATTGAAATACGTTTTTCATGTTAATATTAAAATGAATGTACTTCAGGTATAAATCTTTCTAAAGTTTATGATTCATTATCAAATAAACACGATTAACCCTTGGAAAAAAATACATGTAAAAGAAATTAAAGTATGAAAAGATACAAAGGTGGGCCTGGCATTGAAGATTACATATGGAGCGGATATGAAAATGAAGGTTCCTTACATACAAGTTTTGACGCATCTCATGAATTCGAATACTTCACGGATCACAACAACCCTCCGTTTTAGCTGATAACAACAACAACAAAAATAAAAAAGAACAACAAATAAAGTACGATTTAAATTTATTCAGTAATTTGATGTCAGCTTAAATATATATTTGATAACATTTCATTCTATTGGATAAGGAGAATAGAAAATACCTGGCATTTTTTAAAATTATTTCTAGAACATCTGATTGCTGGATTGACTAGTTCTCAGAAATGACTAAAACTGGCACAAAACCCTACTTCATTAAATCTCTCCTATTTTTAAAATGCCTCTTTTTGTCCCTAAATAATTAGTTCTAGACTAGACCATGCATTTTCATATGGCTATCAAGTTATTTTACAAACATTTTTGGGGCCCCGAGTGGTCTTAAATGATCTCCGTTACGGATCACTGCCATCTCACCTCTGTCTGCGTGGGCCAATGTGGGTATGTGAGAAAGATTGCCAGTAGCTGCTAGTGGGTTGGTGGTTCTTTCTGGGGTTTTTCTGGGTTCTTTCTCCACCATTAATACTGGCCGCCATGTATAGCCTATCTTGTGCTGAAAATGGCGTTAAACCCTACAACAACAACAAACATTTTTATAACACGGATCCGGATTTAATACCAAGTATTTATGTTTTATATTAAAGATTAGAACTGTAGCCGAGTGAATAATGATTGTGCATAATATTCAATTTTTATGTTATTAATGCTTTTAATCGTAGAGCTTTCTTTTCCTCATCACTTTGATGTTGTTGCTTTTTTTAAAACAGGAAACAATTATTCTCCATTTACGAAAACTTGCAATTTAACAACACTCTTACATATGTGTTAACAATTATTAATAATAATCTTAATAATAAGATTGAATGGCGTCATTTGCTTAATTTCTCATCGGCTAATGGGTATTTTATAATTTTTATATCGGTTGGGCTGGGTCACGCTAACAGGCAAAGTCAACGCAAAATACAGTCGTACAGTCGTATTCTATCGCGTTTGTTCTATTGCAAAAAAAAGTTGTACATTCTGTCGCGTTGGGTCTATTACAAAATACAGTCGCATTAGACCTGAGATAAAAGAGTTAAGCAATCAAATTCATTCCAATTATGGAGTCATTCTTTCCTTTTGTGTTCCTGTTTTAAGTCTACATACGTGTTTTATGTTGTACTTAGATATTTTTGAAGAACCATATTTGTTTGGACTGTTCAGTGAAAATAAAAAATGCTCATTTTTGACTACATTTATCTGGAACTGTGATAAATTCAGAGGAAATCTAGAAGTTGCCATCTTCACGACGTGATGGATTTTGGAAGACTAGTTTTCCAGTTTTGAAATTTGTAAGAAACGTTTCATTCAAATGGGGCTTTCACAGAACTTTATAAGGATTATATTGGATGCACTTCATAATACTCTAAGTTCCTCTCACCTTTTCAGTTTTAGACTCTGATAATTAATTTGTTTGCTATGTTTGATAAAACTTGCTGGTTTTGCTTCCGACTGTTACTTAGTTTCTGACCATGTAGTCGTAACAAAAATTGGAGTCTCGTCCGAGACACGTATTTCAGAGAAATTGAAATTATTTTGAGCCTTACATTGTTTGTATTGTAGACATTTTTCTAGCCCTGCTCTTTTACATTTACACAGAAAAGAAACAAACTTTCACAACGTCAACTAAGTTGAAAACTTTGGGTATTTTCATATAAAACCAATTCCACTCAGGAAAGAGTTAGATGGCTTGATAAAGGACGAATGGCTCCAACGTGCCAAACAATGTGATATTTCAGATGGCAAATACATATTTGTTAAAGCTTTTTAAAACGTATTTGGTACAAAATAATATTTTGAATAAAAGTGCATTGGTTTTCATTAGTAAGTCTAAGTCTGGCTCTCACTTGCAAGTTACGGAATCGAAACTAAAGTACAAGATTGAAACGGAATTAAGAAACTTGAGCTTCAAATGCAGGAAATAGAAATAGAGAGATAAATTCAATAGGAAGAAAAGAAACCAAATGAAAATGCAAAACGAAGAGATGCAAATGTAGGATACAGAATGAGAGAGACAAATACAGAATAAGAAAGAGAGAGATAACGTTAAACACAAATACAAAACGAAGGACAAAAGAGAGCAAAACAATTAAAATTAAAGTAATTAGAACTGGCAACCAATGAATGAAAAGGATTAGACAAACGTAGACAACTCATATTAGTCGAAGAGTTTAGGAACTGTGTCATAGTGAAGTAAAAATAAAACCTTAGGAACAAAAGGCAGATACCAGACAAAATGCTACTCATGCAGCTGACGAATATTCCATGACTCACAGTTTCATTTGGCAACAGGTTTTTCTTTCAGCAGATGGTTAGTAAGAAATCAAATCAGACTCAGCCGAACACTGACAAATTTCAGTATGGCATAATTAATAAGAATCCAACGTCAAAATTTACTTTGACTAATACAAAGCAGTTAAAATAAGAAATGTTGCTCTTGCAGTTTACAAATATTACTTGGCCAACAAAGGTTAATTTATCTATAAGTTTTCCTCTCAACAGATGGTTAGTAAGAGATGGCTAGTAAGAAACCAAATCAGAATCAACCATGTACTGACAAATACCAGTCTGACACAACTAATAAAAATACAACGTCTGATACAACTGATCAGACATCCTTATTTCTTCTTAAGTGCATGTATTGCAAGTAAACGGGGCACATCATTTCTGAATGCTTCAAGTTGGAAAAAAGCAAAAAAATAAAGATAGAGCAGTTCCATATACTCATGTTTCTCATAGGTCAAGGTCATGATTGTGTATTGGAAAGAGTAAATTTGTGGGGTCAAACAAACCCCATTCTTATTCTATTATGGAGAATTATGAGCCATTCGTGTTGAAGGCTTCTATATCACTTACAGGGGATTTAGCCAATTCTATCCCACTGAAATTATTAAGGCACTCGTGAGTCTACTGTCAACTGGATTTCGCTTTGTATTCTTGTGCAGAAATCAAATAATGTTTTTAGTATGTACACAGATTTCAGAAAGTGAATAGTGTCATAACAACAGACTTATTTCCAATTCCAAGAATTGATGATTGATACAATCAAAAAGACAAAATATGTCACCAAAATTGACCTGGTAAAAAAATGTTGGCAGATTCCACTTACGGATTGAGCAAAATAATTTTTTGCCTTTGCAACTCCAGATAGCATTTACAAGTACAAAGTGATGCAATTTGGTATGAAGAATTCTGCCCAACATTCCAGCTTGTAATATACACGATAATATCTGGTATGGATAGTTTTGATGCACACATAGATGACATCATTATTTACAGCTACTCATGGAATGATCAGCTGGAATCTATCCAAAAAATTCTTCGTTTGCATGAGTGAGGCAAATTTGACAATTAATTTAAGTAAAAGTGAGTTTTGCTTAGCTTGTGTTATCTTTTTCAGAATGTTTTGAATGCCCAGTTATTATCAGCAAAAAGAAAGTGCTGCGATTTTCGGGTATGAATATATCTTGTCTGAAGTTTGCTCAAATGTTTTCTTAATTGTTGAGCCCCTGACCAATATGTATTGTATGAAAACCAAGTTGTATTGGTCTGACAAATGTCAGAAGGCGTTAGATAAATTAAAGGACATACTTAAAAGTGCATCAGTTCTATCAGCTCCAGGTTTGGATCAACCTTTTAGGAAGCATGTTATGCAAGTGATGTAGGGATTAGTGGCGTTTCAACTCAGCGTGACAAAAATGGTGTGGATAATCCATATTGCTATTTTTATCAAAAAGTTAAGTATAAACCAGAAAAATATACAACTGTCAAGAAGGGGTGCATGGCTTCAATTATCGGCTTACACGACTCTGAGGTGTACATTATATATGCCCCTTCTCCGATTATTGTATTCAGTAATCACAAGCCCCATACTTTCTTCATCAAAATGAAGGAACAACGTATCATCAAAGATTGTAGAGATTATGTTTGATGTTGCAAGAATACAATATCCATATTCAACACAAACGAGAAGAGAAAGATTAGACGCAAATGTACTTTCATGTATATAAAAGTTGTATAAATTTTTTTTTGTACAAATGTTGGTATATTCATTATATATTTTTCTCTGTAATCTCATTATTATCACATCTGTTAGATTATTAAGGATAAAGAAAACTTTATTGTATAAATCTTTATGTCCTCTTATAAGAAAAAGTGTTATGTATACAAATTATTTTTGTAACTCCTGGCACATTTTTTTAAATATTTTCATTAATGTGTATTCATGATTTTAAAAAATATATTTTATTATAAAGTTGTATACGTGAACTGTCAATGGTCATTTCCAGCTCATTTTTTTTCGGATATCCCTTGTACATGTGCAAGACAGTATCATGATATTTCTAAAACACCACATCAGTGCGGAATAGCTCATGTGGCCACGTGGCTTGAGCGTCCTTTTCAGATGCGGCACGTTGTGGATTACCAAAGACTTACAAAAATTGTACTAACAGCTGGAATCGCATAACAAAAAATAGTTCCGGTTCAGTATCCACGAATGTAGTTTTATTCTTTTTTTAAGAACATTTTTCCTCTCTCATTTCCGTGGTGACAGAAGAGTTATATTTCTAAAACACATCAGTGCGGAATAGCTCATGTGGCCACGTGGCGTGAGCGTCCTCTTCGGATGCGGCACGTTGTGGATTCGATCCCCGGCCGAGTTATACCAAAGACTTACAGAAATGGTACTGACATCTGGAATCGCATGACAAATAATACTTCCAGTTCAGTACCCGAATGTAGTTCTTTTCCTTTTTAAGAACATTTTTCCTCTCATTTTGGTGGTGATAGAAGACTTATATTGATGGATTGTTGGTAGGGATTTGAAGGTAATTGTTTGTTCTTGAGAATAGGAGCTCTGATGGTGGTTTTCTGTGTGTACTTTGGCGAAAGTGCACAGTAAGTAATTAGGCCTTAGTGATGAACCGGAAATATGTGTTCTGTTTATATGCTGCTCTGCTTGCAGTGCAGTCACTCAAATAAATGAACCCTTGACAGGAACTTCACCATGAAGTCATCTTTGTAGGTATTTTAGATTAACATATGATTTGTATTGATTGTCACACAGTAGAGAGGTCAGATATGAGAAATATATGTAGAGAACATATAGTAAAATTAATTGTGATGTATGTCCAGCTGCCGCGCTTGGCGCTCAACATTAAAAACTTATTGTTAGGACTTGTTGGCCTGGTGTCAGGATTATGCGACTGGGCTTGACACCATGCAACATGTCTGGGACATGATGCCTCAGTGCTAGGCATCGCTATAAACTGCCACATTGCAGACATCGCAGCGATATGGCTTAAACATTGTTAAAGATAAGTTTTAAAAAATCCAAATCATGCATTACTGCGCAGAAACAAAATTGTCATATTCGATCATATGTTTGCACTGGAATGCTGGCGAAACGTTTTTTGCGTGCTCGTAATCATTTCATGAAATACCTTCAAGTGATAGTGATGAATAAAACACTTCGGTTGGTGTCATCTGAGTTTCAGTAAATTTATTACAACATTGCATGTACTCGTAGGGATACACACCTTTTCTCGCCAAGAGGTCTGTAATTGGAGTACTAGTACTCATTGTACAGCATTGACGAGTGATTCGAAAGTTTTCCGCCGTTAGATTCTTTACTAACTTGTCAATGTACCAATCCATGACCTGTATTGAATCGATGACCTACAATTATCCGAGCTGAAACGTCATGTATTGCTCCGTGTTGTTCTGGCTCATGCTTACTGGTAAATCTGATTGTGTGGCTACTGTTTGCATTATTTAGAGACCATTGTAGGTATGAAACATCACATGAATTTGGGTTTGTTGAGGTACATTCGAAGCTGGAAATTACACGCGTTGTTTGTGTGCAGCACCAATAATATAGCAGTGATCTAAAGTATGGCTGTTCAGAAGAAGGGGCGTAGCTGGGGGAGGAGGGCAGGGGGTACATATGTCCCCGGGCGTCAAGGTACAGCGGCGCCTAAATGAGGCTTGCAACGTTACATTATAATAAGTAAACAAGGGTAATAAATCTGTCACAAGATCGCTGGGGCGCCAATTTTATAGTTCGTCCCCGGGCGCAAAATATAATCTCTACGCCTCCGTTCAAAAGTAAGATGTTTCCTCAAATACCAAGTGTGACCGAATAGCCGCATGAAACTCGCGAAAGTTATCATCAGTTCTGATTGATTCTGGTGTCGAAATGAATCAATTTTGCCGTGACTTCGATCAATCTGCGAAATACCTCAACTGTCTTAGCGAGCTTGTACTCTGGGCACTATAAAGGTCCGTCATATTTGTCCTACTTTGTCCTACCATCGCATCAAACTATCACATAACAAAATCCGAATTTAGTTTGTTCCACAATTTTGACTGTCTTATCAATTTCAGGTGTATTTGTTTAGATGCTAGCATTGGTTTATAGCGAAACGTCGAGGCAATCAAAACCGCGTAGATGATATATGCAACTTTCATATTTTGTTGTATATCAGTAAATTGGAAGTCTTTGTACCAGACTCAAATTTGCACACCGTTGTTATCACTAAGATCACCACAGTAAAAGCATGACTGGCTATCAGTTCTTGAGTGAGTCTTAGATACACGTCTGAATGGACATTTTTCACAGTGATTATGGCTGTATCGGTCAAGAAGTCGAGAAAGATTCTTTATCCATATATAGTACAATAATGATTCTGATTTTTTTTCTCATTGAACTCAGCATCAACTAATAAATTTAAGTTCTGTTCTGTACAGGGTGGAGATCGTGTCAGCGGATAAAAACTGTAACTGAAAACATTAAAAGTCATATTTCGGTTGAGTGTTTCACATTTGTTCCGTATTGCTTTGGTATCCTGCACGGGAAGCTCAAGATCACCAAAGTTAAGCTTACCCAGGTGTTTCTGATACTTTCGGGTCAAGATTTATCGTCATTAACAGGACATACCGCTGAGAGAATTGTCCATTCACAAATGCAATTATTCAATTGTTTTAAGTTTATAGCCAATGTTGGAGGTACCAAATCTGATGTTGGTATGCAACTGGATCCATGAAACAGCTTATAAGGTGAAAACTGGAACTCTTCTTGCAAAACTCTTTCAAGAGTCCATTCCGATCTTACACTGTGTATTTCTCCAGCGTTTCAATAATATTTGCAATGCCTCTGCCAATTTTATTAATAAGGCTTCTCCCGTATCTATTCTGGATTACGCCAGCACCACTGTGAATCCACGGAGTAGTAGTATTGGGGTTATATCCAGCCTTATCGTGGCCATCAACCAAATGCGCATTCAGAACCCAGCATGACCCCAGCATGATCAAAGTGTGTAACGCCTTTACTTTCCCAGGAATCATATTTGTCAATAGTTGTTCAGCGTATTTGCCATATGTTTATATTGGTGGGTAAATGACAAGGTCATTTTCCAAATCATCACTATGTTTTTGTGACTTCTGATGCATGTGACTGTCTTTGCACGAATATACTAAGCCTCTGTAGTACCGATAGAAGAGGCAAAACGAAGATTTAATTAATTCTCAGTACGAAGACGGTTTTGTTCATACTTGTCAACCACTGCAAGGACGTCGGCATTTCTCACACCTCTGGGTAGTAAATATAATGCACACGTGCATAGTCTTATATGTTATACTGTTAGAGGTATTTAATTAGTGATGGTTGTTGCTGTTGCTGATGCCATGTAATAACCGGTGATGTTGGAGGCAATAATTGCAGATTTGGGTAAAATATGGGTTTTAATGAATCATGCATGCCTGCTTTTCGCCTACAACTTTGCATGTAAATTCCGTGTTGTCGTGGAGAGAGAGAGAGAGAGAGAGAGAGAGAGAGAGAGAGAGAGAGAGAGAGAGAGAGAGAGAGAGAGAGAGAGAGAGAGATCTTTGTTACTGATAATTTCCTTTCGAACTTTTGGTACTTTATCAGGAGCAGATACTGAGATCATTTCAGTCATGTTATGTACTTAATATATTTCTGTTTGGTTGCATGAATCCAGGTCATATGAGCTGGGTTTGTTGAGGGTTGGGGTGAAATATTCCTTATAACAATCTATGCATTTCTGTTTGGTTGGTGTTTTTGTTGTTGTTGTAATTGTGCTTGGGCAGGTACGTGTGGTTTCTTTTCTTTGTTTCTAAGCGTTGTACGGTAGTCACAAACAGATAAAAAGAGCTGACAAAGTTAGAAAGTGATTTGACTCTGAAACCACATTTAAGGCATGTTGTTGTCCCTAGGCCATCACATGATATGTGTGTTCAAAAACAAGCACGCACGTACACACGCACGCACGCACGCACGTACGTACACAAACACGTACGTTCGTACGTAGACACCCACGTATGTACCTTTGAACGAACACACATACGTATGTTTGTATGTATGGACGTACGGACGAACGTGCGTGTATGTGCGTACGTGCATGTATCTGTGTGTGTTCTTACATACGCGTGTGTGTACGTACGTAGTACGTACGTGATTGCGATTGTGTTTACGTACGTATGTACGTAAATGTGTGTTTGTGTATACATACATACATGTGTGTGTACGCACCTGTCTGCGTTTTTGTACGTGCCTACGTACGAGTGTGTGTACGTACGTATGTACCGGTGTGTGCGCGAACGTACGTGCGCGCGTGTGTCTTTTCGTAAATAGGTGTTGGTTGGTTTGTTTGTGTGTACATACAAATGTGTGTATGTCTGTGTGTGTACGTACGAACGTAAGTAGCAAATTGTAATGTGCAAATTAATTGCAGTCTAAAAATCTAAGTACATTTGGCGCATATCGGTCACAGCTAGTATATATTATAAAGCAAATTCTCTGTAAACATTACATTACAACGAGTCTTGAGAGGAAGCTTACCACTTGACGGAAGTATATTCTTCAGCTAAAGAGGTAATTTAAATTTAAGATTGTGTTGTTATCGCTATTATATAACAGATTTTTTTCATATATTAGATGTTTTAGTATGTATTCTAAATTCTATAGAGCTAATACCTAGGTTACACAACGCCATCATATTAGAAAAAATATAGTCTTCTTTGAGATAGCTATTTGTTGTAACTGAACAGAACATTTGAATTTATTTATACGCTATTTAACAGTGTCATATGTATTATACGGTTTAGTTGTTTTAATTTTAGCTGCCTTGTGTATGGTTGGATGATGCTTTATATATATATATATATATATATATATATATATATATATATATATATATATATATATATATATATATATATATATATATATATATATATATATATATATATATGATATTAAATCTATTCAGCAGGTTGTCGAAGTTTGGGGTTAGCGAGATATACTGATGATTATACAAGATCAGCAGGTCTATCAATGATGTCTGCAAAGGATATTATTTATAATGCTGATAATGTTCAGTATGTAAAAGTAAGGACACCACAGAATACTGCAGTTGCTGCACAACCAATTGATTTTGAACATGAACCTAGACCAGGTGCTACTTTTGATATTAAAGGATGTGTTGATGCTAATTATAACCTAGGGTTTGCAACACGCGCAGCAATGTTGTCAGGTGATCGTAAATTATTTTCATGTGCTATTCCATTGTCGTATATATTTGGTTTTTGTAGAAATATAAGAAATGTTATCTTTGGAGCTAAACACACAGTAGTCCTTGTCAGAAAAAAATGATGATAATGATAATGACAATCTGACAAGGTGCTGATGTTGATGATGCTGGTAGAGTAAATATAACAAAACGCTCATTGTGGATGCCAGTAATGACTGCAGCGATCGCCATCACAGGAAACATTACTCTCATTTATGGATACTGGTGGTAAATCATTGTTATCATGGCTAACAGGGAGGACAGATATTATAGAGAGCACTATTAATGGTATACTTACTTGGCATATGGCATCACAAAAGGATGTTTCTGCTCCGGGACATATATTTGTTGCGCTACAGGATAAAACACGATTAAATTCCTAAATACGCAGCCATATGATATTTTATCAACTGGGTGCTTCTGAAATTTCTTTAGGAATAAACGGCCAAGAAAAAACATCTGAAGATATTTTACTTAATAATGGACAAAACCAAATAACATGCGCGTATTATCGTTCGTTGACATTTATGGGCGTGATCTGAATGTGTGAGTGTGTGTGATTGGGATTTTTAACGTAGCTTTGAAAAATGTTCAGTCATATCGCTACGATGTCTGTATTGTGGCAGTGTGGCAGTTATAGTGATGTCTAGCACTGGGACATCATTCCGCCGACATGTATCATGATGCTCCACCCAGTCACATTATCCTGAAACCAGGCTGACCAGTCCTAACACTAAACTCATGAAGCTGAACTCCAACTGAGGTAGCTATAAGTACCATTTTGTAAATTTTTGGTATGACTCTGCCGGGGCTCGAACTCACGACCTCTCGCTTACGAGGCAGACACTCTAACCACTAGGCTACTGAATGTAGATACTGGTATCCAAATATTACAATTAGATTTGAGAAACCTATATCCGATTTATTACTTTTCTTTGGAACATCTTGATTTAACCAGACAGAGTGTTGTTGATATACACGTTCGAGCTCGTGTAACTCGGGGTGGTATCGCTGAGTGGAGAACAATCGCTGTTACACTCGGTGACAAATCGATGTTACTCACATGTGTTGGTGGACGAATAAGGGTTATTGATGCATCAGTGGAAACTCTATAACGGAATTAGATCACTAGTATTGTTATAAATGTCGGATAGTCACGTTAGTGCTACTCTGACGCCTTGTCAGATTTAAAACCTATAACTAGATTCGGCTAAAAGATGTGGAGCAAAATAACATAAAAACACGATCACGGGTTAGAATAGACAGTTACTGACAACACGTCAGCTTAAGCATTGTAATGATGAGTTTGAAAAATAAAGAAGGTATTCAGCATTCTCTCTCTCTATCTCTCTCTGTCTCTCTTCTTTCTCTCTCTCTCTCTCTCTCTCTCTCTCTCTCTCTCTCTCTCTCTCTCTCTCTCTCTCTCTCTCTCTGCGAGTACTTTTTCGGATCAAATCAATTCAGGTGGTATATTTCCACTTCTCGAGGCCATACCAGCATTCATTGTGGCTGCCTCGAAAGCCACCGCCCTCGCATCAGTCGGAACAGCGGCATGAATGGCATTAAAGAAAGCAACAGGGTGAAGGTACAAAAAAGGAAAGGGTCTGAGACTTCCGGGAACTTATTTAGGGCGTTCCGTTCACAAAGGGGTCTGAGATTTCCAGGAACTTATCTACATTGAATTTAATAACACCGTTGTCGAATTTCGATTTAATCAATGTTGTTAAGAGATTAAATTTAAAATAACTTTAGAGTTGTTTTTGTGCAAGATCTGTTACCTAAACATCCGAATAACGCTGAAACGGGTATTATTGAACTCGATAACAGCACTGGACCCGGAACTCATTGGACAGCATACGCGATTAATCCACATTTAATTGTTTTTTTCGAGTCGTATGGAGTACCACCGCCGAGAGAATTTATATATTATATTAATCTATTACAGAGTACTCCAGTTTGTTTTTCAACGCTACCAACACAAAAAGTAACCGATTCACAAATATGGGCAGAGACGTAATTGCTGTACTCAGCGCTATATCAAAATCAACCTAACCATATCGTAAAGTCGTACACGACGAGTACACGAGTCAGCGTCACAACCAAAGACTTCAGTTAAAGAATTAATCTAATTAGAATGGTGTATATTTACAGAAGATCTCGAAACGAAATACCACTGAAGTAATATCAAGCGAAAATGTGAAGAATTTTTTTATCACCGACGAATTATCAGAACTGTTAAATCTTACAAATACGGACACAAACTAAATGGTTATATTTCAGGATAGGCAGAGAAAATTAAAACGAGTAATTTTTCCTTGAAGAAAATTATAGTTAAAATGTAGAAAGCACCTGGAAACTCCATAGCCATATTTGATTCCAACGGATAAATTATTCCCGTTATTACTACGTCGACTGTATCGGATAATATTCGCGTGCGAGCACACAAATCCGGTGAGACAATAACAAGCGAACTCAACATGAACTCGAATAAAATAACCAAGCTTCGTGATCCAACACCTGACATGGATGCGGTGACGAAAATTATGTTGATACCGTGGACAATACAATATCAACGCTGCGGGTTGAATATGATGTTCATGTAAGCGCGTTTGCAAATCTCCGTAGAAATTATAGAAAAATTGATGAAACAGCGGATAATTTAGCTGGAAAAACCTCAGATATCCCCATGAAACTCTCTGATATCAAGAGTTCGCCTCGGAAGCGGGAGGTAGTGGGTTCGATCCCCGGCCGAGTCATACCAAAGACTTACAAAAATGGTACTAACAGCTGCCTCGCTTGACGCTCAGCATTAAGAGGTTAGTGTTAGGACTGGTCGGCCTGGTTTTAGGATAATGTGACTGGGTGGAGCATCATGCTACATGTCTGCGGCATGATGCCTCAGTGCTAGACATCACTTTAAACTGCCTCACAGCAGACATCGTAGCGATATGACTGAAAATTTTTTAAAGCTACGTTAAAAATCCTAATCCAGCAAACAAACAAACTCTGATATCAAGACGAGCATTGATGCCATTAAAAAAGACACAGGATCATATCGTTAGTGATTTTCGTGCTGACGCTGATAGACTTGATAGGATTAAAATATCGCATAAGGAAAATATCAATCCGGTATTATCGATACAATATGAATATTTTACCTGGACACTTTGGGAAAGCACCATTCAATTTACTGCATCTGTCGGAGGTATATATAGATAAACCATAATTTCACCGTTACAGTTTAATGTACCATCTTTTACATCTTCTGCTGTTAATAGTGTAAGTGCACTAATAGAAGATGTAGGCACAGAAACATTTAGAATATCCCCAAGATGTGGTAATTTAGCATTACCGTCAATTGTATGTTACTTAGAATTTGTAATTGATTCAAATAAATAATATAATGAACGTCCAACATTATAGATATGATCAAGTGCGCGAATTACAAAAGAAACTAAACAATATCATTGACGTATATACGGTAAAAATAACAAAATATCGCAGGCGTATTAACGCAATTGATATAATTCTATACTCGTTGTCAGATGTTATTGCTGGAACTAGTTTATTGATATCAACCACCATAGGGATTGTCCCAGCAGTTGTACCAATTTTTGTTTCAGCGACAACAACAACAGCCGGCGTTGCTAATGTAATTGCAATTAAGATATCCACATGCAGTCAGAATAAACTAAACGAGTATATAATCAGATTACATACCGCTACGGCTGTATATTTCCAATTAGCATTATTACTGTCAAAGAGTCTTAACGACCAAATAATATCAGATAAAGAGTTCACGGCGAGGATTCAGTTTTACAATGAGAAAATGATGTCTGATTTAGAAAATAATAATAATAACAACAATAATAATAATAATAATAATAATAATAATAATAATAATAATAATAATAATAATAATGTCGCCTAAACTATGGCAACAGATAGACGCGAACACAACACCGTCAAAGACAGCCAAGATCTCAATAACCTCGATTAACCCCAAATTAAGCGTGAATTTTCCAACTGCATTTTTTCCCGTTAAAGAAATTGCATTTGCTCAATTACGAGTATTATATAGTTGGACAAATATCCGGTCAGACCATTTGCAGGCTAACACCGAATAATTCACTGGTATTTGCAAACAACAAAAAAAAAACCAGGGGAACTCCTAATTGGTTTATTGTTTCTATTCCAAAGGGAAGTTATCAAATCGAACAAATCAATGATGAATTCCAGCGTAGAGTAAAATCCATGACAGAAAAAGAATCCAAACTCGTGGATAGATATCAATTACCATCTTTAGGATGGCCTGAAATTCCACCACTATTACATGAAGTTGCTAAGGCACCATAACCAGTAAAGTCTGATTATACAGCAGATGCACAGTCATATCACGAAATTTCCCCATTATTCAAGGATAGTTTACTCGATATAAAATGTGGAACGTTGGGTAGTGATTTAGGCTTCAGTGCTGAGGCTAACATATGGTAGTGGAGATTTTTTTGTACGAACTCCAACAGGAGGAACTGTATATATAATTATTATCCTAACTGAAATTATTTGGTAGTTTAGAGAAAGCAATCAAGAACAGAAGCAACAACTACAGCGACAACAGCAAGGTTTCCAAGAATCTAATCGAATTTAAACATTAAATCAACTTGTATCCGACATGGAATATATTAACCAGCGAGTAATTCAGGCAACAATTCATTATTCTGACGACACAACTACCTATAAACAACTACTTTTAGGAACAAATAATTTAACAGAAGCTGATCGATCGAATTTTAAACTTCCCGGGTATAACGCGACCGAGTTAAAGAAATCAACTAAAGATATCATCGATAAATTATATCCTCAAATACTCGCCGGATGGAGAAAAACACTACCACCTGCAACTATTCTTAGATACAACAATAACCCATACGGTGATGGTCGTCATATATCGCCAGGAACAGTAAATATAACATCAACCATCGCAACCAACATTTTATGAGATGCAATTGATGGAAGTTATCAGACAAACACACAAATTTCAAATCAGGAACAACAGGGATATATTCTGTAAACATTCACTCCTCATAATCCTCATGGAAGTTTCATCGTGCAAGAACCAATTAATTGAATATATCTCAGATTTCATATTACACTACTAATGAAAATCAATTTCAAAACTTACGAACCAGAGCTCTCAATTATTGGGCTTATCAGGAGAAAATTTACAAATAAGTCATTATATCAAATCCTAATGTCATTCTCATTCCGAAAAAAATAATTTGATAGGATTACTAGTAATTAGCCTATCTGATTCATCATCGAGGACGATGTTGTGTTTGTACTAGTAATTACCCGTCGGAATGATAAAAATGACTTCACCAACAAACAAAAAAAACAATTAGTAGCAAACACGAAAAATGTGTAGTGTATTTTATGTCTACTTTCGTTTTCTAAACTGGGAACTCACCTTGCATAATGGGAACAAGATCGGTATTTTCGTTTCTTTTAATCCTTTTTAGTTGCCTTACACGTGTGTTAATGTTTTTCTTATTTGATATTGTTTTGATAATTCTGATCAAATATTTTCTACTGCGGTAAATACGGGTACGAATTTATTTAATTCGCTATTATCCAGTAATGATGCTGTATTTGCTCGATACGTTTGTACTCTGATGTTACTTTGAAGGTAGAATTGATATCGGTGGATTTAAGCTATTGTTAATACTCAAAATCAGAAAGTATATTGTCACAATTTAGTTTCGTATTTTTCAAATTTATAATAGCAGATAATATTATTGATATTTTTATAATTCATTGTGTAATCTTTAAATAGCGAAATAAACGTGATGAACGATTATCATTCACGGGGTCACTTTATTGTCCTTTTGTGTCTTTTTTTATCAGGATGTTTTATGTCGTTTTGCTCGACCCTATAAATAAACACCCTACAATAAACATTTCAATTTAATGTAAACCTCCCCCCCCCCCCCCCCCAGTTCAAACTCCGGTGTCATGCAAAGCACATCCACCAAGTTGGTCTGAACGCGATGTGAACTGTACATGAAACGCTAATGAGCTGGCCACCCCACAGCGATTTCAACACATTGTGCAATCTCTGGAGTCAAGGGGGAGTAACTCTATTAATTTGTTACTCATCCGCTGTATATTTATCTCCGTTATCTATATCAATATAAGAAAATTAAATCTGGTTTTCAAATTTGAATGAAAAGGCAGATTTATTTGTTTTTATATCTGCAACATTTTGTACTCCGCGTGGGATAATACCGCAATGTTTCCCGGCTGCATATGTTGATTCAAATATTAATTTTTCACCTGTATCAATATTGACAGATTTAACGGCTCTTCTCCTAAATCTTCTGCACTTCCCCGTATTTCCAAGTGTAGAATTCTTACAAGCGTAATAGCTTGAAGGTTATTTAAATAATTATCGGATTTTTGCAGCTAATGTGATCAATCACAAGACCATCCTGGATATCTCCCTTAAAAACTTCGTATATTATTCAATGACAAAGATATTTTTTCAGCAGTAAATCTGAAGTAACCATTATTATCGACAACACCTACTGATCTTTTCAACCGACAGTGTCACGAGATGCTTCATAAATCTTGATCGTATGATGCTTTTCAAATTCTTGGCTTATATATATATATATATATATATATATATATATATATATATATATATATATAATTTGTTTGTCTAAATCATTATTTGTCCCGATTGTTACTTGAGAATCTAGCAATATGTTCTTCTGGGGTTCTTATAACTTTATCTTTGACTCTGTCAAGGCCGTTAGTTCTTTTATCATAATACCGTTTAAGATCTCTGTATCTTTTACCACCGCATTGTACACACAACTGTGTTTTTACTTTAACTCCAACACCACATTGTAAACACGGTTTCGGACCTAATCTTCCTCGTCGCACACTCTGTGAATGGCATCCTCAGAAATTATTTATGCATGAATTATTACAAGGAATTACAGATCCGTTCATCAGCCACTTATACTGATGTTTGGTTTGAGGCATTGTATATATAATATTTTTAATTTAAATACTTGTCTTAAATATAGTATGGAGGTGTTTGAACGCTTATAAAAAATCAAGCCATGGGAAACTTCGTTTCTTAAATATAAATTTAATCTTGATAGACTCTCCACTGACTTACCAATAAAAACCCTAGCGAAGAATACAAACGTGATTAATCAAATTCACGATGCCATGATGAAATTTATCAGCGATGTCGCATCTCATGTATGGTCAATATTCCGAATCAATGATAGTGTCGACGCTACAATAAACGACAAACGAGCGGTACATATTGAAACAATCCTGACTATCTGTCAACTTGTAATTTTTGCAAATTTCATTAATGTTTGAGGGAATTTATAATCTTCTTTTATTGTTTACATTCCCAACAATGTTGTACAGTTTTGCCTGTTTCCAATGCAAATAATAGTAACTGTTGTAACAGTTTTTGATATATGACCATTGTACAAAACAAAGGTAATCTGATACAAAATGTAAATCATATAAAAAAAAAATTTTGTTTAAATATTAATCATCTGGGTAAAGATTTTTGAAGCCCAGAGTGTACATGATATGATTGCAAATTGTTATTACTTACTATCTATTTTGAGAAAATAGGTAATTGTATCCATTTTTTCTCTCCAGAATTAAGGTAATACTCATGTAAGTTCATAAGTATCGCCAGCATGATGAAACTGTTGATCATCAATGTGAATCTTTGTATTATTTATTGTGAAATAATTGTTATCTTTGTCGTTTGAAATCGGGCTCCATGTTTACTACTCTGTATATTGGGCGCTCGGCTTTCCAGTAGGAGGTGCTTAAGTTAATCTTTCCGAATTCTTCCATATATAGTCATTTTCGTGAAAACATTGTCTTGAATTTCCCGAGTTTGTTCCCAAAACCTATAAATAGGGATGAGATCCGCCGTTTTGGCAGTTGTGGTTCTGCTGGACTCCAGTAAAGGTCTCAAGATCAAACAAACAGAACAAAAGTTTCTAGTCATCCCATCTGATAATTTCAAGCATTAATAGCAAAGTAGACTACTTACTACCGACACATTAAATTTAGTACTCATAAAGACTACTGTAATGTTTCTCTGATATTGTTTCACGTTTATTAACTTGTTATATTAAATGAAAGTCCACAAAAGTGATTAGGCTGACGACACACTGTCACTGTGTCGTCATCAACACAGCCGTCTGATATCCATTGGAAATTTAGTATTCGGATTGGCACTATCGAAGTTCCTACTCAATTACATGTATCATTCTGAGATATAAAATCCCATCCAATTTGTAGTGTTTGTGTCGTTTCGATGGCGGAATAATATACCCGACACAACGACACAATGTGTTGTCACAAAACGACACACATTGTCGCATTCAATTCAAGCGCACACTATTGACATCCGGTTGCACAAGACTGTGTCGCTCACAACGACAAACTGTGTCTCATTCGAGAATGCGACACTCTTAACATCCGGTTCCAGACTGTGCCTCTAACACATATAATATTGAAGAACGTTGATTGGATGCACAAATATCCTTACCACTTCGGTACGTCATACAAACACATTTTGAGACATACTAACTTATTTTTGTTGTTGTTGTGTGTGTACAAGATTAATTTGGGACAAAGGGAACATTGATGCTGATTGTTTACATGCAATATACCACTGAAACTAGTGTTTAAATAAGCTTTATCAAAACAAATGTTCTCCAAATAAATAAATATTATATTTCAGCATTTGGAGCCCTTAAGTTTGTGGGCAAACACATACAATCCTGGAAGTCATATAATAAACTGTGTTGACTATTTATATTTGTTTTCTTTTGTGTGTTTTTTATCTAAATAGGACCGTTGTCGTGAACACACCATTTATTGACACTACAATTCATTGGAGAGATCTAGTAACTGAAAAAGACGTGAGTTGTCCATCTATTCCATTTTATTTGACCTTGACCCCTTGGCACATTACAATATAATCATCCATCTTGATAATAGAAAGTACTTTGTCAGAGTAAAATGTATTATACTAGTAGAAACAGGTGATTTGATTATTCGCGATAAATATTATCCTGTCCTTGCTGATAATAAAAACCCTATCATTGTGAGTAAAAGTTCCAGACCAGGAATGTTTACTTGTCTTGACAAACCGTATTATGAGCTAGCGTATGATGTGACCGCGGTTATTTATGGAATCTATCTGATGAATGAAAATCCCAGTATTAATAATCTAAAACCGATAATTTTTCAAGTCTAAATTGTGTCGCCGAGCGAGTAGTAACAGACCATTCTATAAATGCGATGCGTGTAAACGGTCTGTCGCATTTTTAAAAATAATAAACGAGTGGGCTGAATCGGTTAAGGATTCCTTTGGAACAATGAAATGTGTATCAAAGTTATAAAACAATATTAAGATTTCCAATAACCGTAAAAAACAATAACAGGAGAGGTATTATACGAATCGAAATATAAATCAAAAAGGAGCTCCAATGAAAAATAATTGATCATAAAGCCCACGCAGTAAAAATATTTGCACTAGATCGAACCGTACTATTTTATCCTTCTGTGAACATGTTTGATTTTATTTACGCGTTAAGTTAAAACGATCCTGTATCAGTGTAGTTATTTCAGACATTTGAAGAGGAAGAAAGTAAATTTGATCGATTTGTAAGACCTAACGGCGAAATATATCGCACTGAATCTCTCCAGGACGCGACGAGAAAACTCGCTGGGAAATTTTCAACAGACAATACCGAGCAATTACTAACAAACTGTTTTACAGTTCCGTCAGTTGCAGTTCACTTTGCCACAGAGAAAAATTGGTGGAAGCCGACTTGATTTGAATAAGTTGTGTCGGATACGGACACGATGGATTATGGAATACCAAATGTGTTTCTAAAATTTTTATCTCGGTTGATATGGTTGCGTGTTCTCCAGGAAGTTACCTCGGGTACAGAGAGTGTGCTGAATATTTTATCCGATTTGTACACTCTAGCCACGAAATGACACGAGTGAGTAATAATGGACCACTACCGGAATTTGATCTAACCGGATTCGCTCGTGCGGTATCATTTGAATTTGCTATAGGAATCCATCCTATCTGTTATGCTTGGTTTGGTACACATTTTTATGACAATTACTGGGCACCAATAGTGTTGCTGCGATACATGATTGATTGTAAAATACTAACATCGCTGGTTATCAGCGAGGCAATTATATCATTTCGGAAACAGACTGAGGTTTTGTTACCACAGCCTCATGATGTTAGTCTTGATAGTATTATTAACGATTTAAACTTTTTTCCTGATCTTCCCGAGCAATCTAAAAAGATCTTTGATCGTCGACGTAAAATCAGTGATGAAAACGCACAAGATCTCGGTAGAAGAATAATTGGTAAATTTACTCAAGGTAGTGCATATGATCACAAACGACCTTATGCGCTACTAATTGTTGATGACGCTAAATATGATGTTATATTCGCAGATGCAACAACGAAGGATATATTTGCAAGTCTATAAAATGCTTATTTGTCTAACGGAACACGGTTTAGTATATTGTTGGCTATATCGATGACGAATCGGTGCAGTATACACATCTAAGATCGTCTATGATCGCTTATGTTTCTATAAACCTGTTATCAATGATAAATAGATTTCCTGACACCGCGGTTAGAGTTGTTACGGACTCACTTTATATCGACAGCAAATATGTAGAAGCAGTGGCTTGTTTTACAAATGCTGATGCATCGTGGGAATCATGGAGAATAAAACCTGAAAAGTTATATTTTCTAAATCTGCTGATGCTACGGATGAAGATACTTACCTGAAAAACGATCAAATATCAGAATTATCATCAGCACCATCTAAATCCGATCCAGTAAGTAGACATTACTTGAACGGACCAGGTGGTTCTGGTAAAACAACACGGGTGATCGAATTTTTTCGGGGGAAGTCAGATTTAGTTGTCCTTAACTGCTACACATAGACTTACACGAGAGATAAAACAACAAGGCGGTAATTCTTGCACTTATCATAGCATTCTTAGATACAAGGGTGACGCATGGAATCCTGATCGAATGGGAGAGAAATACATACCCGCGATAATACTTTGGAAAGAGATCTGTACACTGTGGCTGCATTTAAAAAAATGTTTCTCAATTGGTAATATTGACAAATAAAGCCGTGATAATGTGTGGCGATCACAGTTAACCACCATGATTTGTTGGTTTGTTTCCCCACGAATGGTTAAATAATTTTGTAGATTATTATGAAAAGATATCTGAAGATCATAAATCACATGATCCAGATGAATCGAGTTCAAGAAATTATTTAAACTACAACAGCATAAAATAAATTGAAAAAAAAAACATGTGAAATAATGTCAGAAGCCTCCATAAATTATTTTTGGGATAAATGGAGGCCAAACGATTAGAAAATAGCAAGTAGAAGATAGTCAGAGACACACTTATTTCAAACGCATAAAATAAATGTCCAGAAGTCCCCATACCATTATGTTATAGACCAGCTAATACACGTAGACATAATAAAGATGTTGAATTTCCAGGACAAACTGAGAAACAGAATCTCGTATTAAATGCTATTCTTCTAGTTGATATCAGCGGTGTAGACGATGCGTTAGAGGATGAATCCCAATCAACGTTAGGATACGCAATGACGATACATTCATCTCAGGAATTAACTATCCCTGATACAATTGTTTCGATTATTGGTGATCGCATCGACTGGCCAAATTTAGTCTATCTCGCAGTGTCACTAGTTAGACGAATAAATCAATTACGGAGGGTTATTTTAAATTTTACTGACACCAAAAACGAAATTGTTAGCGATGACATAGTAAGATAAAAACTAGCTGGTTATAAACAAAGTGACCAAAAACAATCGCGAATTTGATGATATTGAATTTATAATGAAGCTGGAACAACAACAGAATAATCACTGTGCGAGCTATAATTGTATAATGCTATGGCAATATTCGGATAAAAACGCACCACAATTTACCGGGGAGAGTAAGGACAGCAGTCGCGGTCACACAAGTGAAAATACGATGCTGACCAGTCTTGAATGTAATAGACGCAGAGGCGCTAGTTAAGTGATCGCGGTGATAATTTCGTATCCGCAGGTATAGCTTGCAACTGTTCACTTGTAAAATTCACGCTGAGGAGCAGCTGAATCTAATTTATAGATTGCTGGTCTACCCGTGGATCTTACTATGTTAGATATTTTGTGTGTAGTAACACTCCAAATAGGATCAGTAGCTCCTTTTCTACCACCTTCAAATTCACCGGGTTCATGTAAATATCTTACAGTCACATTACCAAGTATTTGTTGTTTCGAGAGATCATTTTGCTGTACGGGTATATATTTTTGTGATTGCACTAATAGCTTTTATGTTGATTGTTCGAGTAATTTCATTATTTAATGTATTTATCACACCTGGCAATCTTGCAACCCATTCTCGAAATCTTGCATCGTGAATCATTTCCCTTCTGTATTGATATCTAAATAACCGCTTAGCAAGCTTTCAATTAAATCATTCAATAATTGCTTGATCACAATAAATTGCAGTATGTTCTCGTTGTATTTTGACATTATGATTTTTCATCAGCGATGATACTACACCCTGACATTCCTTGCCAGGATCAACCTGTAATAATTGTGGCCATTGCAAACCACCTCGTTGACAAATTCGCTAAAATGAAGAAACTACTTCTGCTGATGTCTTCGTTGATAATGGCTCTGCTTCTTTGTATCTACAGTCAACACCCACAACAGTTAGCGCGTACTTGTATTTCCGTCTTTTGACAGTATCATGTGGGAGAAATAATGTACCCGCGAGATGAACTTCATTGGTATCATTCACATCGAAATGCCCGTATACTGAATTCGTTTAGTTCGTGGTAGAAAATTTGTCATATTGCCTGTTATGGTATCCAATCTGCTGCACTAACACATTTGACTTTTGCTGCTTCGGCGAGTTTATTAATCGCTGATTTACCCCTCTGGTATCATCTTGAAGAAGAATAAATCGATTCCATAATATTAATTACCGCTTCCAAATAGAAGTTTATCATTCATCCCACATATTATTAAATAGTTTGCTAATGATTCCTTGAAAGGGTTTTTAATACAGAATTTAACGTATGAATCAACTTCACATCTGCAATATGTCTATGCAGCAGATTGTTACTTTTGTAAGACACATCGTGGCCGTGACAAGCTCGATCAATTTCATTTATCGGATACTCACCGGGTTTTGGTTGATCCTGATTATCAAGTCTGGTATTAGGTCGAGTACCAGAACCACAGTAATTATATCCTGGAAGATGTTTTTCTAATTTGTATTTGCCCCATGGAGTTCCCAGTAATTTTGTCAACTTTGTTGCAATATCATATTCTCGGTTTTTATTGGGGTTTTCGGACATTTTTAAAACATTTGTACCGCATTGTTTATACTTGTCTGTAACCGCTGATCTATTATTTTTTGTTGTAATAGTTGTTAGTTTATCTGTTGGGGTCCCCCCTACACCTAACACAATATAGATCCATATTATTTATTATACGTCATGGATGAAATTGATGTTTCAGCGACAAGAGCGCGTGAACATGTTAACATCATCCAGCGCTACCAAATTCTATCAGAATGATTATCATAGGTCCGTCTGGAAGTTGAAAGAGACCCCCTCTGCTTAATTCTAGAAATTAAGTCGCCTGATTTATCAGATGACCATCCATGAGGAATTTTGCTTAACATAGGTATATGCAGGTCACTCTAGCATGAAATATAGGTGACTACAGTGATCTGTTTTTGACTTAACAGTAGTTAAGTTACCAACATGATGCCTTTAAATACTGACTTATAACCATTGTGTTTTAGAAAATAGGCTAAACCCAAAATATAAAGTTGGGAAATGGCACGTGAAATATACATCACATTGACCTAATTCAGATTAGAAGCCGCATTTATCTCCCTCAACCATTAAAAACTATTATAACTGTATCGTGTTCTTTGCAGCTCAGATGATGTAAAGATATTGCTGAAATTCCGTAGAAGTCGTCAAGATCAGTTTCTTTGAAGTTTTGGAATACTTGGGTGTTATAGGTACAAATCTGATGAATTAAGCATAGTGACGTTTGGTGGGCTCGAAAACGGGACTCCTTCTTAATCCTTTCTCGCTGTCCGTTTGGTCATACGCACTGTGTTCAGATCATATATTTTATTTTCGATCGAGTATAATATATATTGACATTTAACAGGTAGAAAATGTATTGACCCAGGTTAAAACATATATGGTAGTGTTAATGCAACAGTGAGAACATGTTCTCGTCGATTAGTTTCTCCAGTCCTATAGTTGATAATGAGTCGAAGGTGTTCTGTTGTGACCTTTTCATCAGTTTGTTTACGCTCCCTTAATAAACAATGCACTAGGCACGCATTAGATTCATCTGTGTTTGTCCTTTCACTCTAATGTTCATGTTTGATAATCATCTTCAGGGTCGGAAAAATAATTTATCACAGACAAATCTAGCTTATTTGATTACGTCTTTTTTCCTTTCTTGAACTGGATGTCTTAACTCGAATGTTTATGTCAGGTGCGTCCAACTGTGGGCGGTTAATGTAATTGAGCGAGTAAGCTTGCCAGCAGCTTTTCGTGGGTCGGTGGTTCATGTATTGCCTATTTTGTGCTGAAAGAAGATTTTAAATCCTACGGCAACAACAATATTGCTTGGATGGTTGAATTGAGGGAGGGCAAAATAGATAAAAAGCTTAAGATCGCGGGCCGCATGAGTACGGAAGTTTAATAATTAAAGATGAAAATACAACACAATTAATAAATGATACTAATTACATTCTTATAACAAGGTTGTACTAATATTGTTAAATAAGTCAGTCACATATATTGTGGTAGATACATAAATTGTCGGAGCACCCAGTGATCGAACGGTCTCTGCGCTAACCGTTCCGGATCACTGCGATCTCACCTGTCTGCGTGGTTTTGAATTTCGGGGTAGGCTAATGTGGGTACGTGAGAAGGCTTGCAAGTAGCTTCTCCTGGGGCGGTGCTTCTTCCAGGGTTCTTCCTCCACCGTTTATACTTGCCGCCATGTAGAGCATATCCTGTGCTGAAGAATCGCGTACAAGGTATAACAGTACCCATTGTACAACTCCAGGTGGGCGGAGCTCAAGGTGTAGGAAACATTGCATTCAGAATAAACAACACCACTAGCTGTGATTGGTTCATTATGTAATTGTTTTACTTTCTGTTGGCGTAAAAAAATGTTAAGCCTTTTGGCAACATGTGATATTATGTTAATTCATATCCAGAGCATATTTTATGCTTTATGACTTTTTTAAATGTGGCAGAAATGGGTGAAACTTGGTCTGTTGTGACTAGATGTCTCTTACCCATGTCTAGTTTCAGCACAGTTATCTCTTAAATGCAATGGAAATTCTGGTTTAGTCCTTGTCAAATTGACAATCTAAGATTGTTCTCTGTGACAGTGTGTGATATGCATGCTGAAGTAGGATAGAAAGTATATTCATTTCGCAAAACATTAGCATTGAGATCTATGGAAAAACAATTGGTACCGTGATACCATAACCACATAACGATAACAACGATGTGAAATGGAATCGGTAAGCAATTCAGACAATTTAATTAAAATGTATATTGTCAAAACGAGTGACTACGTGGACGCTGGCCGCGCAGTGTGAAGACTGGGCAGTATGCGGTCCAGAGGCCGCGGGTTGGACAGGTCCTTTTTCTCAATGACAAGTATTCATGCGATAGAAATATATTTATCAAGCGAGACAACCCTTGGTGTTTTTTGCTGTACCTAACGGAATTATAATTTATAAATCAAACATATATAAGCATGTATGTATGCGATTTGGAGTTTTGACTTAGCTTTCATAAGTTTTCAGGCTTATCGCTACGATGTCTGCAGTGTGGCACTTTTTAGTGATGTCTAGCACTGGAGTATTATGCCGCAGACACGTAGCATGATGTTAAACCCAGTCAAATTATCCCGAGAACAGGCCCGACCAGTTCTAAAACTAACCTCATAACGTGGAGCACCTAGGGAGGCAGTTATTAGTACCGATAATTAAGTCTTTGGTATGACTCGGCAAGAGTTCATACCCGCGACCTGCCGCATCCGAGGATGACACTCTAACCACTAGACCACCGGAGCAAAAAGAAGATGAACTACAAAAAAAGAACAACTAGACTCGTACTGGTAAGGGATAAAAAAAATCGTAATGTTTACCAAATACTGGGTATCGATTCTTTGTATACAATACATTTTGTTGGAGGATGGAACGTTTCAACATTTTGCTAAACATGAACCAGTAATTTGTCCAAACTCACCAAGCATATGCAGAAGAGGTTTCCATTTTTTTATGACTGGATACAAGTAATACATAATATATCTGAAACCCAAGCAGACTTCAGCAGAGAAAAAAGCAAAATCATCAGAGGAAAGAAAAAGATGTGAAAAGATGATAACATGATCTTGCAACACAACTTAATGAAATAAGAATGAAAAGAAAACCCAGTCCTTACACTTTTTATACAGGTAGACCATCTTAAACGCGCTTATGATCGCTACTACTGCTACGTGACTAATCGCAAATGCCCAACACTATACAAAAAAATCAGATGATTTTACCCATCCAGTAGGAATCAAACAATTTCTATAAGATGCCACCTGGTCAAAATGTGCAAAATCAACTTAATGTGAAATAGAAAAAGTGAAAAGCATTTGAATTTACATAATTCTTGTTCCTAAACCAATATAAATCACAACACACTTCAGTGCAGAAAGAGGTCAATGGACAGAAGCTGGAAAGTGTCACAAGTCTCAAGTACATGGGATCAATTATCACAGATGATGACTCCAAACCATAACTACTTTGCAGGATTGCCCAGACAACATCGGCTATAACAAGGTTGAGAAAAATATGGAAAGACACCAAAATTGCTCTTGGTTCCAAAATAAGAGTGATGCACTCGATTGTCATATACATCTTTCTGTAGGCTTGTGAAACATGGACGCTCGCTGCAGATCTACAAAGAAGACTTCAAACCTTCGAAATGAGATGCTACCACAAGATCTTGGGCATCTCATACATTGACCATATAGTCAAAGAAGAGGTCCACAACAGGATCCAAAGACCCATCGGACCCCATGAAGTGGAAAGGTCGTGTCTTAAGATCATCGGGACTGACAAAAACAATATTGCAATGCACAGTGAGAGCGTGCAGAAAGAAGAGACAGACAGTAACAGAGGTAGAACGACAACATTCAGGAGTTAACAGGCATGCGATTTGAAAATTCGAAAAGGGCAGAAGAGACCAGGGAAAGATGTAGAGATATAATTGTAAAGTCTACTGCAGTGCCCCAACCACCTCTTGGATTAAAAAGGTTGATACTGATGATGTTGACAGTGAATTATCAAATTCACGGCCTAATATTGAATATTAATATTAATATTTGAAGCGAGTGAATAATGAGCATATTTCATCTAGTTGGTGTAAGTATTTTCACTCATCGCGGATATATTTCATCGCGTGGTGGACGTGATTCATAACATACTGAGGTAAAAGATTTCAAACTGCATCCAGTGCTGTGTTCTGTTTATATTCACACAGAAAATGTCAAGAGTAATATAGTCTAGTTTTCAAACCAATATAAAACACCACATATAACTTTAATAGTGTTATGCCTGTTGTGAAATATGTATTTGGTTTGTCAGCATGCGAGGCAGCTATTCTCACCACAAGACCAAGCAAGCGTCGAAACGAAGGTCGAAATTCTATCATACGGTTATAGATGCCGAATGACAAAAGGCAGTTAAAATGGTTCTGGTCTTCACTTCCAGTCAATTATCAAAATTCGAGGCAAATCATATATATTTATTTATCGGCTGATTTGTTTTTTTAAATACATCTACCTAGACAGAGCTTCTTCCTTCGAATCCATCTCATTTTCTAGCTAACTCGTCAACTGATTGATTTCGGATTCGGCAGAGGGTAAGCTGGAGAAAGAGAGAGAGAGAGAGAGAGAGAGAGAGAGAGAGAGAGAGAAGAACAGGTAAATATTTGCTTTGAAGCGAGTGAATATTGCGTATATTTAATGTAGTTGACATATGTATTTTCACTCATCGCGGATATATTTATTCTCTGTGGGACGTGATTCTCAGAGTAGATGAAAAACACAGTATTTGCTCGAGTGGCGAACCTAGAAGAGAAAATACTTAACGTTTCTAACCCACGAGATGCAATATGACCATCATTAACTCGAAGCAATTAAAACTTCCTTATTGGCTGACAATATGTATAACAGAGAGAGAGAGAGAGAGAGAGAGAGAGAGAGAGAGAGAGAGAGAGAGAGAGAGAGAGAGAGAGAGAGAACAAGCGTCTTCCATTCGTCTTGGACACGGACGTATCGCGAATTTCGTATAATAAGGTTATAGATGACGAATAACAAAGTTCAGTTAAAATGTATATGGTCTTCTTCTCGAGTGAATTATCAAAATTCACGGAAAATCATATATTTTTATTTATCAGGCTTTTATTAAAATACATCTTAGAGGCGCAGCTAGAGTGTTTGGAGCCCAGGGACCAGATTCATTTGTACGCCCCCATCCCCCTCCCCCTCAACTCTAAAACCCATTATTTGTAGAAAAAATTCCATAGACAACCAATTTAAAAGCACATTTTGGCGCCCCATTAGCCTGGTGCCCGTGGACATCTGTCCCTATATGCCACCATTCCCCGGCAGCTATGCCTCTGATATATCTACCTAAGAGCTTCATGCTTGGACTTCCTCTCATTTTCTAGCTGACTCGTCAACTGATTGAACTCGGATTTGGCCGATCGTAAAGTGCAAGTATAAAACTGACAAAAGTTGTAAATTGTGTATATATATATATATATATATATACAGACAGTCAGAGAGAGAGAGAGAGAGAGAGAGAGAGAGAGAGAGAGAGAGAGAGAGATATTTCATCGACGGATGAAAAACATGTGACTGTAAGATAGAATTAGATGCTCAGATCATGTATGAAATGCCCCAATAAATTCAGACTTTAGGAATTCCAATAGTGCTTATAATAATGGATAAACTCGATATGTATTAACATTTATCACAGTTGTTTTAGAAGTTTAAAGAAGTGCGCTTGTTTTAAGGCAAATTCATTATTTCAAAAAAGAACATTTTTAAAATTTACAGTTACATTTTCTTTATATTGTGGAACACGATCCAGAGTTTTCACCAGTCCATACTACGATCCTAAAATCAGCACGTTTTTAATATAAGTTTTTATACCTCAGACCCAACAAGTATAATCACATGTAAACCTAAGACGAAATGTTACCTCTGCATAGACCACTCGAATGCCAAATGTTAGAACTAACGTGGTTTGTAGGTTTTCTAGACTGCCAGAGAAGTTTCCGAAATATTTAACTTGCGTTGTCTATAAAGCCTATGAAGATTCAAGTATATTGAAAACGTGTTGTTGATTTTCAGTTCAAGTCTGTGCAAACGTACCAGGTCGTTTTGAAAGCCTCTTGGGTTGTCTCAAAAACAGGAGTAAGATCGTATGATGACTTTTGGAATGCCCATTGACGACAACGAAACCCTTAAGGACCGCCGAGAAGTCGAATGAAAATTATGTAGACTGAACCAGCAGAGAGGATATTTGATTCACTGACAATGTGTGCCAAAGCTAACGCTATCAGGAAACATTGTTTTATATGGAAGGAGTTTCAAAGATGTCCTGCTAAAGGAGGCTAGAAATTATTTAAATTCAGCCAAGTCAGAACACTTGAGATATTTAACTTATGAAGCAGAGTATGTTGTTTGAGTCTATTTAAGTAGAAGATTAACAACAATATAAAGAGTCTTTTGGTTACCTACATTAGACAGAGAAGTCAATGCTGGTAGTGCTTATATTCCTACTACTAATATGACCGGGAAACGTATTCGAAGGAAAACAAGAAACATTGAAAATTATGAAAAATATGTGCATTTCCCTAGCATTTCCTTGCATTATCGACATTTAAAGCGTATTAATAAATGATAATAACGAGGATTTTCAATGTCTTTACAATTAAAGTTCTAGTAATATGACCAACGCGTTGTTACAAAAATGCTAAAAGGTCATTGTCTGGCAGTTCATTATTCGCGCATAGACATCATTTCTGGTAAGTTTACTATCGACTATTCGCATGTCAACATTAAGTTCTCTTTTTCGTCTTGCGATGTTGTATGGTTTCATTCTCTGTTTGAAAGTATCCCTGGGATAATTGAGTATACTTTGTCAGGAGTTCCACTCTAATTCTATTCCATTCCTTTTATATTTGATCCTGTTATCAGATCATAGCGAAACATTACATTTCAAATCTAGACCCTTTCAGTCTGTTTTCCATCTTTTCCTTATGCATTATAAGGACTCTTTTAGTAAATGTCTGAAATTTGCCTCGGGATCTTTAGTTACGCTAGACTTTGCCACCCAGAAAAGTAAAGTTTCTTTCACTCACATTGCATCTGAGTTAGTGTTATGTTGATCTAAATTAACCTGGATACTTTATTTTAGTCGTAAAACTCTTGCTGCCATTGACCTCAACTTGAACGTTTCTAGACTACCTTGCAGTTTAACCTTTATGCGATCACCAAAATGTGCCATTTTTAAATTTATTAAATTTCAAAACCCATATAAAGTCAACGGTAAATCTGCCCGTAGACCACAAATATGGCGGATGATGACGTCATTCGAAAACTATATTGTTCCGTCTAAAATTGATTTCATAAATTTTATAATCTTTACCGAACACGGTATAAAAATTGTGTGCAAGTTTGTGATATTTAACGTAGCTTTAATAATTTTTCAGTCATATCACTACGATGTCTGCAGTGAGGCTAGTTTATGGTGATGTCTAGCACTGGGGCATCATGGCGCAAACATGTAGCTTGATGTCCCACCCAATTACATTATCCTGACACCAGACCTACCAGTCTTAACATTAACCTCTTAATGCAGAACGCCAAACGATATATATGTTAGTGCCATTTCTGCAACTTCTTCGTATGACTCGGTCAGGGTTCGAACCCATGACCTCCCGCATCCGAGACGGGCGCTCTAACCACTAGAACTCCGGATTTCACACTTACAACAAGTTGCTTCAGTGCACCAATAAGCACCTGATATGAACGAATGGAAAACACTGTTAAAATATGTTTTACGCAGGCACATGACTTGCTTCAGGTTATTACAAAATATATTGTTTTAGTAGTAAATTAAAATGGCCATGTTTAATATAGATAGTGGAGCGGTTTACAATGCTATTTTAAGTGCGACAAAAATGTGTTTGTCGTCGATGCGAGTTGCATTTAATGTATGCAAACCTCTCTATCTCTGTAAAGGTTGTAGATATAATATTGTGATAAGATTTCAAACCTTTTGCATTGAAAACATACCTGAGTGTTTCACGACTTTCTTCTCGCATATGACAAGTTGTAGTATGTTTTATTGTCCTTTCTGTCAAATGCATTGATATATTCCTTGTGGAATATCTAAAATAAATCGATTATGCTTCCGTTACTTTGCAATAATGCATTGATATTAATACATAATATGTTCTTAGATCGAAAAATATATCTCTGCGGAATCCAAAAGTAAAGCCACAAAAGAACTTTAACGGTGAAACAATATTGCACATCCTGCCTTAGCAACATTGGAAACATGTAAACATTGCGACACTTACAATGTATTTTGACAGAAGAGCAGAACAACTTAACATAAATCTTTTTATATGTATTCCACAATTCGTAATTTGAATTTTCAACCACAATATATTAAACAAAATGCTCAATTTTTAAAACATGTTAAAACATACGTGTGCTAACTGGAATACCAATAGCGATCTTTATAATTTTTCAGTAAATTGTGGTGTGTATGTATGAGATATTTTATCGAAAGGACAGAATTGAATGTCATCTTAACTTTCTCCTGATTCTCTTCATATATATATATATATATATATATATATATATATATATATATATATATATATATATATATATATATATATATATATATAGAAGAGAGAGAGAGAGAGGGAGAAAGACATCAAACAGACATAATTGAGTTACAGTAGACCAGTCTTGAAAGTGCTAATGAACATTTTGTTTTAGTGGCATCAACTGAAATATATTTGCGAATGGATGCGTCTCAGCTTAAGATACGCAGCTTGCATATGTTCATGACTTGTTGGTGAAACGTGAGATTACTGTCAAGAGTAGCACCTAGGTTTCGTAATGACTGTTAATTTAATGTTAGTGTTGCTGATATTTATTGTTTGATGCAAATGATGTGGATGAGAAAGATTTTGTGTTGTGATCAGAATGGTCTCACTTCTTGCTAATAGCATCATTCAGTTGGATGACTAGATTGGTATATGTGGGCGTACAATTCATACAGTGAAGTAATATAGCATTATCTATTGCGTCAAATGCTGCAGACAAATCAAGGAGGGTGCGGACTGTACTCTGTCCACTATCCACAGCAGAGTGGATGCCATTCAATACTTTCAGAAGATTAGTTTCAGTACTGTGGAAAGGGCGATATGCAGACTGTACATTGCTAAAATGACTGTTTGAACTTAAATGAGATACAAGTTGGGTTACAACAACTTTTTCTAAGATCTGTTATTTGAATGGAAGATTAGAAACTGGTCGGTAGTTCTTTAAATCGTTCTGGTCAAGTGTTGATTTCTTCAGGAGAGGCTTTACGATGGCAGTTTTGAAAAATGACGGGAATTCCCCCGATGAGAGAGAGATACTAAATATATCAGTTAGTGAAGGCAATATTGGGTCTAAGCACTCAAATATCAGTGATGTTGGAGTTGGATCCATTTCACAAGACTTTGGTGCGCGTTTGATCATGATAGTCCGTACTAAATCAATAGAGACAGGTTAAAATGCTTCTATTGGTTGTCGCTGAATTTCTGGATCATAACTGTATGGTGACGAGTCAATTGAAATTGTGTTGTCAAGCGAATTTTTGTTCCTTTACATTAGTTTGTTAATTATCTGGAATAGCTTTTGCAACTGGAACTCTCCGTGATCTTATTACTGTAGTGGGATAATTGTGTTAAATGGATTATGTTTGTGACGTTCTTCTTAGCGGCTTCATATAATTGTTTATCAATAGTGATTCTGGTGGAAAGCAAAAGCAAAAGGGACAAACTTAGAGACCTTATCGTGTTTTGTATCTTATATGTTTTCAGGATGTTTTTTATGTTTTCCAATTTCATTGTTTTTGTCATTTGCTTTTCTGTAATATAGACATATCATTATTAATGGTGTAAAGCGCTTAGAGCTTCGAAAGATTAGACGCTATAAAAAGTCATCATTATTATTATTTGTATTATTATTATTATTATTATTATTATTATTATTATTATTATTATTATTATCTATGCTCTTCGGCTATGTCTTTTAGCAGTGTGAAGCTGACCCATAACACTCATATACCACTGAGAAAAGTTTTGTATTGATACTCTGCATTTGAAGGCTGGGACATGTTTTTAAAGCAATGAACGCAGGCAGTTATCGAGTTGTTCTGTTGTAGGATGTAGGTAAGTTGTTAGATTTTCTAGGATGTCATGAATTAATTTGGTTCTATTTATCATACGGAGGATTCTCTTAGTAGTAAATAAAGGTGGAGGGTTAGGGACTGATACGTCGAGATGGCATATAATGCAGATGGGATCTGATTCAAGTTCGTGGGATACAAGGGTGGATTGCAGAATATTATCTTCAGGTCTATGAAGAAACCAGTCTAAATTGTTTATGAGTTGGTTGGTTAACTGACTCTTTAAGGTTGAAAAATAAATGGAATTTAGGAGTTTTGACGTGAATGAGTTTCCAGGACAAAGTGAATGTTGAAATCTCCAAGAATAATTAGGTTGCCACCTATCGAATTTTGATACTCCAGAATATTAGAAAACTGCTTAAAAAAGATTCAGTCAGCTTGTTTTTTTCTACTATAAGCAGGGCGATAGAGACAGAAAAATGGAATGACCTTTGTTCCAGTGTGAGTGCTGTTTGAACTAGTTTAAACGATGTGTGGCAGAAAATGAAAGTTGTGTTGTAATGAAGGCATTTTATCCTGGAATTCTTTGTCATGACAGCAACTTCACCTCCGCGAGAGTTGCGGGGGAACGACTTGATGGTGTAATCGGTGGGTGTTAAATCCGTGCACTTGAGCTCATCGCCTGATAGTTTTAGCCATGTTTCTGTTATGAAGAAGACATCGATATTCTTGGTCGTTGATAACATTATCAATTTCTGTACGCCTTTCCGGTGATCCTACTGATTGGGCCTTGAATAATTAAATATGTAGTCATATCCCTGGGACAGTTGATACAACGATTGAAGATTTAAGTTGAATTTGAACCCAGTTGTCAAATTTAACGGCCGAATTTTCAATTTGTTTATCTGTTACGTTTGATAGGGAAATAACTCTAATTCTTCTTCCTGTTCTCCGCCGGTCATCTTGAAACAACGTTTTTTTTTTCTTTTCGCTTCTGTTTACATTTACATAATGATGAATGTAATGTCAGTTCGTTTAGTCTTGAGCACAATGCAGTATTAAGAGCAAGGTGTGGTTATTTGATGCAATTAATGACGGTCCATCAGCGGGTTGACTGGCGATCATGTGATGGCGGTTTATTTAACAACAAAGAACGTTCTAACAGTGGAACAAGACAGCTGAGAAAAATTCTAATTGTTCTCCTTTCCAAAACAAGGAGATGAAGAATCACAAACGAACTGAACAGCCAATTCATGATGAAACACAATAATGTAGACGAAGATAGACAACAAGCACATATATCATGAAATATTGCACAAAAACAGAAGAGCCTTCGTCAAGCAGTTAAGCGATGGCGGCCATTCTTTCGGATGTCAAAGACAATAATGGATGAAATTCTTTGTAAACTAGAAAGGGTAGACGTAGTCAAATACAATATAGGATGAAATTCTACCATTTGGATTCTTACATCATTGACATCGTGGATAAAATGGAAAACAGGCAATTTCTGACCTATAACATTCGCATGAATTTTGGTGCATACTTTTAATATCTCTTTACAGTAAGTAGCAGCCATACTGTTTTAGTAATCTAATATCTCCGATCGACTGAAAGCCCTTGTTCTTGTTTTCTTATTTACTTTCTGTTTAAAAGTGATTATGAATGCTGATTATGAATTCGACGCTCATTAGGACTCGTTCTTCCTGTGGTTTTCAGAAAGCCTACGTCAGAAGAGAGAAGCGAATTTATATGGATGTCTCCGCGACCTAGAATGTATGCGAGTGGTGACCGTAGCAATCGGATGGAGCCTTACAAGAAAGAACGAGATGAACTGGTGGAACAAATGCAGGAGGATATTCCTGAGCTCCATCCGGTTACAAATTTATAATTTGAAAAAGTTTAAGTTTAATTAATACCATTTTTTTTCTGGAGTGACTTTGAGCCCGTTTTATTTATAATGACCTAATTGTTATTTATGCAGACAAAATATCAATGACAATGTGGTCGCTGTTTTCATGAATTTCTCTTCAAGAAAAAATTTCTGGCTTTTTGTGACAAAATTCTTTCATTTTCATGTACACTTGAAATATATATGTCATGTGAACTTGATCAAATTCGAACACCACTGCTGCTTGAGTGCTTAGGGCCAATATTTCCGTCACTACCTGATGTTTTTAATACCTCTCTCTTTCATCTGCGGAATAAATACCCGTCATGTTTCAAAACTGCCATTATAAAGCCTCTGCTGAAGAAAACAACACTCGAACATAACGATTTAAAAAAACAAACGCCCAGTTTATGATATCCCGTTTAAATAATTTTTGTTATAGCTAATATTGTTTTAACCCAACATGTATCTCATTTGAATTCAAACAGTCGTTTTAGCAATGTACAGTCTGCATATTGCCTTTGCCACAATATTGAAAAATACTCGTCTAAAAGTAGTTTATGACATTCGTTATGCTTTGGATAGCAGAAAGATTACAACAGTCGCCCTCCTTGATTTATATGCAGCATTTTGACACAATAGACCATGATATATTACCTAACAGTCTGCAGCACGCATTTGACATTCACAAAAAAGCTTTACTGTGGGTTGAAGTCCTACTTAGTCAACAGGTCACAACTTGTATGTTCAAATGGTGTTCAATAGGGTTCTGTTCTTGGGCGTATTCTCTTGATTCTATAAACTCTGCCGCTCTCTAGTCTCATAAATCATCTTCCAATGCCTCGTCAATTGTACGCTGATGACACCCAAATATACAAGTCTAGCCACCCAACTGGCATTGATGCTACAATCCAAGGAGTGGGGCCATTCTGATCAAAACACAGACTTTCTCATTCACATCCTTTACCACAAATAATAGATACCAGCAACACCAATATTACAATTCACACAGTCGGTATGAAACATACTCATGACAGTACTCTCACATTCCACTAACGTCATGAACATATGCAAGGCTGCATATCTTCAGCCTGGACGCATCAGCTCCATTCGCATATAGCTTCGGTTGATGCCACAAAAACTCTTGTTTGTTCATTAGTAATCTCATTAGCACTTTAAAGATTGGACTACTGTAGTTCAATTCTATATGGTTAGTCTCAATATATACTCCAGAAACTTCAAAAAGTTCAAAACACCGTTGCTCTGATCATTTGTAGAGTACCATGTTCAGAGCATACCACCCCGCCGGTCTGTACCCTACACTGGCTATAGATTCGATACAGAATCATATACAACAATTGTTCTCTGTGCTACGTTTCACAGACAGACTCAAGTTCAACAGACCAATCCGGTTACACCTATGTGTATACACCAGCAATTATTTACGCTCCTCTTCTGCCAATCGCATACTCATTGTTCCCACTATGAAAACGAAGTCATATGGACAACGTTCTTTTGCATACCAAAGCCAAGAAATTTGGAACGAATTGCCCATTGAAAATATAAACAAAGATACAGTAATCCCTTTCAAGAGTGCCCTTAAAACTCACCTTTGTCGACTGAAGAACAAACTTTAAGACCTAATAATGTTTCGTCCCTTAAATATTTTCATTATTTGTTATGTATTACAATTTTATGATTTTTTTTGTTTTTCTGTAGTCATATATTTATGGATGTCGTAAAGCGCTTAGAGTTTTTAAAGATTAGCCGATATACAAAGTCCTCATTATTATTATTATTATTATTATTATTATTATTATTATTATTATCATTATTATTATTATTATTATTTTAGAAATACAAGCACATAAGAGTAACTGGCGAAATCTATGGATCACTTATGAGGGGTTTATCATAAATAATTAATTTTTTAGACCACAAGATGATAAACAAAATGAATTTAAGTATTGTTATGCTTTAAAACCGAATTCAAAAATGTCCTAATATATTCTTTAAAAAGACTTTATCTACAGTGATATACACATCCTTCCATCAATTCCATTATATATTGCCATACAAGATCCTGTCAGAATAGAAAGCCATTTTCATTTAGAAAACACCAAAATTACACTGCGAAATTATACTCTACATAGCATTGAAGGATATATTATTCATAGTGAAACTTGATATGTGAGACATGATCCATACACAAACAAATACCCACACTAATATACTTGATCAACGAACAAAGAAATGCGCACACTAAGAGACATGATCCTGACAATCAAATCCGCACATTAATAAACATGATCCAGACACAAATATATAGCATAATGTTTTTTGTCAAGACCTTCCTGTATATTATAAATGCTATATAAATATCACATTAAACTAATGCTATATTTAGATTGAATGTATTTTATGCTGATTTTCTATCCACTTTGAATTGTTTCATGCCAAGATGTTTTACAATCTTTGCACCAAACTGAATCATACTTAAAATGTAAAGAATTGTTATTCACAATAGACACATTGGTTCTCCAGATTGAGTGATATGGCATCCAACAGTCTAACACGTTATTACAGTCATACTCTTTGGTAGGAGTGTTAACTCACCGTCTGGGCAGCTTGTATTCCCCACCCCTTACTGGTTTTATAAACAAAACTACTCAAGGATATACAAAATTTGCAAAACGTAGTGATTTCATTGATACATATGAAATATCTTGCTCGCTTGTAACACTATCATTTGCTTGCATTTTATTCTAAAAAGGAGATTGTTCACTAGACGGCTGCCATATTTGTATGGGCGAGTTTGTATGTTTCTGATCACACGAGTCATGCAGTTCCTCGCCTTGGATATGCTGCGAATACTTGTTTCAATTTTGGAGATACATCCCTTTTAACGTTTGCCATTTTAATTTTGTTAAGTTTTGTAAACGCATTACAACAGAACATATGAAATCTTACTATTCTTAGCTGTAGACGATTTGCTGCCTTCAAACAAATGTAATACCGACAGTACAGCACAGACGTTGCAGTCCATGGAAAACAAAAGCGTTGGGCACAGTGCAATACAAGCAATTCAGTCCTTATACAAAACAAAGGTAATACAGACTTTGCAACGCAAGATATTCAGTCCATATACATATACAAATTGTAATAAAGACAATGAATTACAATACCGACAGTGAATTACAATACCGACAGTAAATTGTAATAACGACAATGAAGTACAGTACCTACAGTAAATTATAATAACGACAATGAAGTACAATACCGACAGTAATCATAGGTCACTCAAACACTTTAAATTGGTTTTATCAATTTTCCCCAAAGCAAAGCTTATGTGCATAAACATCCCGTAATATATTATATCCCGAACAGTGCAAGGAAGTTATATAAAGTACTAGATGAGGATACGAGACTAAACAACCAGTCTATTTAAATTGCACACCAAATTTATCTTTGTCACATGTGTACCGTCTGATATGAATTCATTAATTATGATTTTTTAAGAATTATCTTCGTTTGTTACATTTTTAATAAATATTAATGAATTGAATTCATACTCAAAAACATTTCGAAATTAATTAAAACATATTACGTCTTGACTGTCAATTTATGACAGTATTCTCAAATAGTTCAAAGCTATTACTGGTGGGAAAACAGAAAAGAGATTTTAAAAATGTCCTTGATGTCAGGAAAATAAAGTAAGTGATTGTGTATGGTGTACGTTAGTGAAGAGTTCAAGTTTAAATTGATATCTTAAATGTATTATTCATAATTAGCAGGAATGTAAAATTAATCAGTTTACCGATTGCGCAACATGTATCCGTTTATAAAATAATGTAACTAATTTTCCAAATACAATGAACAAGTAGGTCTTGGTATACAAGTTTCTATGCACTTTCCGAATTTGTCATCATCAGAAACAAAACTACGACCAGCCCCATTATCATGATTGAAAAAATTACATTGTATTAGCAACATTAAATATATGATCAACTATAAAAACAACAAACTTTCAGTAGAATTTAAAGTACTATATACACATCATTTATATCAGAAACCTGTCTCCCCCTTTACCCACATATCAGGAGACATTAGAAGGGTTTAACATACTTGTATGATGAAAATGGAAATGAATTTAAGTAATATGTGTGAGTCTTTCTGTCTGTCTGTCTTTCTATCTATCTATCTATCTATCTATCTATCTATCTATCTATCTATCTATCTATATATATATATATATATATATATATATATATATATATATATATATATATATATATATATATATATATAGACTGGTACTGGCTTGGAGTGAAATGAATGTAGCCATTTTATTGTGGTGTTTGTATTGATAAATTCTGTACAATAAAAGGCTAGAACGACAGAAGAGATAGAGGAGAATGAAGAACTGTGTACTATCTGTGACAAGTAAATACAAAATAAATCAATGTTTTATGAACTTGAGTTTATAAAATAAAGATTATATAAAATAAAACATAACATCAAATTATAACATCAAAGATTAATTTTATTGGAGACTGGTACTAACACTAATTACAAAAACTATATAAAAGAAAAGCCTTCAGACAAAAATCTAGTCAATTTCCAAAATTTACTAACATCCGACATTTGTGTAAATCAAAACTGGACAAATCCGAATTTTAGGGAAATCAAAAAATTTGTGTAAAAAAAAATCTGGACAAAACGGAATTTAGAGCAATTACGAAATTTGTGTAACTCAAGATCTGCACAAATCCGAATTTCAAGCGAATTCGAAATTGGTATAAATCAAAATCTGGACAAATCCGAGTTTAGTCATTACAATAACATATCACTTTCATAGAGGGCTTTTACCTGTATAAAATTATTCGTGACTGAGGAAAATTTGGATTTAGAGTTTTTAAGTTATGGTCCGCAATTAAACAGACGGTTCTGATTTCAATGCAGTCAGTGTCTCGTCTGCAACGACGGGAGCCGTATTTATACTATCTATAGCCTTGTAGAACCTCTAATGTTTACATACACATAAACATTCGAGATTCTCCGTTTCGGGTTAGAAACGGTAACGCTACCACCTCGCTCTTAGCAGCAATGAAGGCTGGGAACATCAACGCCATTAATAAGTAGTGGAGCACGTTCCGGGAGGCGTTATTTCATTGAAATACACTGTAAACAAATAATGTATCATAAAATATCGTCATCTAGTAATACATAAGTTTCTAACAGTTACTCCAAACATAGTGATGAGTTGAAATATTCATCAGAATGGATGAAATAAATGTCGGTCGATCTTATTCAAAGTCGACATGTGCTTTCAACGACGGACCGTCTCAAGGCAACGCGATGATTGGAAACAAGGAACATGTACGGCAACATTTTAAATAATCATACTAAACATATGGATAAGATAAAATTTTGAGATATATATAAAACAAATATATATAAAACAAGACTTTGAGTGTGTAGTAGCTAGTTTTCGTTAAGAATAACTGCGTACAAACTCTACTAATACAGATAAACTACATGTACGCAAAAACATCCAGAACTCATCACTAAAGACTTTGTCACTGGATGCTTTAACAGTGATGTCATCAAATTCGCGCGCAAATCAAAACTGTCTCTAAAACCAACGTAAATCCAGTTTTATCTTTGCATATTAATTCAATTTTATTTCAAGTAGAGGCCGACCAAAATTCGGTTTGATGGCCTCTTCCGGCATAGTTTATGTTTCGGTCGAAGCCAAAAAGTTAGGTTTCGGCCGAAACTGATATTGACTTTCGGTCATCAGCCGAAGATATACTTTAACTTTCAGAATGAAACGCTTGTGCTGCGTCTATTACTGTGCTTATCGGCCGATCAGTCGGCGCAAGGCAATTTTACATTTAGCAAAGTCCTCTTACTGCAGGCTCTAAATGATTACCTCTAGATTCGTTTTTAATTAGTGTGGCATAGCATCATGACAAGGCTTATTTAATAAATATTGTTTAAGCAATTTCGGTTTCTCTTTCGGTTTCGGTTTCGGTCGTAGATGTAGTTAAACGTTCGGTTTCGGCTTCGGTTTCCGCATAAAGTCCATTTATACCTTTCGGTCGACCATGCGCTTGACCATTATGTACATGGGTGAAGATTTTTGGTATTAGTTCATTTAACTTGTGACAGGAATTTGTTGATTCCCAAGCTATTAGAGTATCAACTATATCAACTACCAATGATATAACCGTAAGGTAATAACTTGAAAGGCAAAGACTTTAATATCACACACTGGCATAGCTTTATCTTATTTGTATGCATTTCTAAGCCTTAGATCGGTATTTCGTGGTACAAACTATACAACATATCCCGTCGACTGGTTATACCTTTTAAGTATGAGAATATTATGTTAATACATTTTAGACTACGACTGTCGTATCTGTAAATCTCTAGGTTTCCCGGAATGTAGAATTGACAATTTGAGATAATGGAAGAACTTTAGTTATAAGTCATTTGAAATTTTGACATGTGCGTCGTTTGTCATAAAATATCCATTAATGTTATCCTTCAAATCGTGTTTCATGCCTTTATCGTTTGCCTTTCAAATGATAACTACATTAGTTTTTATTGAATCTTAAATATGATCTGCAATGAAGTTGTATTATTGGATATCTGTCTGATCCGGTTTGACACTATACATTTGTTCTACTCATATACTGGCCATTGCACAAAATAAGAGATAAACCAAGGTATAAGAAAGCTAATGTATTAGAAAACTATGTTTCTCCGAGTATACTGCATCGCGAATCCAGCCCTACATAAGACAAAAATCGTCTTATCCTGTCTGTGTTTAGCTAGACAAATGAGATTAACCCTTGCACATGACCTACCTTGATACCAACATGTGTCGACACTGTTTAGCTGAGCTTGACATTTACGTGGATGCTTTCATGGCGGGGTGATATTGAGTTGTTTAAGTAATGTGATCGGGTAAGTATTCTCGGAGAAACATAATTTACTAAACAAATTTGTTTTCTCCATCGAATATGTTCCCCTGTCACACTGCTCTAGGAGAATACGTCCTACGTGGAGATTAGTGGCTGGATTCCGGGCATACTAGATAACCGGTTCTCCTAATGACTCAAGCTACGCAGCCTGATATCCCTTGATCTGGGGTTCGTGTATATGGCTGAAAAGATAAACTTGAGATCTTATCTACTACCAAAATGTTTGACTGGCGAATCTAGCGAAGATAATGGACTGTTTTAGTTGGTCTAATTGGATACAGCGTTTGTCTCTGCGGAACTAAATCGGAGGTTAAGGTTCGAGAAGGCTGAATCTGCATGCTAGCAAACATTTTCTATAACATCTCGGAACGAAACGAAATATTACCTTCGAAAGCGAAGATCGCAGAAATGGCTCTAAATCTCATGAACTGTAATCTCTATGAAATTACTCAGATCTTGAAAGACCTCAGAGTACATACATTGAGCGTATGACTCACTTCAGCCACTAAGCAATGAACTGTGGTGTGATGTTGTGTTATGCGGCATCGACCGGGAGGAAGAGATGTTGTCTCTAGCCCCGATATTCCCCTGTTCGTTTCAAGTAGTGTTTGAGGACTCGGCAGGATCTTGCTTGGCTGTTCCGCACTCTCAACTTATCTATGGAGGAGACAGAGGATGATTGACGATTCATTGATTACCTACTGACGGCCACACATTCATGGAAATTGAACCTGCCTGTGTAAGGAGGGTCTTCAGAAACATCCGATCTGAACCGAAGATAGTTTGGGTCAGCGGAAGGGCGTGCAGATCACTGACTCTACACATCAAGTCTAAAGCTATCAAGAAACATGTCTTGTACGATAGGAAGTTTAGCGAAGCATGAGCGAGATGTTCAAACTGGCTTGAGTGGACCCAATCCTATACAGTTTCCATTTTGGAAATTATGTTGTGGATTTTGAGAGATTTTTGTCATTTCTAATGTCTTATATGCCGTGATGACAGAATGCGTCCGATAATATATACACCTATAACTGAGGCCCACAAAGGGACGAAGTGGTGGGTTTGTCACCAGTCGCTAAACACACGCCACTTCCTCTCGTAAGCCTTTGTGTTCTCGAGATTCTCTCAACAATCGACGGCTTCAATTGTTTCACTTGGAAGGAGCGGAATCATCTTGCAATTCAGAACTTGTAACTTCTGTAATATATTTTGGTATTAGGATTATGTGAGGGTAGGTACAACCCTTCTCAGCTGATTGACGTATGGGTCTTACAAAGGTTGGCAACTTGTGGTTCCACCTTGTCGCAAAAGATCGATCATCGGTCGTCCACCGATACCGACGATCAGGGAAAGATCGTTTGGTTGAGGGGCCACTCCGTGTAAAGGACATGGTCTCTCCTTCCTGGATATGGAGTCGCCCAGGACACTGAGCCTGCCAGGAATACATCTGACTTGGACACTGATACGGAGACTGTCGAACCAGCGTAGACATTTCCACACCAGGACAAACAGGTCGGGTTATTTGTTGCCTCTCCCCACCCAAATAAAGCGGTAATTCTCCACTGTCGAATTCTCGGGCATGATGAGAACAGTTTTGCCCGAGAGTTTATCTTCCTGAAGTAAAAGGCAATGATATCAGCCTTTATTTTGTAGGGTGTTGATGGGTAGAGGCCACTATTCTAGTTTCCATGTGCCGCCATTTGGTAGTGCAGTCTGACAACTCGTGTGTGTACAGACCTTGCGTACTGGCGTCGATTCAGATTGTTATATTTGCTTCGTGTGTTTGCAGACGCGTTCCCTTGGACAGGAAACAAAGATTGCTCCACGGAAACAATATCCTGATCAATCCTGATAACACGAACAGCTCTCCTGATTCAAACGGGTTCATCAAGGTAATCTGAGTAGGGTGCCACTAAGCCAGCTGTGACATATGTTAGGATGGACATAAAATGCGTCGTAGCGAAATCAGGTCAGCCGTCGCATTAAACAAACCAAGCAGACACAACAACTCCATTGTTGAAATCCAAGGTTTGACGGAAACAGATGTCAAATTGTGAACAACACCTTTCAAAAATATGGGATGGATACAGATACAACATTTTCCGGTTTACTAGGAATCCCAGACGACCCAAAGGAGACAGAACGTTCCTGTCCTGCAGCAATATTGATCTTACCACGTGTTTCTGAAGGATGTCGTCCAGGTACGCTGCCATCATGGTTGAGAACGTCGATCGAAACGGAGAGACGACTCAATCCTTCATCTGAGTGAAAGTCCCCGGCTAAGGTTGAAGCCACTGAGAAGATCTGTTGATTAATATAATATCACTCGATCAACAAGGTGAAAATATTTGCGTGAAACAGGTGAATGGGGCTGTGAAAGTATGCTTTGGTCAGGTCGAAATTGACGACATCCTTGCCACGTCGGACGGACAGGAGGATCAACCTCGCCGTCTCAGTCTTGAACTTGGAAGAATGATAAATCGATTGAGATGGTTCAAATCGATTATATGCCTGAGTGTGCCATGCGATGTTTGAATGAGAAAGAACCTTCTTTAAAACCCGGTGAATGTGGTACTCGTACAATCTTCACCTCCTGCTTGGAAAGTAGGAACCGAATGTCATGTTCAAGTTAGGAATCCCTCTCTCGATCTGTTGAAAAATTCCACGAAGATTATGGAGAAATAAACGGGTGTAGTTTGAAAAAATGAAACACGAAGCCCATCCCAAATTACAATGATAACCCAACATTCACATGGGAAGATGGAAATCCAGTAATCTCGAAAGCTCAAGAGACGACCGACTTCTGGTAGGCTGTATAAAGGCAGACGAGGGAAGTATGAAAATGTTTGAGGTTAAGAGACTTGAAGGAGAAGATTGTAACCAGTAACACAACCAGATGGATAAATAATTAAGATTTATAGATACAACTATGTCTTTTGTACACTTTCTATGGAATGTGATCATTCGATTACCTTGTAAGTATGTGTGTGTGTGTGTGTGTGTGTGTGTGTGTGTGTGTGTGTGTGTATCTTTGTATGTATGTATTTTGATTACTGGTGAGGTTTCAATTGCAAGACGATTTGTCTCCATCGTCGTCATTATCTTTTATTAAAGAATCGTTCAGATTGATTAGAAAGCAGGTACAAATCATTTTTTCCATTTCCCACATCAATTCATTTGACTGAATAAAATATTTCGACATGCTTTATCCACATTGAATTAGTATCACGCGCCTGGCATTGATTACATTCCTTGGAGCAAATCACTTTTGCATCAGTTTTATGAGGTGTGAATTCTTCTAGCTGTTACATTTTATATAATTTCTGTATCATATATTGCTCTGAGAGAAAGAAAGAGACGAGAAATAGAAAATAAACAAAATTACATGATCAGGGCATTTAAATGAACGGAATATTAGTTGTTCAAGTGAAAGGTATACTTTCTAGGAAGTTGTAAAAAAAAAGACCTAAATGACATTAATTATTAGTTTATTGATTTGTTCAAGTAAGCATATAAAACTCAAGTACACAATGACCAAATACGTCGATGAACGGAAGTGCAAGAAACAAGATAGGCTATTTTTTCACAATCATATCAGCTTCTACGATAACATATTTATTTATTGAATATAATAAACATTTAGTATACGTACCATTGAAAATGCATCAGGGTATGTGTACACCTTTAGAATATGAATGCATGAATATATATGCATCAAACAATCGATCTACAAGAGATTCAACTATATTTTAGAAACCAAAGTAGTTTATTCATATTTAGAAAACAAACTCCAATAGCGAAACCAACACATGACATAATTATTGGAGACAATATATGCACGATTGTCATATCCTTGAAAACGTTTGAATTATAGATATTGTTCAATATTATTTCAGTATAAAATTCATGGTACGGCTTATTGTCATGAAATTAAAAAGAACACAAGACTAAAACAAGGGATGTAAGGCTTAGGTGAGGTTGTTTTAGAACCGCAAGATAAGGTGCAACCTAAGTATACAAATGGTACGAGTTAAATGCAAGTTGGTATATGTTTGTTACATTAGACTTTCATCATCAAATGTCGAACGTTCTGGTAAACATTCAATAAAGCAAATTATTGCAAAATGTTTACGTTTTCTACAATGGATGAGGTTCCAAATAAATAAGCAATAGCAAAACATGGACGTATTCTAGTCTCATTGTGATGTCTAAAGGTACACTTAAAACCATTATGACATTTCATCAAACGTTTAAAAAAAATAATCTTAAGTTTATTATTACATATAATATAAAATTTTAACCTTGATTAATATTTTTTGATAGTAATATAACGATGAAATATGTTAGGTCGATAATAAGAACAATGAAATCATATTGCCATTTTCTCGTGGTAGCATCTTTCACTTTTGTCCAATCGTCTCCTTCTTTGTTCCCTGTGCTACACCTTTGGAGAGCATTTTTCCACCTTTGTAGAGATACAGAACAGGCCACACAACAAATTCTTCATATGGCCCCTTTTTGGTGTATTCCCTGTGCTTGTTAGAATCAAATTTCTCGTCGGAGCTCTTGCTTCCATCCATAACTAGTTGTGGATCCTGAACAGACATATACCAGCAAACCTCAGTACATTTGTCGATGTATCGTTTTACATGCTTATGTTGCAAGCAGCCTGCGACAGCGTCCTGTAAGTACCTTTGCTCCAAAAGACTAAGCACGAGCTGTAAAGTGAAAGCAAATTTAAAAAATGTCAGTATATATATATATATATATATATATATATATATATATATATATATATATAGAGAGAGAGAGAGAGAGAGAGAGAGAGAGAGAGACAGAGACAGAGAGAGAGAGAGAGAGAGAGAGAGAGAGAGAGAGAGAGAGAGAGAGAGAGTGTGTGTGTGTGTGTGTGTGTTATTTTGACTTTCAACGTAGCGTTAGCAATTTTCAGTCATATCGGTACAATGCCTGCAGTGTGGCAGTTTTTAGAGATGTCTAGCACAGGGGCATAATGACGCAGAGAAAATAATACTAATAATGAAAACCTTGTATAGTGCCTGATCTTTAGAAGCTGTAAGCGCTTTACAACATTTATAATGATGTGACTCCAGAAAAACAAAACACAAAATTGGAAAACACAAAATACTGAAAATATTTAAGGTACGAAACATTATTTGGTCTTTAAGTTTGTTCTTGCAGTCGAAAAGGTGAGCTTTAAGAACACTCATAAAAGGGATCACTGTCTTTGTGTCTAATTTTTATGGGCGATTTGTTCCACATGATGGGCCCTGCTATGCAAAATAGCGTTGTCCTATGACTTCGTTTCCAAAGTGGGAACAATGAGTATACGATTGTCAGAAGAGGAGCGTAAGTATCCTGCTGGTGTATACACATGGATGCGGCTAGATAGATATGTTGGGCTGGAGTCTGTCAGTGAATGGTAGCACAGAGAATACATTTTGTGTTTAATTCGGTATCGAATAGATAACCAGTTTAGGATACAGAGCAGTGGTGAGATGTGCTCTGATCGAGGTTTTCTAAAAATGATCCGATCAACTGTGTTTTGACCTTTTTGAAGTTTTGGGACTAGATATTGTGACGACTCAGACATAATTGAATTACAACAGTCCAGTACTAATGACTACACAAGTATTTTAGTGGCATGAACTGAAAGAGATGCGAATGGAACTGATGCGTCTCAGCTCAAGATATGCAGCCTTTCATAAGTTCATGACATGTTGGTGCAAATTGAGGTCTAGAGTAACACATAGATTTTGTACTGACTATGAATTTAATGTTGGTGTTGCTGATATTTATTGTTTGAGGTAAAGGTAGTGAATGAGAGTTTTTGTGTTGTGATCAAAATGTCCCCAGTTTTATCATCATTCATCTGAAGCTTGTTACGTGTCATCCTTGATTACACATCAGAAATGCACCTCACTATTCCATGAATGGTAGCATCAATTTTAGTTCGTTGGCTAGACTTTTATAGTTGGGTATCATCAGCGTACAATTGGTGAGACATTGAGTGATGATCAATGACACTTGAGAGCGGCTGAGTGTATAAAATGAGGGAAAAAAAAACCAGGTCAAAGAATAGACCCTGTTGAACACCACAACATAGATCAACTGAGCTTGAGTGTTTTCCATTTGCAGATACTATTGACTAAGTAGAACTTGAACCACTGTAAGGCTGTATTATCAATCCCAAATACATGTTGGTGACGGTGGTGTAATATTTCATTGTCTATTGTGTCAAATGCTGCAGACAAATTAAGGAAGGTGAAGACTGTAATATTTCCACTATCCAATGCAGAGAGAATATCATTACATACTTACAAAGAGTAGTTTCAGTACTTTGACAAGAGCGATATGCAGAATGTATATTGCTAAAAAGACTATTTAAATTAAAAATGAGATGCAAGTTGGGTTGAAAAGACTTTTTCTAAGATTTTTTATATGAACGTAGATTAGAAACTGGCCGGAAGGAATTTAAATCGTCATGGTCAAGTGTTCGTTTTATTAGCAGAGGCTTTACGATGGCAGTTGTGGAAAATGATGGGAATTCTCCCGATGAGAGAGATATTAATATCAGTTAGTGAAGACAATATTGGGTCTAAGCACTCAACCAACAGTTATGCTGGAATTTGATCAAGTACACATGACTTTGTAGCATTCTTAGTCACTAATTTCGTTACTAGATCCATAGAGACACGTTCAAAGTTTTGTCGCTGACATTTCGTATAATAACTATATGGTGACTAGTCAATTTAAATTTTGTTGTCAAGCATATCTCTAATGGTTTTACTTTGTCACGGAAGAAATTTGCAAACAAGTCCGAAAGGTCTACTGGAGATAAGGTAGTTGGATGTGGTGTATATTTGTTTCTTGACATTGGTTTGTTAGTTATCTCGAGGAGCTCCTTGCAGCTGGAACTCTCCATGATCTTAGTACTGTAATGGGGTAATGTGGCTAAATGGACTATGTCTGTGACGTTCTTCTTAGCGGCTTCATAATTTTGTTGATGAATAGCGAGTCTGGTGGAAAGCCAAAGTCTCTCTGTCTTATGGCGATGTATTTTAGCAGTGTTGAAACTGGTCCCGATCACTGCTATGCCACGGAGATCACTTTTTTATTGATACGCTGCATTTGATGGATGGTTAATGTTATCCAAGCAATGAACACACACAGTTATCGATTTGTTCTGCTGTAGGAGGTAAGCAAGTTTTTAGGTTTTCTTGTATGTCATGCATTAGTTTGGTTCTATTTATCAAACGGAGGTTTCTCTTAGTATCAAATCAAAGTGGAGGGTTTGGGACTGTTACGTCCAGATTGCATGTAATGCAGAGCTTATCTGATGCATATTCGAGGTATTCAAGGGTGGATTGCAGAATATTATTATCAGGTCTATGAAGAATCCAGTCTAAAATATGACCAAGTGTATGGGTGGGCTGGTTAACTCATTGTTTAAGGTTGAAAACATGAATATAATCTATTCGTTTTGACGTCTTTGGGTTTCCATAAGTGTCAAAGTGAATTTTGAAATCTCCAAGAACAATTAGGCTTGAACCTATCGAATTTCCATACTCTGTTTTCTCTGCTAGGGGAGGGCGTTTGAGACAGAAAAAAATGATTGACCTGTGATCCAATGTGAGTGCTGTTTTGGAATAGTTAAAACGATGTGTGTTAGAAATTGATGGTTGTGTTGTACTTAAGACATTTTATCATGGAATTTTTCTGATGACATCAATTACATATCTGCGAGAATTACGGGGGAACGACTTGATAGAGCAAGCTGTGGGTGATACATCTGCGCACTTGGGCTCATCGCCTGATTTTTTTATCCATGTTTCTGTCAGGAAGAAGACGTCGATATATCATGCTCTCAGAGCCAGTTACATTATCCTGACAAAATGCCGACTAGCCTAATACTAGCCTTTTAAAGCTGAGTGCCCAGCGAGGTCGTCCAAATGTAGGTATTGGACCAATTATTGTTGTACTGCAAGATACCAGTCTACTAGACTATTGAATATTCTAGACTACTGAATATTCTAAACTACTAAATATTCTAGACAATTGATTATATTGAACTGCAGCCAATTGACAAGTAAATGGATTTAATTCTTTTCCAGACATCAATATATGTACAGCATTTACTTTTATTTTCATATACTGTATTTCATTTATTACCTAGAAAATAACATATAAACACGAATCTATGTTATTAATAATGGCACAATGCAGGATACTCAAACTAATGTTTGGAAACACTTGTATTTCAAGAATGAAAACAATTTCTCTAATCTAAAGAATGGAAAAATGTATGTTGTATATGCCATGATCTGGAAAAGGTTCAATGTCTCAATAGTCAGCTGGTGTTGTTTATGTGGTTACACGTTCATACAAACAAGTTAACCGCTTTATAATATTACTTATTCAACTTTTATTCGCATACCTGCATGTCAAATATTCACTGCGAAAAAGACAACTTGCAAAATGAAGGCATAATGTTAAGCTACTCCGAGAATCTTACCACTCTAGCATCTTCAAGAAGTTTGGGTGCCATGGATTTTATTCCTTCATGGATGGTTTTTATTATTTCCGTCGGTATCTTGGTGTTTTCCTAAAGTTGTAGGAGAAAAATAAATTGGATACTGCTTTGATTAATATTAAAACAGATTTCCAAAAATCTACACAAGTATAACAGACGCCTACATGCATTAAAATTAACAGGGATGGTAAGAATAGTACATTAATTTTAAAACTGGAAAAATGATGATTATGTAATAATCCAATTAGCTATTTATTATTTTCATGAATGCTTTTACAACTATTGCTCTGATCATCAAGTTTTAGCTGCTATAACAAATTAGTCAATCTTTAACAGATAAAGGCAACATTCGAACAGAGAGCTAATAGCAGAATATATCAATATGAAAGAAACAAATTTCACCGTACAATATCAACTAGTATTAACATTATAAGTCGTAACTATTGCTATCTTCACGCCGACAGTTAAAGCGTTACATATGATGCTATATATATATATAGAATTATTCTGTACCCAAGAGATGCAAAATTACAACGCTACTTTGCAAATTAATGTTGTGATAAGGTCATCACGATGAAACGACAGTTTGGTGAAATCTTGAGTTAATATGTTACATTCCTATCATTGGCATAGAAAGAACATTTAGTTCCCTCTACTGGCCGCTATGCAAAGCTTACCTCCGATTGGCCCGTGCCTAATCCAAAGTGAAAGAAAATTTATTGGCCATACTGCTTTGCATACTGTTCCGATATGGTAAATATGCCCCTGATTCCCATACAAATAGATTTAAGCAAATAATTCCTAAATTCATGGTACAATGCAAATTCCCCAATAGCAAGCATCACATTGGAATAAGAAATACACTCAACGTTAATTAGTAGAGACCGTTTAACGTCAGGTTTTAGTAATATTTATCGTTGATACTCTTCATTAAAGTTCTTTTCCATAGGATCAAATAATAAACTCACTGTCTGAATGCATTGCAAGAAGATTGAATTTACCATTATGGAATAATATTCTACCTCATAAGCATTCTCAGTTTGTATTACAACAATTACAACACGTGCATGACCGGATCATCATAATTTTGTTTATTCAAATAACATCTAATTTAATTTTGACCTGTACAGAACAATTTTTGCTCAGGTTTATTGGTCACAACTGTACATAATATAAAACATGATTAATTTTGACAGGTACAGTATAAAAGTCATTCAGGTCTATTGGTCATAACCATACGTATATTAATAATTTACTTTTAATTACCAAGTTAAATATATTTACATTCAATAGGGATCGCACATAACAAGAAATTAAAGACATTATATTTTTAACTTTCTTTTCATCTGCGAGATCATAGAATCCGTGCGAATTGTTTTTCAGGAAAACGATATACTTTCCGGGATTATCATCAACAGAAAACAATCACTAGTTAAGCAAAGGACGCAAATAATGCAAATAAAATATTTCTTAATCTATATTTTTCATACCATATATTCACAAATGTTATATAATTACAATTAAATAAATACAACTTAGGATTCAAATGTAGATGGCAACTTACAGATGGTACGGAAGGTTTAACAAAAGCTTCCTCTATTGTTTTCATTTTTGAGAAAGATAAATCGCTGCATACTGAATGAATTTCCTGAAAGTAGAAAATACTTTAGCTTAATATATTGATCCTAATAGTTTTCATTAATAGTTCATGAAACAAGTATGTGGGTGTCCACATTATGTTCATCCAATTATTAAATGTAGATAAAAAAAACATATATATATATAATATTAATAATGAGGACTTTGTATAGCGCCTAATCATTACAAGATCCAAGCACTTTACCCCATCAATAATAATATGACTACACTAAAGAAAAACAAATGACAAAAAAAATGAAATTGGAAAACTTAAAAGCGTGCTGAAAACATAAAGGATACAAAACAGTATTTGGTCTCTAAGTTTGTTCCTGCAGTCGAGAAAGGTGAATTCTAAGAGCACTCGTAAAAGGGACCACAGTGTCTTTGTCTCTAATTTCAATGGGCTATTCGCTCCACATCGCCGGGCCCTGGTATGCAAAAGAACGTTGTTCATATGACTTCGTTTTCATAGTGGGAACAATGAGTATACGATTCTCAGAAGAGAAGCATAATTATCTTGCTGGTGCATACACATGGGTGAGGCCGGATAGTTATGTTAGACTGGAGTACGTCATTGAAACATACCACAAAGAAGACATTTTGTGTTTGTTTCTGTATTGAATCAATAACCAGTGTAGGGTACAGAGCAGTGGTGAGGTGTGCTCAGATCGAGGTACTCTAAAGATGATACGAGCAGCTGTGTTATGAACATTTTGAAGTTTCTGTAGTACATATTGTGACAAACAATACTTAATTGAGCTACAATAGTCCAGTCTTGAAAGTACTAATGATCACGCAAGTGTTTTAGTGGCATCAACTGAAATACTGTAGTATCATCAATATTCGTGGGGGATCAATTTTCTTGGTTTTCGTGGTTGCCACAAACCACGAATTTAAATCCCCAACGAAAAATGAGCCACATAGGTTGATGATCCCCCCCCCCAATTCCCGACCCGTTTTGTTTTTTTGGTAAGCGAGAGCCTGCACCGGGTTCTCAGCTTCTGATGGGTTATGAAGTCCAGGAACCGAGGGTGATCTAAGTTGAATTTTACCACTCTTAAGCCACTGTGTTAATGCAATGATAGTCATAAAGTACTGATATTGCAACTTTATGGACAGTGGTTTAAGAGATCATTCAAATGTACTTTAATAACTGACTGGTCTGGTTTTGTTGGCGGCAGCGGCTTCCTTTGATCTTGAACACTCAAACGAAAACATGGCGAAACTGATTAATCCTGACGGGTGTTTGATATGTGCTCACATAGGTGGAAGTATTGTTTTAGTGTTGTTGGCTGAGTCTGCTTTGACAGATGTTAATCACTTGGTCAAAAACACGTTGTAAGTTTTGAACTTGCCGGGTCTTAGATATGTACTCATAATGGTGGTAGTATTGTTTTAAACATTAATGTGACCGCCGTTTGCGTCGGCATCGTTTTCTTCTTTTGTATTCTTTATTTGGAGTACGTGTAGAGGTTAAATCATGAAATTAACTACCTTATAATATGCAAAATTTGACAGGCAAAACCATAAATTTACGTCCCCACGAAAATGCCTTTTTTTTTACAAAACCACGAAAATTGAGCCCAACGAAAATAAATGATACTACAGTATATTTATGAACGGAACTGATGCGTCTCAGTTCAAGATATGCAGCCTTGCATATGTTCATGACATGTTGGTGCAATGTGAGAGTAATATCTAGAGTAACACCTAGGTTTCGTACTAACTGTGAGAATTTAATGTTGGTTATTGTTTGTGGTAAAGGATGTGAATGAGAATGTCTTTGTGTTGTGATCAGAATAGCTGCAGTTTTGTTAGTTTTGTGATCAAAATAGCCGCAGTTTTATCATCATTCATCTATAACTTGTTAGATGTCATCCATGATTTCACATCAGAAATGCACCTCTCTACTCCATGGATCGTAGCAACAACTTCTAAATCAGTTGGGTGGCTAGACTTGTCTTTTTTTAGTGTCATCAACGTACAATTTGTGAGACACTGGGTGATGATCTATGACACTTCAGAGCGGCTGAGTGTATAGAGCAAAGAGAACAGGTCCAAGAACAGATCCAAGGGCAAACCCATAGACATAGATCAACTGGGCTGGAATGTATTCCATTTGCATATACACTTTGTGTCCTGTTGCCTAAGTATGACTTTAACCACTGTAAGGCTATATTCTGAATGCCAAATACATTCTGGAGATAGTGAAGCAGTATTTCATGGTCTATTGTGTCAAATGCTGCCGACAAATCAAGGAAGGTGAGGACTGTAATCTCTCCGCTATCCAAAGCAGAGAGAATGTCATTAAATACTTTCAGTAGAGTAGTTTCCGTATTGTGGCAAGTGCGATATGCAGACTGTACATTTCTAAAAAAAGACTGTTTGAATTCAAATGAGATATAAGTTGGGTGAGAACAACCTTTTATAAGATTTTGTATATGAATGGGAGATTAGAACCTGAGCGGTGGTTCTTTAATCCGTTATGGTCAAGTTTTGGTTTTTTCAGCAGAGGCTTTACGATGGCAGTTTTGACAAATGATGGGAATTCCACCGATGAGGAAGATATAATAATTACATCAGTTAGTGAAGGCAATATTAGGTCTAAGCACTCAAACAGCAGTGATGTGAGAATTGGATCAAGTTCACAAGACTTTGGTACCCTCTATATCACGATTACCCGTACTAAATCAATAGAGAAAGGTTCAAATGCTCTTAATGGTTGTCGCTGAAATTCTGTATCATAACTGTATGGTAACGAGTCAATTGAAGCTCTACTAGTCCGCACTTTGTCACGGAAGAAATTATATATATATATATATATATATATATATATATATATATATATATATATATATATATATATATATATATATATATATATATATATATATATATCTATATATATATATATTGTGGACGTAGTCCAGCTGCTCTAATTATCATTATAGAGAACGAAGGATGGAGCGCACCTCCCTCTCCCTGTACGTAGTTTACTATAGAATATAACTTAAAAACACGTAGAGGATGTCAAAAGCAAACACCATACATTAAAAACCAAACCCACGCTGGCAATAATATTAATAAAGGAAGTAGACTTTTGTAAGTCTGTCCTTGGAATGAAAAAAAGCTGAGTTTTAAGAACACTCATAAATGAGATTACAGTATCCTTGCGGCTTAGGTCTATGAGCACCTCATTCCACATACCTCTACCTTAGTACGCAAACAATATTGTCTGTGATCTTTCCTTATTGGAGTGGGAACAACAAGAGATCGATTGTCAGAAGAGGAGCATAAGTTTCTAGATCAGGTCTACACATGGGTGAGGTCACATAGGTACACTGTTATTGAGCCAGTCAATGAAATAAAGCATATAGCACAAATTTTGTTGTTTATTTTTAAATTCTGAATCTAGCGGGATGTTTACATCGGAGAGGTGTGTGCTCATTTCTTCGTGCCTTAAGGATGATCCAATATGTTGTTGGAAAGTTTTGAAGTTTATCTAATATGTACTGAGAGGAATGAGATATGGATGAATTACAATACTCCCGCCTTGAAAGTACCAAAGAACATACATGTGTTAGTGCCATCAACAGAAAGAAAACTGTAAATTGAGCTGATGCAACTCGGCTCCAGATATGCAGCTTTGCAAATGTGCATTACATGTTGGTGTAATGGCAGCATACTGTCAACAGTTACACCTGGATCTCATATAGACTGTGCAATTTCAATGTTAGTATCACTAATACTTATTGGATATGGTAAAGTATATAAATGACGATGTGTTTGCGTAAAGATCAGGATGACTTCGGATTTATCATCATTCATTGGAAGTGTGTTACATGCATCTCCTAACGACTTAGATGGTCAGATCAGCATTAACTTGGTAGCAAGAACTGTATATTGAGGTGTCATCAGCTTATAATTGATGACACCAGATGTCGATCTATGTATGACACGTACGTGTGGCTGAGTGTTTAGAAGGAAGAGAACAGGGCGGAGAACAGTCTTGTGGAGCACCAATCATAGATCAACTAGGATGGGGCGGTTTACGTTTACAAACAATACTTTGTCCTGTTGACTAAGTAGGACTTGAATTATAGAAAGGTCACATTGTGAATACCATATACCTATTATAGATAGGAAAGTAAGATATCATAGTCTGCAGAATCAAAAACCTCATGCTAGTAAAGAAGGGAAAGTATTGTAATAGATTGACTATCCAAAACAGAGAGAAGTTTATTAAATATTTCTAGAAGTGCTATTTATTTCTAAGACTTTTTCAATGCACGAGAGGTTAGAAACAGGTCGTTAATTCATTAAATTGTCTGAGTCAAGTGTCAGTTTCTTTAAGGCACAATTTACCAATGAAATTTTTGAAAAATGATGATCGAGAGAGAAGTATTGATAACATCAGTTATTGAATGCAATATTGAAACTAAGAACTGAAGAAACAATTATGTCGTAAACGAGCCATCGAGCGCACATTGAGGTAATCTTCATCACAATTGTATGTATCTATACATAGGTTTAAATGTATATTCCTTATCAAAACTTTATGGTGACAATGTGTCAAATGGTGTTGGCAAGCTTATCCTAAAATAGTGAGCTTTTCAAGCAAAGAAACTTGAAAATATGGTATGGAAGGTAGACTACTGAGAAGGTTGCTGAACGTGATGTACATTTATTCCTTTACATTAGATTGTTCGTAATATAAAAGAGCTCTTTGCAGCTTGAACTTTCCGTGATCTGAAAAATGTAGTGGGATAATTTTGCTGCATGAACTATCCTTTTGACAGTCTTGCTATCAGATTCACCGATCTGCTTAAGAATAGTGACGCTGGTAAACAGGCAAATCCAATCAGCATTACGGTTCTCTCTTTTATTACACAAATATATACATACACAAACCAAACTTATATACATTTCATATTTGTTTTAATGATTTTGATGCTATTTTTAAGATGTCTTACTTATGATATACTTTTAAGTCAGAAATATAGGGCTTTAGATCAAAGGTTCTTGAGTGAATCGCAAGTTCTCTTCAACTCAACATTTTCAAACACGTCCTAAGACAATTTGTCATTAAAGTTTAGTATTTACTTCAAGGTTGGTAAATAAAAAGGGAAGAGCTCTCTTTTCAACGGTTCAAAATATATATGACTTTAGGGAAAATTGAGCTCTAACAATGCAGGTAATCTTAACTAAAAAAAACAAAAAATACATTTCAAATGGTCCGTGAATATACGACATATAATTTACAGTTGATCCAAACAATTTCCATCACTTTTGTCGTATGGTACTTATTCAAATGGATAGTTTATTTACGAAAATACCAAAACAGTTTAGCCCGATCAAAATGCACAAGATGTTTTGCCCCAGTCTTAGTACCTTAGAACTATAATTGTTATGCTATCTGCCAGTATGTCTCCATATATGATACATATGCATAATCCACTTAAGCCAATTTGCAAATGCATTGCTACATAAATGATTTACATTCTCAATACACACTTACTAGCACAAAATCTCTCAGGTAGGATATAATTTCCTTTTCTTCTTTGTCACCCAACAGTTTCTCTAGTTCATCAAATGCATCGTCCACTCATTGTCGTACAGTTTGGAAAATTGCTCGGAGAGCTTGGTGGGTCGATTTGGGTCACTCAGGAAATCAATGTTCGGATTGTTGTCTCTGAGTTTGTTTGATGCCATAGGCCTCAATCTGGAGAACTAATGTGTATATTGTGAATAACATATCTATATCTTGAAAGTGTGAGTCAGTTTGGTGCAATATTATAAAAGATTTTGGCAGAAAACAGTTATAACTCGAAAGAAAGCCGACATGAAATACATTCAATCTAAATGGAGCATTAGTTTAATATCATATTTATATAGCATTGATAATATACTGGAAGGTCCTGACAAAAGAGTGATGCTTTGTGGTATGCATTAGTGGGTAAAATGCTGAGACATCCGTCTTAGTACGTTAAATTCTGCTACGGTGAAATTAAGCATATATATATATGCTTAATTTCACCGTAGCAGAGTATATATATATATATATATATATATATATATATATATATATATATATATATATATATATCAACATAAGTAATCTAATTATACATATCAGCATAAGCAATCTAATTTTTTTAGAATGTACACTGTCTTTCCTCGTTAAACAATAATTGTCATAATTAACAAAATTGGGGCCATTGTGCAATGACATTTTTGTCAAATCACGCTTTATTTCTTCCGTTGTAGTCAGTATAGTACGTCACATGTGGGAAAATTAAACACAACAAATACATGTTACCAAACTAAATATCAGATCCAGCAAATAACAATGGGTCAAAATATAGTGTTCTGAATTTTAAGGATAGGTTAGAATTATACATATATATATATATATATATATATATATATATATATATATCTATATATATATATATATATATATATATATATATATATATTGATCGTATATTGTGAAAGTGCTGGACACGTTTTTCATACTAACTGCACTGTAATTTATCCTATGTACCATATACACGTTGCAATGTATATACCTAAGAAGGGCATCCTCTTTGGCCTTCCTCTCATTTTCAAGCTGGTTAGTCAACTGGTTACTATTGGCTTCTAGCCTGTGGAAGAATTATCAATAAACACGACATCCGTCTTAGCACGTTAATATATATCTAGAGAAGGCCAAAAAAGTAGTCTACTCCTAATGAATAAAATCTTCATTAGGTGTACGAGTCTGCAAATCATTCGTTTGAAAGGAAAGTACTGATGCGAGGCTTTCCATGAATACACAAGATAATGTCATTTTGTGTGCGCATTTGTTTATGTGATGATCATGTCTTTTAGTGTGCGCACATCATTTTGCGTGGATCAGAACTATTCGTGTGTGCATTTGTTTGTGCGTGGACCAAATATATTTAGTGTGCGCATTTTTGTGTGTGTGGAAAATGTATATTATACACAATTGTTTGTGGGTAGGTCTTGTATATAATGTGCACATATGTTTGTGTGAATCATGCTTAGTAATGTGCGTATTTGTTTGTGTGTGGATGATGTCTGTTAGTGTGTGCATATGTTTGTGGGGATCATTTATATTAGTGTGTATCTATCATGTCTCATATATTATCGTTCCTTATGTATATTATACCCTTCAATACTAAGTAGAGTATAATTTCGCAGTGTAATTCGGTGCTTTCTAAATTAGTATAAATTTCTATTATGATAGGATAATATATCGCAAGTTATAATAGGTGGATGGAAGACTGTTATTTAACTGTATATAGTCTTATTTAAGCATATATATTTGGACTATTTTAATATTGGGTGAAAGAACACAACAAAACTTGAACATATTTTATTTATGTTCTTGTTGTCTAAATTATTAATTATTTATGATGTTATACTCTTATTCGGGATCCATCGATGTCGCCAGTTTTGCACGTGTGTTTATATTTCTATGTCAACAGTTTAAATATTTGTACCTAAGAAAAGCATATTCTTAGTCCTTCCTCTCATTCTCATGCTTGATACTATATTGAATATTCAAGACGTCTAAAATTTAAAAAAAATTATATTATCTTAGATTTATAAATTTTAAGATATTTATAAATATGAGAGACAGAATAAGAGAGATTGGGTGCTGGTGCAACTTCTTTATTCCTACATGCATGAATGACGGGAAATCTACGATCATGAGATAAAAAAGACAGAAAATAGAAAAGTTGATACACGTTCTTATAACATTGTAACCAACATCTTGTTGTGATCTATGTAGCTGAAGAAGGTTGCATAACATAGATATACACATATCTGTGAATCGCTATAAAGTGCGCAGTTTAAATCTATCTAAATAGGAAGTGTGGCTACACTATAAATATCAACTTGACAATAGGTATACCAACCTGCAAATAATGACTCAAAGAGAGGAAAGATTTGACTTGATGCGTTCTACAAAGCCCCAAGCTCATGTTACGCTGCATTCTCCCACTTCATAATTTACCAATATAAACCTCAAACTATATGTATGGCATACTTCCACAATACAACTGTGTTGAGCGTTTATGAATATTAATTTATTTTTCTGAATTCGTATTAGATGATCATGTTGAATATTCATATTTCTCAGTTAGCTTCCGAATATTCACAAATAAACGAAAGAAATAGAATTTCTCTCAAGACACAGCCAGAAGACAGAACATGGCTCAATTATTGCTTGCAGTTGCGCGAGTTTGGATTTACTTTCCAAAGGACATACCGATGTTAAAAAAGTCATTTTTCTCACATCAGGTTAAAGTTGAACGTTTTAGAAGTTAATTAAGCATATATCATTTTAGTGCTCATTGCAAATAAAAAATAAATTCATTCATATACCTCACACAAATGATATAATTAATCATCTATATTATGCCTTGAGTGCTTATCATCCCTACTTTGAACAAAGATGTTAGTTTATCAACGGTAGTTGCTTTGCTGCTAATAAAGGAAGAAACAACTTGTCAAATTGTTTTACGTATTAGCTTAAGCTCAGTTAATAAATAGGTTTGCTTCAGTACCTATTCAGCTTAGCTACAGTTTGTAAACATGAGATGTACAATTAAGAAAGTGCAATGTATATTCTCTGCAACATTATGTAATACACACCATCTCGCAATATGATCTACTGTGAAATATCTCTTTATCTCTCTTAAAGGTAAGAGATATCCAAACAAGGTTCTTAGTACTGAAAAAATTTTAAACACAAAGATAGTTTTGCTAGAAAGATCTTCTAATACCGCATGCAATCCTAGTTGGCTTATATTCATTCTCAAAATGTTATTATTATATAAAGTGTTCTTTCATACACAGGATTCTTTGACAATACATGACGGTTGCAACAGCATTTATGCGAATGAATATGCTAATATTGATTTACAAAGACAAAACGCAATCCTGATCAAATCTGTAAAATGTTGACAGTAAAATGAAATTAAATTTAAGTTAAGTTCTGAAGGAAACCTACAAAAGATATTTTGAACTTATCGTTTGAACAATTACCCGGATGTAAACCTCCAGAAACAAAATCTACGAGAAGAATTGAAAGTTTCATAAGTTCAGAAAGACTTGCATGGATGATGACCTTTAGGACATTTTGTCATACAAGATTATATAATATTAGTTATTTTACTGTCAATAAAGAACATAAACTTGTCTAGCTGCGTGACATATTTCATATACTTAAGTAATTTATCGGACTTGATTCAGAACCTTTTGAGATCTTCTTCAGTCCTTCTCTTCTCGTCCTCTAGCCTGAAGTTTCGATAAATAAAACGAAAAACAAAATGAGATACAAATGTAAGAGTGTTATATGATGCCTTTACTCTGATGCAATGCACACAATCTAGCAAACGAATAAGGAGTCAATAGCATTTTTTAAAACCAAAATCACAATAGAAAACGTTACAGTATTGACCTGTATTCTCCATTTATAAAAGTACAATTAAGGCATATGAGCACATAAGCAAACACTTCATATCCAAATTTCAGTATTATTCAGAAGGAACAGCTGTTTATAAACATATAAGTGACAGAGCACTCATTCACGCATAATTTTTAAAAAAGGTCACAGACTAATTTCTAAATACTATTTAGGTGATATAATCTTGAGATATTTAACTCCATTTATATTTATGACATTTTTCTGAATGATTCATGCTGTACCGGTATTTCACAGTTTTATTTTCACGTTCCTCTTCCTTTAATTTTTTCTCTGACCTGCAAGAGAAAAAATTAGAAATAAATTAAGTATGTTAGATTACGCAATAGGTTTTTAAATAAATTAAAATTATAGCATTTCCGAATGTATTGGTTGAAATGCAAAATCTATTTGGAATATCAGAGATTTGCGACATGTCATACTGCCGTCTTTAAAGTTTGCTGTTTTGATCAGATGTTTGATGACGTATATATCAATCTCAGGCAACACAGTTGTATTATTTAAACATGCATATTTTGAATACAGCATAAATGACATGTTTTCTTGCACTAACAGTCTCAATGTCCTGGTCAATAATGATTTAAAAATGGTTAAATCGTTACATACAACCACCACGACCGACACGATTCGTCCAGATCCAAACCATCTTGTTACCATTATATATAACACTTATCTTTCACCCCCATCCAACTCCCGCTTCATCTAACTCAACGTTTACCATACACTATTCAACCTCTAATTAAAATACAAAGATGTATGTGTACACTAGCTATATATACATCAATATAAATACCGTTAAATCAAGCATTGTTTTGTCATAGTATCCCTGCGCTAAAAATGTATGCATTTGGATAATCACGGTAACATTTAAATCAACTTTGTCCAAACTAAATTATAATTAGAAATTTAATTTGTGTTCTGCTAAAAGATATATCAAGTTTCAGCTCGTTTTTAACTTATATCAAAATGAAGTATCTGTCATTTTTGACATCGTATGCATCGGTAGATGGTCGGCAAGGATGACATTCAAATGTATATAATGATAAGGTATGGTACTTAGTAATCCAAAATTCAAAATGTGCTATCTTTCTTTCACCCTTTCTGCTAAACACTTTAAAAAATTGGCCATTGATTTAGATAACCTGGTGCAAATCCCTATTAAATCATCAACCTTTTGTGTCAACTTTTCGATACATACCACTGCATGTTGCACTATTCAACGCCAAATCAGTAGAACCACCGGAAAATCGTACAGAAATAGTTAATTTTATCAACGATCAGAATATCTACGTTTTCCTAACAGAAACATGGCTTAAAACACCAATTGTGGGGATCAAACACCCACCGGTTTCTGCATCAAGTCGTTCCCCTGACAAACTCGCGGAAGTGGAATTGCTGTTATCACAAAGTATTCCATGATAAAATGTCTTAAACACAACACAACCTTCCATTTCTGCCACCCCATCTTTGAAGTACTACTAACAACACTCACACCCCATGAAATGTCAGTCCAATTTGTCTGCCTCTACCGCCATCTTAGTAGAAAAAAAGCTGACTGAATCTCTCTTTTTGAAGCAGTTCACTATCTCCTGGAGTATGGAATTTCTTTATTTAAAACCTAATTATTCTTCGCGATTTCAAATTTCATTTTGACTGTCCTAGAAACCCATACTCATCAAAACACCTAGATACCATTGATGTTTTCAATCTTAAACATTCAGTAAACCAAGTCACTCATAAACATGGTCACATTTTAGACTGGATTCTGCATACACTTGATGATAATATTCTACGGTCCAACATCGTATCCTAAGAAAAGGATAGATTCCTCCGTGCAAAATGATCAGTTCTTGAAATTTACAAAACAACGTCGTAAAATTCCCACCTCGGAACTCTACTACTTTAACATTTATTCCTGAACGTTGCAAGGGTCTGCGGTGTGAGTGAGCAGCAGGGAGGGTGAACCTCAAATTTGCCTGAAAAGCGTCGAATCGAAAAAAGCGTCGACAACCAACGCACGAAACCCAAAAAAAAGCGTCGAATCGTAAAAAAAGCGTCGACAACCAACGCTTCCTCGTCTACGCCAGCGTCGTTTTCATTCACCCTCCCTGCTGCTATGGGTTAATAATTTTTTTACGAGTTTAACCGAATATTTGATCCAGTCCGATACGATATCGTGTCCGAGGATCATGTAAATTTATTGTTGCGAATCCGTACGGGGTTGACTGAGCATTACTAAAGAAATTTTTAAATTGATTGAAGTCCATATCGGAACACCATGTCTGCCAAATATTTCTAAGAGTATGAGTATCAACTCCGTTGAATACAGCAAGAATATTGCAGTTATCTCTGATGACTTTTGGAACCTGAGTGTAGCGTTGAGTGACATATATCACGTCAGTGTTTTTATGCCTGCCTCGGGAAAAGATTTTAGCAGGATTTTTTTGTTTATCTAACATTACATCATCGTATACGACTAAATTGTTAATATCTCCATCAATATCATCAATGAAAGGATTTGAAAGGATTTATCGACGAGGTCCTCTGCACTGGCCAAATCTATTGCAGGTTGATCCTGGTAAGGAATTTCAGGGTGCAGTGTTATCAGCGATGAAACATCATAATGTCACTATCAGACGGGGGCATACTGCGCTACATCGTGATCAGGCAATTGTAGAACGATTTAATCGGACGATTACTGAGCGGTTATTTGGATATCAATACGCGAAGGAGTTTATTCAGGATAAAAGATCCCGTGAATGGGTCAAAAGGTTACCAGCAGTGATTACTGCACTGAATAACGAGATTACTAAAACAATCAACATGAAACCTATTAACGCGATTAAAAAGAAGTCAATACCCGTACAACTACAAAAAGATGTCAAAGAATCAATTCTTGGTAGTAATGTCATTGTGAGGTACTTATACGAACCAGGAGAGCTTGAAGGTGGCAGAAAAAGGGCTACTGATCCTATTTGGAGTGTTACTGCACACAAGATATCTAGTATAACACGATCTACGGGTAGACCTCCAGTCTATAAACTGGATTCAACTGCCCCTCAGCGGGTGTTTTACTAGACAACAACTACAGGTAATACCCGAGGATACTCAATTGCCACCGCATGGTCTTAACTAGCGCCGTTGCGTCTATTGCACTCAAGACAAGTCAACATCACATTATTTCTGACATGACCGAGATTGTTATTTTATCTGTCAACGGTAAATTGGCGAGGATCTTTATCCGAATACTGCCAACGCATTATACAATTGCAACTCGCGCAGTGATTATTCTGTTGTTTCTTCAGCGTAATTATTAATTCAGCATCAATGTCAAATTCTCGTTGTTGTTTTTTATCCTGTTGTTTGTAACCGGAGAGTTTTTTATCAATAGTTTTAACATCAAATACATCCATTGTTGTGTCGTTATCATCGTCACCTGACTCTGTCATGACGACAATTCTTCGAAGTTGATTTATTCTTCGTATTCTGGATACTGCGAGATAGACTAAATTTGACCATTCGATGCGATTATCTACCATCCAAACAATTGTATCTGTGATGGTTAATCCCTGTGAAGAGTGTATTGTCGCTGCGTATCCTAGCGTCCACGGGGATTTATTAGCACGCAATGCATCTTCAACGACGCTGATATCAACCAGCACAATATCATTTAATACCAGAATTTGTTTTTGAAATCCTTCGGATTTTGGTCCTGGAATATCAACTTCAATGTTCTGTTTTCGTGTATCCGAAGGCCTATAACAAAGAGGCACAGGAAGTGTTGCAAATTTTTCTTTATGCAATTCAAATAATTTCATCTGAAGTGTGTCTCTGACTATTTTTCTACTTGCAATTATCAAATCGTTTGGTGTCCATGTTTCCCAAAACTCATTCATTGGGGTTTCTGAAATCACTTCACGCACTATTTCGCATTGGATTCTATCCGGTTGTAGTCTAATTAGCGCTTTGAACTCGCGTAATTGTTCATCAAGTGATCTATAATCAGTGGTGATTTCTTCATAGTAGTCTACAAAACCCTTTAACCATTCATGTGGGGATGCACCGACAAATGGTGGTGGTTGGCCGTGATCACCGCACATGACGACTTCTGTGTTTTTGTTTAACAACCACTCGAGAAATGTTTGTAATACATCTAATAACACTGTGCATATTTCATCCCAAATTATGATTTCAGGAATGAATTTATCACCCATTCGATCAGGGGTCCATTTGTCACCCTTCCATCGAAAAAAACTGTGATAAGTACAGGCATTTACCCCTCGCTGTATCATCTCTCTGGCGAGTCTGTAAGTCGGTGTTAATACAATCATATTTGACCGACGATATAATTCAATTGCACGAGTTGTCTTTCCTGACCCACCACAACCGTTTAAATAAACTGTCTTGTATCTACATATTGGATCAGATATCGGTGGTGCATTAGAAAATTCTGATTGAATCTTATCACACTTTAAGTACTTTTCATCCATGATAACATCTGCCGATTCACAATACTCATGTAGCGTTTCCTTTTTAAATCGCCAACACCCCCACGCTTCCTCGGGATCTGTGAATTTAGCTACAGCTGATTTGTATTTCTCGTGGATATAAATAGAATCAGTGGCTACTCTAACCGCGTTATTAGGAAATCTATTTATCATCGAAAATAGATTAATAGAAGCATAAGCTAGCATAGATGATCTTAAATGTGTATACTGGGAATTATATCCATCACAGTAGGTAACAACCGTACCCATTTTCTCACCATTGGATAGAAAAGCATCCTTACGGGATACAAGTTTTCCTTGTTTCGTTAAATCCGTTACAATAAAATCGTATTCAGCGACGTCTATAATCAACCGCGAAGAATATTTTGCATTGTCGTATCTTCCACCCTGGGTAAATTTACCGATTATTCTTCGTCCAAAATCCTTTGCTTGTTCTTTTTTACTTTCAAATAACTTCTTAGACCAATTCATGATTTGTTCTTCATTGAAATCAGGAAATTGTTTTCGCTGTTCGCTAATTATACGATCTAGATCGGGTTGTGGTAGCCAAACTTCTTTCTGAGCTCGATAGCATATAATAGCTTCGGAAACAATCAACGATTGTAACATCTCACAATCGATCATATATCTCAATAGCACTATTGGCATCCAGTGTTTTTCAGATAGGTGTCTACCAAGCCAAAAATAACTACACGGATGTAACCCTGTAGCAAGTTCAAATGATATCACACGAGCGAATCCGGTTAAATCAAAATCAGGTAATGGCCCATTAATCGCAACACGAGTCATTTCATGCGTGGGGTGTCCAAATCGTTTAAAATACTAAGCGCATTCCCCATACCCGAGAAAAATCCCTGGATAACACGCGGATATATCAATTGAAATCATGCCGTCACGTGAGTATTTTGTATTCCACAGTCCTCCATGACTAAATTCGACGCAACTCAATTTAACGTCCTCGAGAAAATCACTTCGTGTTGGACACCACGAGTTTTTTTCTCTTGCGAAGTGAGCTACCACTGATGGAATAGTAAAACTATCCGTGAGTAGTTTTTCATGGAAACTCTCCGGTGAAAAATCATTAGCGATTTTTCACATTCTAGTATCTAACTCTTCAACGCGATATAATTCACCATTTGGTCTTACAAATTGATCAAATCCTGATTCGAAACCAGTACTACTAAGTAACCACACTGACACAGGGTCCTCTTTACACAACGCATGAATAGCATCGAATAATTTCTCTACATAGAAAACATCCCCGACGAATTCCTCGGGGATATATCTCACGGTTCAATCTCGTGGAAATATTGTTACTGCAGGTGTCCACGCGTGTTCGTTATGATCAATAATTTGTATTGGAGCTCCTTGTAATTTATATTTCGGTTCGTGTAATACTTCCCCGGTTATGGTCGTTACTGATATTGGGAATTTTAATAATGTTTCTAATTTAGCTATATCAGAAATCTTTGCACCGTGCTGTTTCACCGTCAGTTCCCATTTGGTTATTTTCCTACGTCGCAGGTCAGTTAGTTTATTTCCTCGGGATGCATTTGTGAAGTGTTCCATTACCCGTGTTGCCACGCAATTCAGTGAACTAGAATATTTCATAGGAGCTAGTTTTGCGATATCAGGTTTATCATTTAACGGATATAATCCATAAACAATTGCTGTTACAGGATAAGATCTCTCGTAGTATGGTTTGTCGATTCCAGTTAGAATTCCTGATTTGGAATCTCTACTCAGCGTGATTGTTTTTTATCCTTGAGGATCGGTTCAAATTTATCCCTGATAATCCATGTGCCCTCGACTTCGATAATGAATTTTATTCTGAAAAAATATTTCTGTTGCAATTTACACTTGGATTTCCAGCCAAGATGTGAAATCACCTCGGCTGCTCTTTCATCATTCATAGTAGCATCGATGTTGGGTACATTGACATCCTCATGTATAATTCGAAATGTCGACCAACAGTATGCTGCACCGTCTCGGTAGAATTCATTAAAACACTCCTTGATTTTACTTAGTATAGTTCTGTCACCGATTAGACGTTTTGGTATATCAGAGACTCTATCGAGATTGAATTTATCATTTTTCCAGGGCTTAATTTTCGATAATCTCTTGAACTCCTCCATACTATAATTAAAACAAGCATTTAAATGAAAGATTTATGTATAATGAATCACTGCAAGTGGCTTATGATTGGATCAAGAACCCCGTGTAACAAATCATGCAGAAGCGAATTCTGTGGGTATCATATGCAAAGCTTTCGTCGTGGAAGCCTTGGTCCGTTACCTTGCATACGATGTGGGGTTGGGTTCAGGGGAAAATCTCAGTTGTGTTTGAATTGTGGTGGCAAACGATACAGGGAGTTGAAGCGTTATTATGAAAAAAGAATCAAAAATGGAAAATCAATCAAAAATTCTGACCCTGAAAAAGGCCCTGACCTTGACTCTGTCAAGGACAAAGTCAAGGATAAAATCATAAGAACCCCTCAAGACTACATCGAAAGATTTTCCAGTGATATAATCATTAGACCAAACAATGAATTAGACAAATAGTATTAGTATACGAATGAACCAAGAATTCAAACCACACCCTGTGATTACAAATTATGAAGCATCCAGTGATGGTGTTGTAAGAAACCGCAGACTGAAGAAACCAGTTGGTGCTGACAATGGTCTGGGCTATTTGATATTTGGCGCTGGAAAGAAGAAAACTTATCTCAATCATCGTTTCGTATTTGAATGCTTTTATGGATTGATCGTGGGTGATTTTGTTATTGATCACAAGGATTCTAATCCAAGGAATAATTCCTTATCAAATCTACAGGTTGTTACACAAAGTGAAAATTCCAAACGAGGGGAGACTGGGAAATACTCGAAAAAAGCGAGACCAGTAAAATCTTTTAATACAGCAACTAATGAAGAAAAAATATTTCAATAGATAGCTAGCGCCAGTAGGCACTTCGATATTTGTCCATCTTCTGTACGATTCGTTGCAGAGGGGATAACCGAAACGGCGATTTCAAAAAAGACCGGACAGAAAATTCATTTCATTTATGTCCCCGATGATATCATCGGCGCGTCATAATTTTCATTTAGAAGTATATCATTGTTATAGAACATGAATTCTGAAAATATGAATAGCATTATTGATGAAATTGCAAAATTGAAAAATCAGGATATCAAACTATCAGATGGTTTAAATCCTGATCAAATCAAGTCAGATTTTCTGGATATAGAATACGGAGTTAGCACTAACAAATATATGCTACCAAAGAAGTATGCGCTCATCAAGAGAATTCAGAATTCTATTCGGGACTCTCTTGCATTTTCCAGTGACGTAAGTGTGTTTGTCCCGTTGTATACTATCGTAGAACGAATACGAAAAGAATTAGGTAACGAATACGAATTGAAAAAAGAGGTCAATTCGAAGATTAGAAACCTACGAGCGTTTATTCAAGAAAATGAACAATTTTGATTGACCGACCCTCAAAGAGATTTTGTCGTTTTTTGATTGTGACCGACCCTCAGAGATTTTCATTTTTTTTTTAGCATTTTTTGATTGAAAATGTCAAAATCAGTGAATAAAAAATTGATGGACGGTTCAGATTGAAGAAGGTCACATTATTATTTTATTTATGGCAATTATGTGACTTTCCTCATCGATGATAGAGCTGTTAAATACTTCCACGGTGATGTTAAAAATCATCCGACATGTCTGTTAGGTCAGGTTCGGGAAAATTGTTTTACAATTGAAACATTGTTTCTGATTTAAAATAATGGTCAATGAAGCATTAACAACTTGATTGGCTCGTGAACGACTGGGTGCAATCAGGAGATTTATACCAATTCGCGACTCTGTAAGAAATAAACTGCAGCAACGACAGAGTTTACAAACTGATTTTGCTGCGGGATCCGAAGAATTGTTTAAATCAGTAACCACAGCAACGTACGGGGTAGAGCGTGCTTTACGGGGGGGATGATCCCGAGACGGGGAAATCTGTTATCGGTGAACTTGAAAAAATAGCAGCGAAAACTGAACAAACAAAACAGGCTGTACAAAAAATGGAATCAAAAAGAACAGTAGATGATTTACGCGTAAGATTTAACGAGGAAGGGTTAGCAGCAATTGATAATACTGATCCACCAGAAATTCCTGCGCTTGTTGTTATGACTTATGAAAACAGAAAAAAAATGTTGAAACCAGAACATCATAAATATGTTAAGAATTTCACTCATTGGGCTGATATATTCTACAAAATCAAAACTAAAAAGTCAAATTAAGACAGATAGTGCATCATACATTGAATATATCAATGCGGTGGGTATAGTGTATAAACAATATGAAAAACGAAAACCGCAAAAGCGACAGCAACCTGCAAAGAAAATATCTTTTTCACCTAAAAAAACAACAACTACCACCTAATGATGATGATGATGATGATTATTTACAACCCACGGATTTAGAAAAACTAGATGAAGCAACTGGTTATAGCGGAAGTGGATTGCAAGATTCCAGTGAAATTGGAAACTCAAAGAGTTTCTGTCCTGGTAGTGTTCTCAGTGATATATCACGATTAGAAGTTCTTGTAGGAGGGTTCCGAGCTGGAAATAACTCACCGGAAATAATTAATGAAGCAGCTATATCTGTAGACGGTTATTTGCCGGCGGTATCATGGATATCAAAACATATCGAGATTTCATTAGCGAGTTAGTGGAAAGTGGGTATCAAAGCGACTGAATAAAACGCTAACGTTTCCAATTGACAAATTGTTTTACAATTGAAAAATTGTTTACAATTTCAAATAATGATCATACACTACAACCATGACAAACCAACCCCGTATATGTAGTTAATTCACGGTTTCCAGTTTATAGAGCATACTACGGAGATGGTCTCGGTGATACCATTGCAGGTTTTTTTGCGAGAATGGCTCCAAAAGTGATGCCGTTAGCTAAACAATTATCAATGAAAGCCATTGGTGTTATTCGTGATAAGGGTATTAGCAAAATCGGAGATCTTGCCGGAAAAGCGTTTTCAGCTGCGAAGAATAAACTAACATCATTAGTAAAATCACGAAGTGATTTACGAAAAAAGAAACCGTTACCGTCTACAGCGGAAATGCCTGCAAGTGTTAGTAAAATTATAAATAACGCAGTAGATGAAAAATTAGCGCAATTGACTTCAACCTCTGACCAAAGCAATATTGCAAATATGATAGCGGGAAGTGGCTTTAAAAAACTACGACGATGAATGGAAAATCGTTTACGATTTCACGATTTAGACTCTGATAAATAGAATAAAATGTTTAAAAGGTCACCTGATCCAGCGTTTGATATAGACGCCCCAGTTCGCAAGGATGATTCTGTACGCGAGTATCAATATTACGATTATCATGCAATAGACTCAAATAGTCGATCAAGAATTGAACTTCAAGTCCATGATACCAGTAAATACTTTTTGCCCTGTGAAGCATTTATCGAAGTAGAAGGAGAACTTGTAACAGCTGCTGATACTCCTGCTGTACCAACACCGTATCCAGCTGGTACTCAAGTCGGGTTTGTCAATAATGGTATCATGGCGCTATTTGAGAGTGCTAGATATCTCATTGATGGAAAAGAAATTGAGTCGATAGATCGTGATGTTGATGTGGCTACAACAATAATCGGGTTAGCGAGATATTCCGATGATTATACAAGATCAGCAGGACCTTCTATGATGTTTGCAAAGGTTGTTAAAAATACCGCTGGAGGAAATCCATTTGTTGTAAGACGACCAAAAAAACGTGATAATAGTGATGCTGATGTCGAGGATATGATTATAAACAACGATGATAATTTCAATCTAGGAGCTGCAACACGTATTTCAATGTTGGGGAGGGGGCGTAAATCATTTTCATGCGCGATTCCACTGCATCACATATTTGGATTCTGTAGAAACGTCAGAAAAGTTATTTATGGAGCGAAGCATACAGTAGCACTGGTGCGAAAGAGTGATGATAATGACGCAATTTGGAGGATTCCAGCAAACCCAGCTGCAGATCATGTAAATGATGATGCCGGTAAAGTCATTTTAACAAAACTATCATTATGGATGCCAGTGTTAACTCCATCAGTCACCGAAGAACAGCGACTACTAGAATTTATGGACCAAGGAGGAAAGTCGTTGTTAAGTTGGTTATCAGTGACTACAGATGTGAAGCAATCAAATCTGAATGGGTTATTCACGTGGAACCTAGCATCAAAACAAGGTGTTGCTGCGCCACGTCATATATTTAATGCGTTACAAGATAACACACGAGTTGGCAATCAACTCTCCAGCCATATGATATTTGATCAATTTGGTGTTAAAGACGTCTCACTGAGAATAAACGGCCAGCAGGAACCATCTGAAGATGTACAACTTGATTACGGTCAGAATCATATTGCACGCGTGTATCATAGGTTGTTGTCATTTATGGCACGTGATCAAAATGTCGATACTGGTCTACAAATATCACAATTTGATTTTAAAAATCTATATCCGATCTATTACTTCTCATTGGAACATCTTGATTTGATGAGACAATCTGTTGTTGATATACATTTTAGAGCTAATGTGACTCGTCCTGGTGGTATTGCTAATTATAGAGCAGTTGCTGTCATTCTCAGTGATAAATCAATGTTACTCGAAGGTGTTGGAGGAAGAATGAGAGTGGTAGATGCACCAGTGGAAAATCTTTGATTGAAATCGTAAACGATTTAGAATCAATCTGTTATTGTATAATGTCGTATAGTAATATCAATGTGTCTTTGACACCCGGTCAATTAAAAAAACTACAATCCAAATCAGCTAAGCAATGCGGAACCACAATCACGTTGAAACCCAATCAAATGACTAGTGGTGCAAATAAATTATCGCTGACAACTCGTCAAGTAAAACATTTCAATGATGCACTTGTAGCAAAAAAAGGTGTTCAGATTACACTTTCTGCGGCTGCTATCAAAAATATGATTAAAACAGGCGGTATATTTCCATTGTTAGCTGCGATTCCAGCATTGATTGCAGCAGCAGCCCCAGCGGTGGCTAAAGCAGCGGCGTTAGGGGCTGTTGGTACTGCAGCAGAAATGGCACTAAAGAAGGCAACTGGGAAAGGATATAAAAAAAAGGGAAAGGGTCTAAGACTACCAGGAACCCCGTATTCATGGTACAGCGAAAAAGGCCTGAGACTAGGACCGGTTTACTAGTTGGAGAGGAACCGGTTCCTATGTCCAATTTTGATTTACTCGATGCTGCCAAAAAACTCGCGATTAAAAACTTCAGAGGTGTCTTTATGAAAGATCAATTACCACATCAACCAAACAGCGTTGAAACCGGAATCATTAATTTAGATAACAGCACCGGACCCGGAACTCACTGGGTTGCATACGCTATTGATCCACGTGGGATTGTCTATTTTGATTCATATTGATTAGCTCCGCCAAAAGAGTTTATGCGTTATATAAAAACCCTTCCAATGAAGACTTGGTATTCTACGCTACCAACACAAACGATGATTGACCCACCAATATGTGGCAGCGAAGTATTAAATGTCCTTGACGCTATTTCAGCATCTAGAAAACCACCACACATTGTCGTAAATGAATACACTAGTAATCGCTTTTTAGAGAGAGAAAGAGTTTTACAATAACATGATTGATATTTGGGGAAGACCTCTGAAACCCAAACCCGATGACACTGCGACGGGTGATATAAAAAAAAAATTAAAGATGAAATCGCTGAGACGTTAAACTTAACAAGTGTTGACCCCGGGGAAATAGTTGTATTTCAAGACAAACAGGGTAAATTGAAAAGCAGTGATGTGTCGTTGGATGATATATTGGTTAAACAACGAAACGCAATCGAGGATACCGTTGTGCTATTTTCCGATCAGGGTAAATTGAAAACCAGTGATGTGTCATTGGATGACATTTTGATACGGCAGCGCGATGCCACTGAAAACTCTATTGCGCTGTATTCCAACGGTGGACGACTTAAACCAGGCGCACTTGTGTCTACGATCACCGACGCGATTGCTACCCACGGCAACGAGATTGCCGCTCACAACCGTGAGCTGGATGATCATATACGAGGTTATAATAGTTTTCGCAAAAATGTCGTACATAAATTCTTTGGAACCCCGCTTGTGGTTGGCATGACTCTCGCTGAAATTACAAACTATCTATCGCTATTCTTTTTTAAAAAGGACGCGGGAAGAATGATGAATGAAAATGAAATCAAGGCAAATTATCTCGATATTTCTAAACCAATCGAAAATCCTGAAAAGGTAAGGATTCCGCACAAGCGCATTAAAAATATCGTGTATACCACCAATCATGGAATCGAGGATTTGATAAGAGACAAAGCTCGTGTAATTGGCGTCGATCTCTTGTGGGATGGGGAAGCGAAGGTTGATGGTATCTATAGGTTAACGTGGGCCTCTATCGATCAATTTAATCTGATCATAGGCAATAGAACCTACTCTAGTGGCGTCGCGACGATAATTATCGAGACTGGCAAAACACCAACCTTTCACTTCGTCGCGGTTGATAGCTCCACCATTAGATCAAAAATAGCCTGGTGTATAGAACTCGTCAATGATTTTTCCGGCTGAAGTACTAGCAATTCCCGCTAACGATGGCAAATAATTGAAAACACTAGTGTTTTTAAAAATAAAAAATGATTTCATCAACGCAATGTCGCTATTATCAGGTTAGAGAATTTCAGACTAGACTCAAAACCCTCGCCGAGGAGTATCAAATAAAAATAAAACAATACCGACGAAGAATCACCGCAATTGATATTACTGTGCACTCGGTGTCAAGCGTTCTCGCTGGCGCCGGAATAATACTTGCATCGGTTACAATGATTGCCCCGGTCGTAGTTCCAATTTGCATTTCTGCGGCGGCTACAATCGCGGGTATATCAACCGGGATAATAAAAAAGATATCATCATGCAGCCAACGTAAACTGCAAGACTACGTGATTAAATTACATGTTGTATCAACCGCATACTCGCAGTTATCCTTGATGATATCGTCGTCACTCGATAATACGATTATATCAGATAGTGAGTTCTCAGCGATGGTCAGTATTTATGACTCCGCGATATCAAAATTAGAGCGACAACAACAGTATAATAACAATGACAACACCGATGGAATTAGAAAACACGAACCCGAAAACCAGAATGATCCCAATAACCTCAACGATATCAGATAGTGAATTCTCAGTGATGGTCAGTATTTATGATTCCTCGATACCAAAATTAGAAATACAACATGAGTATAGCAACGATGACAACACCGATGGAATTACTTCAACAAATAGTGAAGAACACGAACCCAGTTCAAACAAGCATGATATCAATAACATCAACGAATCCTGAATTCAGTGTGAATTTCCCTAGCCCAGTCCCCGTGAAGGAGATAGCGCTAGCAAAATTACGAGTATACCACAGTTGGCCTAATATCAGATCAAAATCATTTGGTGGTCAACAACCGAATAATTCACTGGTGTTCTCGTATAAGAATAAACCCGACGGTACCCCAGACTGGAACGTTGTTTCCATACCAACAGGGTCATACCAAATCGAACAAATCAATAATGAATTGCAACGTAGAATAAAATCCATTACTGGAACAGAATCGAAAATCGCTATAACAGTTCATGAGCCGACGCTATCATCTGCCATTGAAATAAGCACAGAAGGATACGTCGTAGATATCTATCAGAGTTCTATTAGAACTGTACTAGGATGGCCTGAATTACCACCAGGGGGGGAAACCGTTGATTTACCAGAACCACAAAAAACTGATTATATCACCGACGTGATAAAACCTGATAATCCAATAAGGAGTTATAAAGATCACAGAATTACTATAGATTTTTTTGGTATCGAATACCGATCAACTGGAAACGAGAAGCCAGGGGAGAGAATAGAGGGACATCATTTTGTTGACGAATCTGAAATCATTAAAAATTTCACAGCAATGAATAATGATTTTTCGCTGTTGATAATATCTCTTAAATCCGGCTCTCTCACCCGAGATGAATTTATCAGCGTCGTAGAAACATGCAATAAAATTATCGACGATATGGAAACATTTAATTTGAAAATTATTCAGGATATATTAGATGACGATAATCCCCTATCGAGAACAAGATTTGCATCAGACTATAAAATCCCCGTCAAGGATATTCCAACAGTCAAACTACCAGGAAATAACGTACCAGAACTAAAAAAACTTCTCAGTGATGCCATCGATGTTGGTTTTAAAATAATTCATGATACGTGGAAAAAAGCAGCATCACAGGAAATAAAAATCCTCAAACATAATAATGATCCAGATGGTGGCGGTAGGCATATCGCTCCGTTCAACGTGAATATTTCATCGGTGATTGCGCTCAATTTAGTATGCGATGTTATCGAAGGAAGCTATCAAATTAATCTCGAACGATCAAATCAAGCTCAGCAAGGATATATTCTTTATTCGTTTGCACCAACAGCCCCTCCAGGATTTTTAATAATCGAGTCTCCGGTTAATCTAGTCTATATGCGGTGTCATAATGATTCATTAACCAGAATTAATTTCAAACTCACAGATCAGTCCAATAATCTAATTGATCTACAAGAGGAGGTGTTAGCGATTAGTCTGTTTGTGAAGTCCTAAAAACTCGATCAAATATTCGGTTAAACTCGTAAAAAAATTATTAACCCATAGCAGCAGGGAGGGTGAATGAAAACGACGCTGGCGTAGACGAGGAAGCGTTGGTTGTCGACGCTTTTTTATGATTCGACGCTTTTCTTTGGTTTTGTGCGTTGGTTGTCGACGCTTTTTTCGATTCGACGCTTTTCAGGCAAATTTGAGGTTCACCCTCCCTGCTGCTGAGTGTGGTATAAAGCGTGGAAAGCATCTCATTGTTCGGTGAGCATGTTGTCGGGATCGTATTAGTAAGCAACAGGAAAATGGGGCAGAATGGCGTGTTGGTTGACTTCGGTATTGAAAACATGAAATATATAGCCTTGGCCATTTCAATAATGCTAAATGTGTTTGGCATTTGACTCAAAGGCATGGCCAGGTAACTATTCGAATCTTTAAACTGCACCTGCCCCAGGTGCATGGAAATGATTTTGGCTGCGTTCATAGTAACTTAAAGATGTTCTGTGATTTGTTCCGTATAGTATTTTAGAAGAAACCGTCCATCGTGAGCCATCATCGCGGCATAATGTTGGCAATCATATTAACATGGCTCTATGTCTCGTCGATATGATTTAAGAGATTCTGCCGAGCGATAATTTCGCGTCCTCCAGGAATCTTGCTACATTGTGGGCTGTGGCAAAGTTTAGGCACCTGGATGCACTTCTCTCACGCTTGGTGATCCATGCTGAAATTAGGAATGTGAATAACGGTTTCTTGCATGCATACTTAATCGAGAAACATGAAATTCCCTTTTTGTGTTCATCTTCAATTCGGGTTGGTATTTTTGAATGTAGCATACGTGTTCCAAGTTCATGATTTGGTGATAATGTAACATTGTTTCCATCTTCGACATTAGTGCGCCTTTATACTATTAACACGTATGCCTTTTCTACAAGTAAGGCACAACATCAGGAGTTGGCAAGCGCATTAACAAAGTGAATCTTGCGTCTTCCGATGTTGTTTGTGACAGGTAGGGCTGGCAAAGGGAGCTGAAAAGCAGAGGAATGCACATGTTCTTGTTTATCGTCAAGACATGTCTTAAAAGCCAATAATCCCTTACATTTCGATTCATAATGTTTGGGTTGCCTTCGTTTGTTTTAGTTACATTTATCACAATGATAATTGTATCCCAGGGATCTAGTGATTCTGGTAATTACATCGAAATATTCATCGTGATGGTAGACGTGCAATTGTCTTCCATCTTTGAAATGATTGCTTAGAAACGACAGAGGTCCACGCACTTCTTTAGGGTAAACTTTCAAGGTGTAGCGTAGAGAAAAGACGTCGTCTTGCAACTGTGTCGTTGGATAGGCCAGATTGTTATATAGAATTTCTGCCGCTTTATTATGTGTAACTCGGTCAGTCCCATTTGTCTGCCTCTACCGCCCCCCTCCAAGTAGAAAAGACAAGCTGACTGAATATCTTTGTTTGGAGCAGTTTCCTAATCTTATGGAGTATGGAAATTTGATAGGTGTAGACTTGATTATTCTCTGAGATTTCAACTTTCACTGTTACCATCCTGGAAACCCATACACATCAAAACTCCAAGATTCCATTCATGTTGACAAGCTTCAGCAGTCAGTTAACTAACGCACGCATAAACATGGTCATATTTTAGAATGGATTTTTCATAGACTTTATGATAATACTCTACAGTCCACCCTTGTATCCCACGAACATGCATCAAGTAAACTCTGCATTATATGCAATCTGGACGTATCAATCTCTAACCTTCTACCATTATTTGCTACTAAGAGAAACCAGCGTATGATAAATATAAGCAAACTAATGCATGACATTCAAGCAAACCTAACATCGTGCTTATTTTCTAAAGCAGAACAACTTGATAACTGCCTGTGTTCATTGCTTGAAAAACATGCCAAGTCACCGAGTGCAGAGTACCAATTCAAACGTGTTCTCCGTGGTATAGCAGTGTTAGGAACCAACTTCGCACTGCTAAAAGATACCGCCGTAAACCCTTCGCTTCCCACCAGACTCACTGTTCATAAACAAAACTATGAATCAGCTAAGAAGGAAGCCTGAAACATAGTCAATGTAGCCACATTATCCCACGACATTTCTAATATTACGGAGAGTTTCAGCTGCAATCCTCCATATTACTAACAAATTAATGCCAAGAAACAAATGTACTCCACTTCTAACTACGTTCTGTCCAGCAGACCTTCCGGACCTGTTTGCACATTTCATCCGTAAAATAGGACGGACCATTAGAGATATGCTTTACAACACAATTTCAATTGACTCGTCGTCACCAAACAGTTGCGATATAGAATTTCAGCGACAACCATTAGCAGCATTTGATCCTGTCTCTATCGATTTAGTACGAACAAATGTGATGATAAGTGCACACAAGTCATGTGAACTTGATCCAATTCAAATATCACTGAAGCTTGAGTGCTTACATCCAATATTGCCTTCACTAATTGATGCTTTTAAGAACTCTCTTTCATCTGTGGAATTCCCATCTTTTTTTCAAAACTGTCCTTGTAAAGCCTCGGCTGAAAAAACCAACACTCGACCATAACGATTTAAAGAACCTATGCCCAGTTTCCAATCTCCAATTCATATAGAAAATCTTAGAAAATGTTGTTATAACCCAGATTGTATCTAATCAGAATTCAAACAGTCTTTTTAGTAATGTCACAGATGATCGATTGAGACATGATATATGACCATATTGGGTTGTTTTCACACATACTGAGTGACAGATAAGGTAGATAGTCTGAATTAATAAATGGAGTAGTTACTAGGGTGCAAAATGAAATTTACACAAAGACAGTGAAGTAATTAAGTATTCGCAATTTGAACTTGTTCCTAAAAACTTCCATGTGTTCATGTGTTATGTTAAATATGTAAAATGAAAACGTTATTATTTCATGTCTTAGCAATTGCCGGTAAATTTACAGAATCATTAACTCACTGTATACAACGATGGCAAATTAGAATGAAACTAATTTTTTGAAATAGACAGTTTCTAAGGATACAATAGTATTTTTCATAATTAGGTTTTAATGAAAGATTGTCTATTCTCTATGAAGCAATGATTTAATTTTACGTTTCAAATTTAATTGTCTTTTTATTTAGTTTATCATGTATTACATGCAGAGCGGCGTCTGCACAAATATATGTTTAAATTAAACCCCCATTATTTCAAGTCATGAAATATAAAAGACAATACTGAAGAAAGGAAATGAATACAGATGAGATACATTTGTTAATTTACATCAAAACTGTCAAAACGTCTAGTGCAAATATAATATTAGTAACTTAGGAATTATTTTTATAAAATATATATACAAGTTCCTATATAAATCAATAAGAACGGTTCTAATGACGATTACAAATTGGTCGGTACAATTAGATAATGATAAAGATAATTGTATGCAATGTTCTATACCTTTACACTTCTCTGGCCAAGTCTAACTAATGCAATGGAGTTTATGATATTTGCACCGTGAGTTCATACGATACAACAGATCGGGCAAAGAAAAATTCACTTTAATAATTGTAAAGTCAAACTTCATGTACACTTTACTAGTTTTGCTCAATGCCTTTGTCGAAAGGTAATAACATAATTAAGATTAATACATATATTATTTATATTATTATTAGATAAATGTTCAACATATAAACAACGGGGGCAAAACGTTACCGAAAAGATAACCTTAATGAGATGGTGTTTAATTTAGCTGTTTATTTCTGTCTCCTTGTAAGTTAATTTCAAAATCTGTCCAAACATTTCACAGTCCAAAAACGTCCCCTTACTCTTATGTCCCACTGTCAGTAGTATTAACATAGCCAACAAAATGAAAGATAACTTGCTACATTAAAATATATTTATTAAATGTTCCCTATTCGAAATAAAATAATATTACACGTTATATGAATTACCTTGAGAGTTCAGTTTTAAGCTCATCACACTTTCTTTTTAATTCTTTCGCTCTTTCCTCGTAAGCGTTTTCGATTGCCAGTCTGCAAAAAATTGCAAGAATTGGATCTGCAACGTAACCACAAGGACATCAAACTTCCACATTTGACAAGTCTGAGCCTGGAACCAAATAACAAGTACTTAAACGGTGACTTTCTTCTTAAAGACGGACAATGATTAAATATTAGTGACTAAAATCAATGGGAAGTCCACTGAATTTCGCATATGGCATTTTATTATTCTGAATGTTTACGGAATTCACTAATACATGAATGCTTTTAGAATTGGCCAATTGCACGCATATAAATTTATTTTCATAAACTCACCAATTTGCGTGATATGATTGAGACGTTGTTTTTTGCTGTAATCGTAATATTGAGTCATTTTAAGTTTATACTTTTATACTTTTATATCATAATACAATGGAAATTCCCGATTTACAGAAAATAGATTGTATACTTTGATGTATTGGTTTGGAGAGAGGTTCATCTGGCAAATCATGTTTCATGCTTGCTTTTCTAATTCTCTGCTCTCTTAAGTAAGTCTTGTAAAATAAACTTTGTTATACTTTACAATTAGCAAAAAACTGTCTATAATAATTGAAAGTTAAACTAACCTGTGACGATCAAATGTATAGTGTGTGATGAAATTAATTTTAATCAATCCATTACGTTTCTCAATACTCAAAAGAAAATTTAAAATTGTATGTGTGATTTTTAATGCATAGTATAAGACATCATATAATATTATGACAACATATAAAGATGCACTCAAGACATCCATTCATAGAATGGAGATACAGTTAAATACTTCTAGTATAACACCCCATTCATAATGAAATATTTTGGATACTAAAATTTATTTATAGGATACAGTCTCCATTACCTTCTTGAAGTGTTATAAAGAAGTGTGCAACATATATGTACATATAAATTTCCTCAATGTATTTGAGACATTAATTTAATTAAGAAAACAATAGTTTAGCATTTGTTTATGCAGTCGTTGGACTTCCGCTTCATGGTTCAGCTGCACGTTTTCATTATTGATCAATATTTCTAATCTGTACATATTGAAAATGCAAAAATACAAAAATTACAAACGAAGTATAAGCAAGTACATTCTAACGTTGCAAATGTGTTACTTAAGCTATTTCATTCATTCTAAAAAGTTTTATGTTAAGTTTTATTATCTTATATTTCTTTCCTTATTTAAATGTATATTGCTACTGTATCAGATTTTCATGATCTTGCACAGCACTGATTAGTGCATTATGCAAGATAACTCCCCTCCCTCTGTTACCATCGATGGATACAACTTGGAAGTTGTCGAGAACTTCACATACCTCGGGTCTAACATCTCCAGCTCACTCTCAATTATGAGGTGAATGGTAGGATTGCAAAGGCAGCTACAGTGATGGCCAGACATAACCAGAGGGTATGGAACAACCACAACCTCACTGAGAGGACCAAACTGCGTGTCTACCAAGCCTGCGTGCTCAGCTCACTCCTCTAAAGCAGCGAAACGTGGACTACCTATGCAAGTTACGAGAGAAAACTCAACAGCTTCCACCTGAGATGTCTGCGGCGCATTATGCAAATCAAGTGGCAGGACAAAGTAACGAACACAGAGATTCTAGAATGCGCCAACATCATTAGCATGTCCGCCATTCTTAGTGAGAGGCGCCATCGTTGGCTCGGCATGTCAAGAGAATGGACCCCGGCCGCATCCCTAAGGACATATTATATGGGGAACTAGCAGAAAGTACACGACCAACTGGACGTCCACGCCTGCACTAAAAAGACGTTTGCAAGAGGGACATGAAGACTGCTAACATCGATGTCAACAAATGGGAGAGCTTTACTAATCACCGTCCCATCTGGCGTCTAGATGTCAAGCAGGGAGTTATCAAAACCGAGGAAAAAAGAAGCATGCACAAAAGAGAGCCAGAAATAAGGAACTGCAGACTCTGTAGCTGCGCCATCGTCTCACGTAGACGGACGGATGCCAAGAAGACTGCAATATATATAGTTTTGCTATATAATTTTACGAATTTTGTCAAGAACGTAAGGATAGTTCGCTAGATGTAGACAATACTAGCATTCCATGCTACTTTTTACATTGTTTCTTCGTGACATGAGAAGGCGACATGCATATATCGAAGATTGATGTACACTGACGCAAATACAAATCACCTCAGAGAATGAAGTGAGTCACCATGTACGTCATATGCATGTATTTCACATGCATTATCTCTTATAGTCCATCATTGAACGCATGAATGGATTCATGGATCATACTCTCATTTAAGATTGCTTTAATGTAATTTCTATTTAGAGATGAATTTAAGGATCCCTGGTACAGTATAATCTTCTTAATTTACCATCTACATTGTGACATTGATGAATCCTTGTTGAATACAGAAGGAAACAAAATTACATTAAGGTATTCGGTTTAATTTTATTTTGTATAAGAAGTTAAGTGTTGTATTTCAAATTGATATAAATATTGAAAATTGCAGAGATTCAGGGTGTTCTAATATATTAAAGCTAACCAAAATGTTGAATTATGAAGACCATTATGAAAAGATTATATTAAAAATGAGTTCACAAACGTATTTCTTGAAATTATAAACATTACATATTTAGAGGAAACAAGTAGACTTTATATCCAAATATCAGCAACGTTTATTTGACTAAACATCGTTTGAAAAAAAATAATATATCACGCATTCCCCTATAAACAAACCAGGAAACATAAAATAATTTATAAAGTGATACCTTTCTTCGAGTTTTCTTATCTCTTCCGTATGAACCCCTACCTCCTCTTTATGGCTAACTGTTAGAGCGCTTTCCTCATCCTCAGACTCGTGTAGTCTCCTGTTGAGCCTGAAACGGATTTTCTCTCTGCATATCTGAGATTGCATTTGAAATATAAACCTATATTTGACATATCAAAACTAATCAAGTCCATACAAGTAGACGTCATATAATAACTGTAATCGGTTGAATAGCATGTTCAATTATCTTAAGAAAACAATACAAGTAAGTCAAATTTTAATATAACATGTCAAATATTCAAGCTGTCCTAGCTAGATCTGATGCTGTACAGAAGTTTTCATTTTTACTTGATATACTTCATCACAACTCGCTTGAATGTGAGTGACAGAAGCTAGTCATGTTCTGCACTGACTGTGTAGTATATAGGGTTGAAACAGTACACCTGTGCCATGTATCGATACGATTAACGATATGATACATATAGGTTATCAATTTAAACAATAAGACAAATGACTAATAATTATTCATGACTGCTGCTGAAGATTAAAATAACTTTAAAATCAAAGTTAGATATTGTTTTGTATCGATGCTTCACCTCTTGTATAGATATAGCAAAGTTATCAATGCATGGATATATCGATGAATTATGTCACCCGTAGTAGTATACACACCCTGATTTGTATTGGGACTTTAATTAGCTCCTTCAAGTTTGTATCTCTCTCTTTTAATTTAGTCCCCAGACTTCTAATTTCTCTCTCCTTCTTTTTGGTGGCCCTTAGAATTTCCTTCAGGTTTTAAAGAATCTCATTCAAAAGTCCCTTCTCACTTTTATCTTGAAAACAGAAGAAATAAGAGAATTACCTCGCAGCTTCCTTAAAACAACTGCATCAAAATCCAACATGCAAACGAATATGGGGCATAATGAGACATCTACATATTCCAATATATACAGCACTTTCTCAATACATCGTTGTCCACAGGATCAATAAATTTAAACAATGGAATTGATTGTCATACCGGCCTTATATAAGGCATTAAGGGATATTGTTAGAGGGACATATATTTGCGAGGAAGTGGTGTACATCAATTGTATGGAAAGACAGTCATATAGAGGATTTTAAATATCTCAGTTTATCATGTTTACTATTAATGTCCCCACACTTACCTCAACAAGTTGGACAACTGTAAAAAAAACAACTATTGTAATGTCTTCATTTCTTGAAAAGAGTTTTGCTAGTGACGTTTTAGATATCTGAAACAAACTAGAAAAAAAGCAAACGTTAAATCTTAGTTCAGAAATAATTATTCACTTTAATATGGGCAAGTGATTTTGTTTTAAAGTTCCTTTTCTTTGGGAATGGGTTTATCTTCCAACAAACATCTGGGGAGAAAAAGAAAGATAAACTGCATTGGACCAAAATTGGGGAATTTTTAAATATTGTATGGGTTAACTAGTAAATCAAAATTATGACTGATCATTAAATTTGATTAAATTTCTCAATGCTCTGTTACCTTTGGCAAGAACATGTACAGGGGTGCTACATGCACATATAAGGATATATGCAGTCAATGATGTCCTAAGCTTTAGCGACTGATTGTGACTAGAGTTTGTCTGAAAAGATCACGAGTCGTTGGAAAAAATAAGATGATAAAGTTACTCCACAGCTGACACCTTTATTAAATCTGACATAAGACAGAAATTTATTTTTACTGGTAGCATTAGATTTTACAACCAATAACATTAGCTCAGAGGAACTATTGCTCCAGCAAGAAATCAAGCACAGAGACAGTAACAGGCCTAGGGGTGCTTTTGAAAGAAGAAGAAAATACATTATATCACACACAGACATTTCCATACACATATACATTCATATTTAAAGAAAGATTTAAACAGACATTAAATCATAACATACAAAAAGGATACATGTATACACAGCATTCTCATTATGAACTGGCTACACAGCTAATTTAATTTATTACTTTTTTTAAAATTAAAAGTACATGGTATTGGCTCTCTTGTCAACTACAAAAGGGGACCTTGTTATTGAAAGTCAGTTTGCTGTCCAAGTGGAAAAACATTTTTACTTTTTCCTTACGGTGAAAATCGTTATTGATCAATCTGATATGGTGAAGAAATTCAAATGTGAAAATTACATATGAAAAAGCTAAAAATGAAAACTAAATACAGAATGGAATGTGTCAATGATATTTGGGGAAAAGAAAGGGGGTCTTCAGTGGGCAATTCAACAAAATATACTGTCCTGACTCATCCAAATCGACATCAGATTCCGACGAATCAGTTGACAAGAGTCTTGCTCGGGAATAACTCGTTGCCCTTGCAGTTTCAGCTTCTGGTCTTTTGTATTCAAATTCAACGTCCGATTGAAGAGACTTTTTCATGTAAAGGTGCAAATTGTCATCGCTCAGATCATCAGACATTCTTTTTTTTTAATGGCGAGGCTGTTTGAAATGGCGGTTGAAATCTGCGCCGAAACACCGTACTAATTACACGATGAGGATTGATTGGCTGGATTACAATCATGTGCTGCGGATGTTGAGCTGCGCATTAGTCAGTTATCGCCTTGTTGCAGCTGGATTCCGCTCGAGTCAGTGATAACACACACTTCACCAGAATCGCGTTTGTTCGCATCACGATTAATGTTTGTTTACAGCCTTGTTGCCAAAAAAAATAAAACCAGAACATAGTTCAACATTCTGATGCTGCATGCAACATATCCAGGTAAGTAGTCTTATAAAAATATAATATTTCGCAGTTTCAAGGGGCGGGAGTGAGACTCAGAGAATGCTGGCTGATTATGCCCAAATTACGGAATTTCTCACCGAATGCCAAGCTGATTCGGACCATTTTAAATATATGTGTCATTTATTTAAAAGTGATATTTACATTTGTTTAAAATATATTTCTCATTATTTGCCAAGTATCATTTCCATTTATTACGTACACAAGGAAGGGGAGGGGTTAACTCAGATGTGTAAGGTGTGTGTGCGTGTGTGTATACTGATAATGTACATACGCATAGGAACAGGTGTGTGTGAAACCTCGATAATAATATGTCTAATACGTAACCTGCTTGACTGCAGTCAGCATTTGAATTTTAGCGGACACTAGACTAACTTTTTAAAGTTGCGCAGTTTATTTATTTGCTGCAGCCAGACATTCGACGACGGTGTAGTATCTGTTTTATCAAACATGTTAATATTGTTAATCCTTGATCGTTTTTGCGTGGATTAAATATTGATCATTCTTTATAATTCTGGGGGTGTGTGGGTGGTCAAGCGTTATGTTTTCAAACTTTCGACCTAAGATTCTATTAACAGGATCTCTAAGTCTTAGTGAGGAGAGAGCAGACTGGTTTTCTAAATTTAATCTTTATGCACATGTTCTTTGTTCTAATTAATTTTTATTTCAGAATCATTCTAAATGTATTTGGCACTAATATTTTATATTTTATCTTAGTCGATACATATTTATGAGAGCAAAAATATCTCCTTAAAAAGTTCATATGGATTAGAAAAGGGTAAAAACAACACCAACAACAACAACAACAACAAAGAAACAGTTATCTAAATATGACGACACAAATGCAGCATCACATGACATCTCTTTCAAACTGTGTGGAAAGAATGTTAATATTTGGTGATAAAAGTCTTATGATGGATTGTAGTCGATGTGTGTATAAAGCTAAAAGTGCTACATATGAAAACTTCAAACAGTAAAGCATGTTAAAGGATGAGAGGGGCAAATATTTTTTGCTGTTGAAATTTTTGCATGTTATATGTGGATTACTCTTTTTCTGCCTGAATTTTGCATTTTGACCACTTGGATTACACCTTTTCCTCGTCATAGGTTTGCATTTACGCATATGATTTTGTGATTTTGTGGGACCTTTTCAACATATATCAATTTGGAAGGCATTTATTTATAGATATTCATATGACCTAACTACATTGTCAGGACATTATAGCTTATTCTCAGTATTGTATGCTGGTATACCTGTTTTAGAAACCCAGATTTGAAGCTTCAAATTTGATGTAAATATTTGTGTTAAAATGGATGCCACTTTATGTTAATATTATCGTAAAGTTTCAGTAACGAATATATTGGTTACTGAAACTTTATGATAATATTAACATAAAGTGGCATCCATTTTAACAAAGCTATAGCTGCCAGTTAAATTTGTTCTGACATAACTGTGAGAACATTGATAAATGCACATAATATAATACTAATGATTGAAATGAACACTACATAAAATCTTGAAAGACATTAAATCAGTGTTGTTTAAACGTGGGTTCAATTGGGTTGGGGGTGCGGAAGCATTGACATTCTTACAGTTACAGCCAATGTTACAGTTAGCCACTAGGGTGATATCAATCATAGCTTTCAGACCCAATATGATCTTTTGGAGTAAAAAGATGCAGTCTTTATTGATAGTGACACTTATAGTACTTTTTAAAAATTGTTATGACTAGGGAAAAAGTCTTTATATGCCCATTTCCTTTCAAGTATTATAAATGGGTTTTCTCTATATTTCAGTCCATTCTAGTTTAAGGTAGTGATGGAAAAAAGAGAAAAAGGAGACACTGTCAACGCTGTGGTGATGAGGTTTCTGATCGACACTTCAGACGTCATAATTGCAAAGATGTTAATTGTGATTCAGGTGAGGAAGAGGAGCAAGGATAAGATGAGGACAATAGTACGCAGTATTTTGAGAGCAAAAATTTACCTTTTCAGACATCAGTGATGCCATTATCAAAGAATATCACAGAAGAGGACAGATTGATGTATTTTGAATCAGTTCACAATCAAGGTATCAATTCGTCAGACAGTGAAAGTGACGATAGCATGTATGAAGCAGCTTTTGAAGATGCTATGTCTGACTGTGAAACCGAAATTGTTACTGAAAAATCATCTGGAAATGATTATATTTGGTTGGTTCTAAAAGCACTTTTAAAGTGGCAATCCTGTTTTTTTATACCTGATAGAGCCTTTTCTTATATTTTGATTCTAATAAAATCTGTGTTGTACTTGTGCACAAATGCATCAGATTTCATGAAAGCTTTCTATCAGGATTTTCCAGTAACCATTTATCAAATGAATGAATTCGTGTCTTTTAGTAGAGACAGTTTTAAGAAATATGTTGTTTGCACAAAATGTTTTACACTGTATGACTATGAGGACTGTTTTGATGTTATCGAAGGTCGTAAAGTTTCACACATTTGTGGAACTGTAGCTTATCCATGTCATCCTAGTCCACATTTACGAAGAGCTTGTGGAGAAACATTGTTAAAAATTGTACACTCTAAAAATGGGGATCAATTAACTCCTTTTAAAACATATTGTTATAGGAAATTAGAAGATAGCATATTGGGTAAAAAGACCAGGTTTTGAAAAATGGTGTGAATTATGGAGGCAGAGAAAGGTACCTAATGATGTTTTGATGGATGTGTATGATATAAAAGTTTGGCATGACTTTTCTAGTGAAGCATGGAATTTTTTTACTAGTGAACGTATTTATGCATTAATGCTTAATGTTGACTGGTTCCAGCCATTTAAACATACAAGCTATTCTGTTGGAGCTATATATCTTTGCATATTGAATTTTCCTAGAGAAGAAAGGTTTAAGCAGTAAAATATGATTTTAGTTGGTTTAATACCAGACATGAGAACTGAGCCTTTAGCAAACACCTTTATAGAACCACTTGTAGAGGAGTTAAAAGTTGCTTGGAATGGTTTTTATTTGAAAAGTTACCAATCTCCAGCTGTGCCATTTCTTGTCAGGTTAGCATTGTTATGTGTTGGTTGTGATATTCCAGCAAGTAGAAAATTATGTGGCTTTTTAGGCCATTCTGCTACATTGTGGTGTAACAAATGTACTAGAGCATTTATAGGTGGGATTGGGGAGAAGAGTTATGGTGGTTTTAATTTCTCGGAGTGGAACTTGAGAAATAACTCGTCACATCGGAAATTAGTGCAAAAGGTCATGAAAACAAAGACCAAAGGTTCCAGAGAAGAGTTAGAAAGAAAATATGGCATACGTTACTCTGTTCTCCTTGAATTTAACTATTTTGATCCAGTTAGAATGACCATTCTTGACCTTATGCATAACCTTTTTCTAGGAAGTGCGAAACACATGTTAAAAATTTGGAATGCAACAAAAATACTGCGTGATGAACATTTAGGGATGATACAGGAGAAAATAGAGCTAATTCTGATGTTGGAAAACTACCACTAAAATTTTCATCAAGTTTTGGTAGTTTTAAAGCAGACCAGTGGAAAAACTGGACCATACTTTTCTCAGTTTTTGCTCTAAAAGATGTGTTGAACTCAGAGGATTTAGAATGCTGGCGAGCATTTGTTCTTGCATGCAAGAATTTATGCACGCGAACAATGAAAAAGTCAAATGTCCAGCTTTCCCAGAGACTGTTGTTGTCGTTTTGTGAGAGATATGAAAAACTATACGGGGAAGACCGAGTAACACCTAACATGCATATGCATGCGCACTTGGATCAGTGCATTAATGATTTTGGACCAATATATTCTTTTTGGTTGTTCAGTTTTGAGAGAGAAAATGGTATATTGGGCTCAATGCCCACAAACAGAAGAAATATTGAAATTCAGTTAATGAGAAAATTCATCAAAAACTTGCACTCACTGGATATTGTTTTCAATTTAAACATATTGACTTTGGATCAGAATTTCATAAGTTGTTTGTTTTAGATGAGTCACCACATCGTGGAACCCTAAGTGAAATGGGTCGAAAAGCAGATTTTGAATATATAAAAATGTCGACCATATACTTTCAGAATGCAGATTGGAGATTAAATGATGGAATTGTGTATCCCTCTAGTAATAGTATGGCTTTGACTGAGGTAGAAGTTAAGTATCTATTACTAATGCATGGTGCACTGTATCCAAACGGTGTGATTTCTGCAGAGTCTGTGTGCAGTTCATACAGATCTATAAGACAGGTATCGATATATGGTAGTATATTGGGTACTAAACATGGAAGGAGTTATAGATCATCAATGATACTGGCTCATTCGTCTGATGGAGATGGTAAGATTGATGGTTGTAATGCGGTTGATTTGACCCCATGGCCAGGTCAGATTGAAAAACTTTTGTTACACAGTCTGTTTTTGGATGGAAATTTCTGTTTGCATTTAATAGCAGAAGTTATTTGGTTTACAGAATTAGATGAGTCACTTAAAACTATGTATGGAAAACCAGTTGAAATTTGGAGATGTGATTCATTTGAAAGAGATGGACCAGCAGTATTTATATCTGTGCAAAGAATGAAGTCAAAGTTTGTTTATGCATACAAAACAATGAAAAGCAGCAAAGTCATAATTGTCTGCCCTCGTGATTCATATATTGTGTAAGATAAAGGGATTTTTAGGTAAGCAAATTAATAGGACTTTATTACCATTTATATTTTTTATGGATTAGTATTATGTTTCTAAGTGTTTACAAGTGTCATAAATTAAAACATTGTGATGTATATGACTAAACATTTACGACTTTAATATTCAGGACATGATGAAGTATTATTCATCTGTACATTTGCTGATGTAGATAAAATGTTTATTGTTGACTTTTTAAAGGCAAATTGTGTTATTGATGGAAATACATTTCTGTATGTCTGGTTTTTTAATAACTAAAGCCTAAGTACAGTCAATTTAAATGTTAATTGTTACAAGCAAATTCTTTTTAAAATTCAACCACACAATGTTTGTGAAACCATGCGCATGTATACATTACACAAAGCTAGTACACACAGAAGTTGTGTGAAACCATGCACATGTATGACTTACATGAAGCTGGTACACAATGCTTGTGTGAAACTCTGCACATGTATGGCTTACATGAAGTTGGTACATAAACTTCTGTGAAAATATGCACATGTATTGCTTACATGGCACATAGCGATGAACATACCATTGATCATAATAAAACATTAATTGATAGGAATGAAAAATTATGTTAAGCACTTAGATTCAAAAATAAATGTTCAGTTAATCGGAAACAATTATACAACAATCAGTAAATAGTTTTTAGAAGCCAGTTATTCACTTAATTCGCCATTTTTGATAAGCTAACATTTTCTAAACAGTTGTAGATTTGTGTTATGTTAAATGATTTTTGATAAATAAATTTCATTTCGAGATATTTTTGAAAGAATTCAGATCTGTTAGACAGGTATCGATATATGGTAGTATATTGGGTACTAGACATGGAAGGTGTTATAGATCATCAGTCATACTGGCTCATTCGTCTGATTTATATGGTAAGATTGCTGGTTGTAATACGATTGATTTGACCCAGTGGCCAGGTCAGATTGAAAAACTTTCGTTACACAATCTGTTTTTGGATGGGAAATTGTGTTTGCATTTAATAGCAAAAGTTATCTGGTTTTGAGAATTAGCTGAGTCACTTAAAAATATGTATGAAAAACCAGTTGAAGTTTGGAGAAGTGATTCATTTGAAAGAGAGGGACCAGCAGTATTTATACCTGTGCAAAGAATTAAGTCAAAGTTTGTTTATGCATACAAAGCAATCAAAAGCAAGAAAGTCATAATTGTCTGCTCTTGTCATAGATATATTGTGTAAGATAAGGGAATTTTTAGGTAAGGAAATTAACAGGACTTTATTACCATTTATATTTTTAATGGACTAGTAATATGTTTCTAACTGTTTACAAGTGTTATAAATTAAAACATTTTGAGGTATATGACTAAACATGTAAGACTTTAATATTCAGGTCCTGATGAAGTATTATTCAGCTGGACATTTGCTGATGTAGATAAAATGTTTATTGTTGGCTTCTTAAAGGCAAATTGTGTTTTTGATGGAAATACATTTCTGCATGTCTGGTTTCTAAATAACTAACGCCTAAGAACAGTTAATTTCAATGTTAATTGTTACAAGCAAATTCTTTTTAAAATTCAACCAGACAATGTTTGTGAAACTATGCGCATGTATACATTACACAAAGCTAGTACACACAGAAGTTGTGTGAATCCATGCACATGTATAACAACATGAAGCTGGTACACACATAACTTGTGTGAAACTATGTACGTGTATGACTTATATGAAGCTGGAACAAACAAAGCTTGTGTGAAACTCTGCACATGTATGACTTACATGAAACTAGTACACACAGAAGTTGTGTGAAACCATGCACATGTATGACTTGCATGAAGCTGGAACACACAAAACGTGTGTGAAACCATGCACATGTATGACTTTCATGAAGCTGGTACACACAAAACTTGTGTGAAACTCTGCACATGTATGACTTGCATGAAGTTGGTACACAAACGTCTTTGAAAATGTGCACGTTTATTGCTTACATGGCACATAGCGATGGGCCTACCATTGATCATAATAAAACATTAATTGATAACAATGAAAAACTAAGCACTCAAACTCAAAATTAAATGTTCACTTAATCGGAAACAATTATACAACAATCATTAAATAGCTCTTAGAAGCCAGTTATTCACTTAATTCACCATTTTTGATAAGCTAACATTTTCTGAACAGTTGTAGATTTGTATTATGTCAAATGATTTTTTTTTAATTCTTCAAGATATTTTTGAAAGAATTCAGATCTGTTAAACAGGCATCGATATATATGGTAGTATACTGGGTACTAGACATGGAAGGAGTTATAGATCATCAGTCATACTGGCTCATTGGTCTGATCAACATGGTAAGATTGCTGGTTGTAATACGATTGATTTGACCCCAAGGCCAGGTCAGATTGAAAAAACTTTTGTTATACAATCTCTTTTTGGATGGGAAATTGTGTTTGCATTTAATAGCAAAAGTTATTTATTTTAGAGAATTAGCTGAGTCACTTAAAAATATGTATGGAAAACTGGTTGTAGTTTGGAGAAGTGATTCATTTGAAAGAGATGGACCAGCAGTATGTATACCTGTGCAAAGAATTAAGTCAAAGTTTGTTTATGCATACAAAACAATCAAAAGCAACAAAGTCATAATTGTCTGCCCTCGTGATATATATCTTGTGTAAGATAAAGGGATTTGTAGGTAAGCAAATTAACAGGACTTTATTACCATTTATATTTTTAATGGACTAGTAATATGTTTCTAAGTGTTTACAAGTGTCATAAATTAAAACATTGTGAGGTATGTGACTAAACATGTAAGACTTTAATATTCAGGTCCTGATGAAGTATTATTCAGCTGTACATTTGCTGATGTAGATAAGATGTTTATTGTTGGCTTCTTAAAGGCAAATTGTGTTTTTGATGTCCCCTCTTGATATAAATACATTTCAATGCATGGCTTTTAAATAACTGAAGCCTTTGAAGAGTTACTTTAAATGTTAATTAATTTTGATGGAAATACATTTCTGTATATCTGGTTTTTAAATAACTAAAGCCTAAGAACAGTTAATTTCAATGTTTATTGTTACAAGCAAATTCTTTTTAAAATTCAACCACACAATGTTTGTGAAACCATGATCATGTATACATTACACAAAGCTAGTACACACAGAAGTTGTGTGAAACCATGCACATGTATAACTTACATGAAGCTGGTACACACAGAACTTGTGTGAAACTATGTACGTGTATGACTTATATGAAGCTGGAACACACAGAACTTGTGTGAAACCATACATGTTTATAACTTGCATTAAATTGGTACACAAAACTTCTGTGAAGCGGTGCACATTTATTGCTTATAATTAACATAGCGATGGGCCGACCATTGTTCATAATAAAAAAATGAGTTGATAGCAATGACTTTAATATTCAGATCCTGATTAAGTAAAGAAAGTATTATTCAGCTGTAAATTTGCTGATGTAGATAACATGTTTAGTGTTGGCTTGTTAAATGTAATTTGTGGTTTTGATGTCCCCTCTTGATAGAAATACATTTCTATGCATGGCTTTTAAATAACTGAAGCAACTGAAGAGTTACTTTAAATGTTAATTATTACATGCAAGTTCTTCTTAAATTACACCCACAGAATAGTTGTGGAACCATGCGCATGTATACATTACATGAAGCTAGTATACAGAACTTGTGTGAAACCATGCATGAGTATGACATACTGTTTCATCAAGTTGGTATATAATGAACACAATTAAAATAAAGGGATATAAGACAACATTGACTAAATTCTGTAAATCTTAAAAATGTCCTGCACATATATATATATATATATATATATATATATATATATATATATATATATATATATATATATATATATATATATATATTATCTTTTTTATTATATTATGTACATATTGGAAGCTGACTTTATTACAACTGCATTCAGAGAGTGGTTGTTTTTTGCTTAATATAAATTTTTCTTGAAATAACTATATCTAGAATTTTAAATCACTCTATTTTATATTCTTGAAAAAAATGTGTTTAGTTTGTGGATGTATATTGTGTAACAGTAAATAAAAGAATGTTTTTGTGTGTGTCGCAGTAGTTTAGATTTTTTGCCAATTGTCAGTGTTGTGTTTGAAATATATCAGTCATCAGAATTATGCATTTTTGATTTTGTGGTTGTTGAATTAAGATATATGAGTATTATATATATATAGTTTTTTCCAACTGAAATGTTACATATTTTATCAAAATATTAGTAAAAACTGACTAAACAAGCAAAGCATGTTCTTCATACTTTCAGCGGTAGATAAACCATATACAAATGAATGTGTTTAATTATGGGCTTTTAACAGTATATCAGTTTCATAAAGTCGATCAATCATAGGCATTTGTCTTCAGTTAACAAAGTTGCGAAACACAAAGAACAGAAAACAATTTTTAAAAAAGTAACATTTTTTTTATTAATTGTATGCATATCGACAAACAAGATCATTCATTTCATTTATTTACATTTTGTCCTAGAGAGCAAAAATATAGCTGTATAAGAAACAAGTATATTAACTACAGATGCTACAGATGTTACAATTACCAATACAAATCAGAGAAAATTCTAACAACCTTGATAATTGATAAGGTATGCACATATGATGTCAGTAGAATATATGCTGAAATGTAGGTGGCACAAAATAGCTGATAATAATATACTTTTTTCACAAGTACTTAGAAAAAGCAAACAAAACAATCTAGTACATAGTCGTATATGTTAAAGCAAAGGGAGATTTATTAATTGAAAAAGAAGATAGATAAGGTTGACAACAATAAAATATTAGCATAACAAGATGACAAAACATGGTAATCATTACTTGTATTTGCATATATTAACATGTTGATCAGAAAGGTTATGGATCGATGTCTATATCAGGAGAAGATTGAGTCCATACCTATGTCTTGACTGTACCCAAGAGTACAGGATGCCAGAACATGTCAGGAGCAACTTCAGAGGATAATTTACAACTTTCCTTCACTTTAATGAGACTCATATCAGTATTCACTATGCCATCATCTGGAGTAATCAAGTCAGTATTCACTATGTCAAGATCTGGAGTAATCAAGTCAGTATTCACTATGCCAATATCTGGAGTAATCAAGTCAGTTTTCACTATGCCAAGGTCAGGATTAATCGAGTTAGTATTCGCTATGCTAATATATAGAGTAATCAAGTCAGTATTCACAATGCCAAGATCTGGAGTAATCAAGTCAGTATTTACTATGCCAAAATCTGGATTAATTGAGTCAGTATTCAATATACCAAGATCTGGAGTAATCAAGTCATTATTCACTATGCCAGGGTCTAGAGTAATCAAATCAGTATTCACTATGCCAAGATCTGGAGAAATCAAGGCAGTATTCACTATGCCAAGGCTGGGAATAATCAGTAATTATTTTAACAAAACCTGGTGTAAACAAGTCAGTAATTTCTTTGATAAGGCCTATAATGGTCATGTCAGTAATAACTGTATCAAGTCCTCAGTTATCAAGTCAGTAATCACTATGACCCGGCCTTGAATGACTATGTTAGTATTCACTGTAACAAAGCTTGGATTAATCAAGTCAGTAATTACTATACTCAGATCTGCAGTAATCAAGTGAGTATTAGCTACAGCTACATTTAATATTATCAGACAAGTTGCTGACTGATTGAAGTACCCATCAAGGACTTTCATTGAACATCATGGGAACTCCATCACGCCACTGTCCATGGGAAGGAATGTGAAATGCTACACAAGGTATAGTACAATTAAAAGGATTATACTTTCACCCATCCAACATCAAACACACTCCAACTGACCCAACACAATCGATCAGACCACTCTTCAAGGGAATGAATGAGTAATGCTTTATAAAGTATTTATAAGTACAACAATATGTATTATATTTTTATCCATATTGAAGATTGGTTAATTGTTCTTATTATTATTATTATTATTAGTAGTAGTAGTAATATTATTATTATTGTTATTATTATTTATTTTTATTATTAAAATAGTTTTTTTATATTTTTCATTATGATGCCATATTGAAAATATTAATCTGTCTCATAAGACTTCCATACACACTTTTGTTAAATATGTTTGAACATCATTTATTTGATAAGCATTGTAGTATTTACTTTACCCAGGTTGCTGATCAGTATGAAGGATTGCCCAGAAGTGCTGTGCAAAACTACTTCAGCATTTGCATGACATGCAGCAGGAATAAGACACAAGTTATACAAGCCCCACCCAGAGTTATATTCTGCCAAGGCTTGCTCTCCCATTGTCATGTGCATTCAATACTTCTAAGTTAACAACCTTTCCACACTTGATTATGTATGTATGTATGTATGTATGTATGTATGTATGTATGTATGTATGTATGTATGTATGTATGTATGTATGTATGTATGTATGTGTTAAAGTCCTGTCACTAATTGATAAATAGATGTAGCTGTATATATTATGTACAAAGATAGTTCTGTTATCTCTTGCTTCATACTAATATTGAAGGAAATAGATAAATGTAACCATGTGGATATTTTAACACAGATTTATGTTGTCTAATATCTTTTAAAGGAAGTAAGAGTCATTTAAAATGCTTTTAAACAAAGGACATGCATTTAAGTACTTTTATTTAGTTCAAATTACTTTTGCAATGTTCATATTCGATTTTTAAATTATTCATAAATCTAGAAAGCAATATACGCTGGGTCTGTTGCAGTAGATATGCAGTATGTATACTACTGTTGACAATGAATGTAACAGGGAACACCATAACAAGGTCGGTAGTATTTATTTCCCCTTGAAACAAGGTCGGTAGTTTTTATTTCCCCTTGTCATTGTTAATGTACTACATTTCTTATTTTCTTTCCACTCCAATTAACGTACAAGTTTAAGATATTATAATCAGTTATTGCAACTGAAGTGTGCTTGATGTAATAGGATATGCACTAGAGTTCTAGGGATGTAAAATAATAAGAGGATGTTCAAGGACGGCCATTTTCTTTACACAATTTCGTTTTTGTCAAATAGGCTGTTGTCTGTGTAGGTTGCCGATTATAAATCTGCACAGACAAAAAGGTACCGAAAACAATTAAGATGAAAGTGTAATAAAAACTATATTTTCCTCGATGTGTCTGATAGAAGGAGATGGGGAGGGAGAGGGGCGTGAGGGTGTCCAATCCATAGGATTTATCATGAATTTGCAGTTTGTTTCTCTTTTGCAGTCAATATGAAAATAAAGGAACCATGAGTCAATGTTATAGATTGCCATGCTGTGGTATACAATGGCGAAACTCCTTGAATTAAATCGTTAGTTAATTTATAAATACGTTTCAAAACTAAAGTAGTTGGATGGAGCTGCATTGATACATGTATTTGCGGTGCTCCTGGTCAGTTACAAAGTTAATATATAAATGTATAAAGTCAGTTTGCAATATACCTACCTATCATCGCAAGAACCTTTCTTGAAACGGCGAAAGAAACACCCCATATTGGTCGTTGCTGTCGGCTGTCAGGGAGTAACGTACACCAGTTTATCTTTGCCAGATAGTGCGGCGATAATGCTACAGCATGTTAGGAAACGATGATTTAAATCTCTTAGTGGGTGGGTGTGTGGGTGTTCCTGTGTTTTGGGGCACGATTGACTTTTTGAAAAATGATTGTGGCCATTATATCAGTTGAAACAAATAAAATATCATCAGAGAAAAGATGTAAATTATCCCACCCCAAACCCACCCCACCATATCAATTTTAGGTCAGGAACACAACAAATACACAGTCCATACAGGCATATACATGAAATTTACGCACGCGTTGAAATAAGTTTTTCATGTTAATATTAAAATGTATGTACTTCAGGTATAAATCTTTCTAAAGTTTATGATTCATTATCAAATAAACACGATTAACCCTTGGAAAAAATACATGTAAAAGAAATTAAAGTATGAAAAGATACAGAGGTGGGCCTGGCATTGAAGATTACATATGGAGCGGATATAAAAATGAAGGTTCCTTACATACAAGTTTTGACGCATCTCATGATTTGGAATACTTCACGGATCACAAAAACCCTAAGTTTTAGCTGACAACAACAACAAAAAAAGATAAAAAAGAACAACAAATAATCTACGATTTAAATTTGTTCAGTAATTTGATATATATTTGATAACATTTCATTATATTGGATAAGGAGAATAGAAAATACCTGGCATTTTTTAAAATTATTTCTAGAACATCTGATTGCTGGATTGACTAGTTCTCAGAAATGACTAAAACTGGCACAAATCCCTACTTCATTAAATCTCTCCTATTTTTAAAATGCCGTTTTTCGTCCATAAATAATTTGTTCTAGACTAAACCATGCATTTTCATATGGCTATCAAGTTATTTTACAAACATTGTTGGGGCCCCGAGTGGTCTTAAGTGCTCTCCGTTACGGATCACTGCCATCTCACCTCTGTATGCGTGGGCCAATGTGGGTATGTGAGAAAGATTGCCAGTAGCTGCTAGTGGGTTGGTGGTTCTTTCTGGGGTTTTCCTGGGTTCTTTCTCCACCATTAATACTGGCCACCATGTATAGCCTATCTTGTGCTGAAAATGGCGTTAAAAACTACAACAGCAACAAACATTTTTATAACACGGATCCGGATTTAATACCAAGTATTTGATGTTTTATATTAAAGATCAGAACTGTAGCCGAGTGAATAATGATTGTGCATAATATTCAATTTTGATGGTATTAATGCTTTTAATCTTAGAGCTGTTTTTTCCTCTTCACTTTGATGTTGTTGCTTTATTTAAAACAGGAAACAATTATTCTCCATTTACGAAAACTTGCAATTTAACAACACTCTTACATATGTGTTAACAATTATTCATAATAATCTTAATAATAAGATTTCATGGCGCCATTGGCTTTATTTCTCATCCGCTAATGGGGTTTCGATAATTTTTCTATCGTTTGGGCTGGGTCACGCTAACAGGCAAAGTCAACGCAAAATACAGTCGTACAGTCGTATTCTATCGCGTTTGTTATATTGCAAAATGAACTTGTGCATTCTGTCGCGTTGGGTCTATTACAGTCGCATTAGACGTGAGATAAAGAGTTAAGCAATCAAATTCATTTCAGTTATGGAGTCATTCTCTCTTTTTGTGTTCCTGTTTTAAGTCTACATACGTGTTTTATGTTGTACTTAGATATTTTTGACGAACCATATTTGTTTGGACTGTTCAGTGAAAATAAAAAATGCTCATTTTGGACCACATTTATCTGGAACTGCGATAAATTCAGAGAAAATCTAGAAGATGCCATGTTCACGACGTCATGGATTTTGGAAGACTAGTTTTCCAGTTTTGAAATTTGTAGGAAAGGTTTCATTCATTTGGGGCTTTCACAGAACTTTATAAGGATTATATTGGATGCACTTCATAATACTCTAAGTTCCTCTCACATTTTCAATTATGACTCTGATAATTAATTTGTTTGTTACGTTTGATAAAACTTGTCGGTTTTGCTTCCGACTGTTACTTAGTTTCTGACCATGCAGTCGTAACAAAATTTGGAGGCTCGTCCGAGACACGTATTTCAGAGAAATTGAAATTATTTTAAGCCTTACATTGTTTGTATTGTATACATTTTTCTAGTCCTGCTGTTTTACATTTACAAAGAAAAGAAACAAACTTTCACAATGTCAACTAAGTTGAAACCTTTGGGCATTTTTATATAAAACAAATTCCACTCAGGAAAGAGTTAGATGGCTTGATAAAGGACGAATGGCTCCAACGTGCCAGACAATGTGATATTTCAGATGGCAGATACATATTTGTTAAAGCTTTATAAAACGTATTTGGTACAAAAGAATATTTTGAATAAAAGTGCATTGGTTTTCATTAGTAAGTCAAACACTGGCTGTCACTTGCAAGTTACGGAATCGAAACTAAAGTACAAGATTGCAAAGGAAATAAGAAACTTGAGCTTAAAATGCAGGAAATAGAATAGAGAGATAAATTCAATAGGAAGAAAAGAAACGAAATGAAAATGCAAAACGAAGAGATGCAAATGTAGGATACAGAATGTGATTGACAAATACAGAATAAGAAAGAGAGAGATAACGTCAAACAGAAGAGATGCATATTAAATTACAAATACAAAACGAAGGACAAAAGAGAGCAAAACAATTCAAATTAAAGTAATTAGAACTGGCAACCATTGAATAAAAAGGATTAGACAAACGTAGACAACTCATATTAGTTGAAGAGTTTAGGAACTGTGTCCATAGTGAAATAAAAATAAAACCTTAGGAACACAAGGCAGATACCAGAAAAAATGATACTCTTGCAGCTGAGGAATATTCCATGACTCACAAAGTTTCATTTGGCGACAGGTTTTCCTTTCAACAGATGGTTAGTAAGAAACCAAATCAGACTCAGCCGAACACTGACACATTTAAATATGGTATAATTAATAAGAATCCAACGTCAAAATTTACCTTGACGGATACAAAGCAGAGAAGATAAGAAATGTTGCTCTTGCAGATTACAAATATTACTTGGCCAACAAAGGTTAATTTATCAATAAGTTTTCATCTCAGCAGATGGTTTGAAAGAGATGGTTAGTAAGAATCCAAATCAGAATCAACCATGTACTGACAAATACCAGTCTGGCATAACTAATAGGAATACAACATCTGATAAAACTGATCAGAAATCCTTATCTCTTCTTAAGTGCATGTAATGCAAGTAAACGGGAAATATTATTTCTGAATGCTTCAAGTTGGAAAAAAGCAATATAATAAAAACAGAGCAGTTCCATATACTCATGTTTCTCACAGGTCAAGGTCATGATCGTGTATTGGAAAGAGTAAATTTGTTAGGTCAAACAAACCCCGTTCTTATTCTATTATGGAGAATTATGAACCATTCGTGTCGAATGTTTCTATATCACTTACAGGGGATTTAGCCAATTCTATCCCTCTGAAATTATTAAGGCAATCGTGAGTCTACTGTTATATTGTTCTTTGCATATTTCTGGGAAGTTCTCCTTCTACAAGAGTACTTTTCAGGGAATATAGTGCGTTTTGTATTCAACTTCCTCTTCATAATGTTGATTTAACATCAGACTTAGTTTCAGGGCCAGTGACTGTTGGTGCAATGAAATCTCGGCAATTATTTAGCTGGAGATAAGGTTGTGGTTAATCTACGTTTGAAAGATGAGGCTCAATATTTGTTGGAGAATGGATTTGTTGAACCAATCAAAGTCAACTGGATTTCTCCTTGTATTCTTGTGCAGAAATCAGATAATTCTTTTAGTACGTACACAGATTCCAGAACGTGAATAGTGTCATAACAACAGACTTATTTCCGATTCCAAAGAATTGATGATTGTATTGATAGAATCAAAAAAGACAAAATATGTCACCAAAATTGACCTGGTAAAAGGATATTGGCAGATTTCACTTACGGATTGAGCAAAATAATATTTGGCCTTTGCAACTCCAGATAGCATTTACATGTACAAAGTGATGCAATTTGTTATGAAGAATAACGTCTGGTATGGATAGTTGTGATGCACACATAGATGACATCATTATTTACAGCTACTCGTGGAATGATCAGCTGGAATCTATCCAAGAAATTCTTGGTTTGTTTGAGTGAGACAAATTTCACAATTAATTTAAGTAAAAGTGAGTTTTACTTAGCTTTTGTTATCTTTTTCAGAATTTTTTGAATTCTCAGTTATTATCAGTAAAACGAAAGTGATGCGATTTTTGGGTATGAATATATATTGTCCGAAGCTTGCTCAAATGTTTTCTTAATTGTTGAGCCCCTGACCAATTTATTACCTTTGGAAACCAAGTTGTATTGGTCTGACAAATTTCAGAAGGCCTTATATAAATTAAAGGACATACATAAAAGTGCATCAGTTCTATCAGCTCCAGGTTTGGATCAACATTTTAGGAAGCATGTTATGCAAGTGATGTAGGGATTGGTGGCGTATCAAGTCAGAGTGACAAAAATGGTGTGGATAATCCAGATTGCTATTTTAAACAAAAAATTAAGTATAAACCAGAAAAATATTCAACTGTCGAGGAGGGGTGCATCGTTCAATTTGTGGCTGACACCACTCTGAAGTGTACATTATATATGCCCCTTCTCCGATTATTGTATTCAGTAATCACAAGCACCATACTTTCTTCATCAAAATGAAGGAACAACATATCATCAAAGATTGTTGAGATTGCGTTTGATGTTGCAAGAATACACTATCCATATTCGACACAAGCGAAAAGTGAAAGATTAATCGCAAATGTACTTTCATGTATCTAAAAGTTTTATAAAGGTTTGATTGTACAAATGTTGGTATATTCATTATACATTTTTCTCTATAATCTCATTATTATCACATCTGTTAGATTATTAAGGATAAAGAAAACTTTATTGTATAAATCTTTATTTCCTCTTAAAAGGAGAGGTGTTATGTATATAAATTATTTTTGTAACTCCTGCCACGTTTTTTATTTTCATTAATGTGTATTCATGATTTTAAAGAATATATTTTATTATAAAGTTGTATACATGAACTGTCAGTGGTTATTTCCAGTTCAGTTTTGGTTTCGGATTTCTCTTGTACATGTTCAGTTCTGATTTATTCTAATATTGTCGTTGACTTTGATCAATCTGAGAAATATCTCAACTGTCTTAGCGAGCTTGTACTCTGGGCACTATAAAGGACCGTCGTATTTGTCCTACCATCGCATCGAACTATCACATAACACAATCCGAATGGAGTTTGTTCCACAATTTTAACTGTCTTATAAATTTCAGGTGCATTTGTTTCTATGCTAGCATTGGTTTATACCGACCGAAACGTTGAGGCAATCAAACACCGCGTAGATCATATATGTAACTTTCATATTTTGTAGTATATCAGTAAATTGGATGTGTTTGTCCCAGACTCATATTTGCACACCGTTGTCATCACTAACATCACCACAGTAAAAACATGACTGGCTATCAGTTCTTGAGTGAGTCTTAGATATACGTCTGAATGGACACTTTTCACAGTTATGATTGCTGTACCGGTTAAGATATATATGATATTAAATCTATTCAACTTGTTGTCGATGTTGCCACAAACATTTAGGGTTAACGAGATATACTGATGATTATACAAGATCAGCAGGTCTATCAATGATGTTTGCAAAGGATATTATTGATAACGCTGATAATGTTCAGTATGTAAAAGTAAGGACAGGACACCACAGAATACTGCAGTTGCTGCACAAGCAAATGATTTGAACATGAACCTAGACCAGGTGCTACTTTTGATATTAAAGGATGTGTTGATGCTAATTATAACCTAGGGTTTGCAACACGCGCAGCAATGTTGTCAGGTGATCGTAAATTATTTTTATGTGCTATTCCATTGTCCCATATATTTGTTTTTTGTAGAAATGTAAGAATAGTTATCTTTGGAGCTAAACACACAGTAGTCATTGTTAGAAAAAAATGATGATAATGATAATGACCATCTGGCAAGGTGCTGAAGTTGATGATGCTGGTAGAGTAAATATAACAAAACGCTCATTGTGGATGCCAGTAATGACTACAGCGATCGCCGCAGAGGAAACATTACTCTCATTATTGGATACTGGTGTTAAATCATTGTTATCATGGCTAACAGTGAGGACAGATATTATAGGGAGCACTATTAATGGTATACTTACTTGGCATTTGGCATCACAATAGGATGTTTCTGCGCCGTGAAATATATTTGTTGCGCTACAGGATAAAACACGATTAAATTCATAAACATGCAGCCATTAGATATTCGATCAACTGCTTCTGCCAACAAAAACCATCCGAAGATATTTTAACAAAACAAAATAACACGCTCGTATTATCGTTTGTTGACATTTATGTGACGTGATCTGAATGTGTGTGTGTGTGTTTGTGTGTGTGTGTGTGTGTGTGTGTGTGTGTGTGTGATTGGGATTTTTAATGTAGCTTTAACAATTTTGCAGTCATATCGCTACGATGTCTGTAGTGTGGCAATGTGGCAGTTTGCAGTGATGTCTGGCACTGGGACATCATGCCGCCGACATGTATCATCATGCTCCACCCAGTCACATTATCCTGAAGCCAGGCTGACCAGTCCTACCACTAAACTCATAAAGCTGAACGCCAAGTGAGGTAGCTATTAGTAACATTTTTGTAAATCTTTGGTATGGCTCTGCCTGGGGTCGATCTCAACGACCTCTCGTTTACGAGGCAAACACTCTAACCACTAGGCTACTGAATGTAGATACTGGTCTGCAAATATCACAATTAGATTTTAGAAACCTATATCCGATTTATTACTTTTCATTGGAACATCTTGATTAAACCAGACAGTGTTGTTGATACACACGTTCAAGCTCGCGTAACTCGGGGTGGTATCGCTGAGTGGAGAGCAATCGCTGTTATACTCTGTGACAAATCGATGTTACTCGCATGTGTTGGTGGACGAATAAGGGTCGTTGATGCACCAGTGGAAACTCAATAACGGAATTAGATCACTGGTATTATTATAAATGTCGGATAGTCACGTCAGTGTTACTCTGACGCCTGGTCGGATTTAAAAGCTATAACCAGATTCGGCTAAAAGATGTGGAACAAAATAGCATTAAAACACGATGACTGGTGGTTAGAATAGACAGTTACTGACAAAACGTCAGCTTAAGCATTGTAATGATGAGTTTGAAAAATAAAGAAGGTATTCAGCTCTCTCTCTCTCTCTCTCTCTCTCTCTCTCTCTCTCTCTCTCTCTCTCTCTCTCTCTCTCTCTCTCTCTCTCTCTCTCTCTCTCTCTCTCTCTGCGAGTGCTTTTTCGGATCAAACAAAATCAGGTGCTATATTTCCACTTCCCGCGACCATACCGCATTCATTGTAGCTGCCTCGAAAGCCACCGCCCTCGCAGCAGTCGGAACAGCGGCACGAATGTCATTAAAGAAAGCAACAGGGTGAAGATACAAGAAAAGGAAGGGGTCTGAGACTTCCGGGAACTTATTTAGGGCGCTCCGTTCACAAAGGGGGTCTGAGATTTCCATGAACTTATCGATATTGAATTTAATAACACCGTTGTCGAATTTAGATTTAATCGAAGCTGTTCAAGGATTAAATTTAAAAATACTGCAGAGGAGTTTTTATTTGAGATCAGTTACTTAAACATCCAAATAACGCTGAAACGGGTACTGTTAATCTCAATAAAGGCACTGGACCCGGTACTCATTGGACAGCGTACGCGACTGGTCCACGGGGAATTGTTTATTTCGTTTCGTATTGATTACCACGGCCGAGAGAATTTATGTATTATACTGAAGTATTACAAAGTACTCCAGTTTGGTTTTCAACGCTACCGACACATAAAGTAACCGATCCACCAATATGCGGCAGAGAAGTAATTGCTGTACTCAGGGCTATATCAAAATCAACCAAACCACATCATAAAACCGTACTCGAGTACATGAGTCAGCGTCACAAACAAAGATTTCAGTTAAAGAATTAATCTAATTATAAAAGCGGATATTTACGGGAGATCTATCTCTAAACGAAAAACCACGGAAGGAATATCAAACGAAAATGTGAAGAACAAAATCATCACCGACGAATTATCTGAACTGTTAAATCTAAAAAATACGGACACAAGCGATATGGTTATATTTCAGGATAAGCTGAGAACATTAAAAACGAGTAATCTTTCCTTCAAGGAAATTATAATTAAAATATAGGAAGCACCTGAAAACTCCATAGACACATTTGATTCCAATGGAGGAATTAATCCCGGTATTACTATGTCAACTATGTCGGATAATATTCGCGTGCGAGTACAAAAATCCGGTGTGACAATAACAGGCGAACTCAACATGAACTCGAATAAAATAACCACATGTGGTTATCCAACATCTGACAAGGATGCGATGACAAAAAATTATGTAGACACCGTAGACAATAAAATCTCAGCGCTGCGGGGTGAATATGATGTTCATGTAAGCGACTTTGCAAATTTCTGTAGACTTTTTAGAGAAATTGATGAAGCCGCGGATAATATTTGTATAAAACCGTTCAATATCCCCATGAAACTCTTTGATATCGGGACGAGCATTTATATGAATAAAGAAACACAGGATAATATCGTTAGTGATGTTCCTGCTATCGCTGAGAAATTTGATAGGATTAAAATATATCATAATGAAAATATCAGTACGGTATATTTGATACAATATGGATCTCTCACCTGGACACTTTAAAATAGCACCATTTAATTTACTGCATCCGTCGGAGGTATATATAGATTAACCGTAATTTCAACGTTACAGTTTAATGTACCATCTTTTACATCTTCTGCTGTTAATAGTGTAAGTACAATAATATAAACTAAAAAAATCTCATTTATGTATATGAGGTAAAAGTAAAATAATATCGCAGGCGAATTACCGCAATTGGTATAATTTTATACCGCTACGGCTGCATATTCCCAACTAGCATTATTAATGTCGATGAGTTTTAACGACGAAATAATATCAAATAAAGAGTTTACGGCGATGATTAAGTTTTACAACTAGACAATGATGTCTGATTTAGAAAATAATAATAATAATATAATAATGTCGCTAGAAATATTGCAACAGATAGCCGCGAACACAGCACCGTCAAAGACAACCAAGATCTCAATAACCTCGACTAACCCCGAATTAAACGTGAATTTTTCCACTTGCATTTTTCCGTAAAAGAAACTGCATGCGCTCAATTACGACTATTATATAGTTGGCCAAGTATCCGGTCAAAACCATTAGCTGGCGAACAGCCGAATATTTCATTTGTATTTGCAAATAAAAATAAACCAGATGGAACTCCTAATTGGTTTATTGTTTGTATTCCAAAGGGAAGTTATCAAATGGAATAAATCAATGAAAGAATTCCAGCGTAGAGTAAAATCCATTACAGGAAAATAATCCCAAATCGTGGATATCAGTCATCGATTAGAACCGTCTTAGGATGGCCTAAAAATCCATCACTATTACATGAAGTTGCTAAGGCACCAGAACCAGCGAAGTCTGATTATACAACAAATACAAAGTCATACCACGAAATTACTCCATTATACAAGGATAGTTTACTCGATATAAAACGTGAAACTTTGGGTAGTGATTTGGGTTTCAGTGCTGAGACTAACGTATGGTGGTGGAGATTTATTTTTGAACGAATTCCAACATTAGAAATTGTATATTTAATTATTAACCTACCTGAAATTATTAGGTAGTTTAGAGAAATCAATCAAGAACATAAGCAACAACTACAGTGACTACAGCAAGGTTTCCAAGAATCTAATCGCGGTGAAATCATTAAACGATTGAAATATTAAATCAATTTGTATCTGACATGGAATATATTAACAAGCGAGTAATTCAGGCAACACTTGATTATTCTGACGACACAACTCCCTATAAACAACTACTTTTAGACACACATAATGTAACAGAAGCTGATCGACCGAATTTTAAACTTCCCGGGTATAACGCAACCGAGTTAAATAAATCAACTAATGATATCATCGATAAACTATATCCTCAAATACACGCCGGTTTAGAAAAACACTTCCACCTGCAACTGTTCTTAGATACAACAATAACCCATACGGTGATGGTCGTCATATATCGCCAGGAACAGTAAATATAACATCAACCATCGCAGTCAACCTTTTATGTGATGCAATTGATGGAAGTTATCAGATAAACACACAAATTTCAAATCAGGCACAACAGGGATATAATTCTGTAAACATTCACTCCTCATATCCCCCATGGAAGTTGCATCGTGCAAGAACCAATTAATTCAGAATATCTCAGATGACGTAATATACTACTAATGAGAATGAATTTCAAACTTACGAACCAGAGCTCTAAATTATTGGACTTATCAAGAGAAAATTTACAAATAAGTCATTATATCAAATCTTAATGTCATTCTCATTACGAAAAAAAATAATTTGATAGAATTACTAGTAATTAGCCTATAAAATTCATCATCGGGGACGATTTTAGTGTTTGTACTAGTAATTACCCGTCGGAGTGATAAAAATGACATCCCCAAAAAAACAATTGGTAGCAATCACGAAACCTGTGTAGTGTATTTTATGTTTACTTTCGTTTTCTAAACTGGGAACTCACCTTGTATAATGGGAACCAGATCGGTATTTTCGTTTCTTATAATCCTTTTTAGTTGCCTTACACGTGTGTTAATGTTTTTTCTTATTTGATATTGTTTTGATAATTCTGATCAAATATTTTCAACTGCGGTAAATACGGGTACGAATTTATTTAATTCGCTATTATCCGCTAATGATGCTGTATAAGCTGGATAAATTTGTACTCTGATGGTACAATTGATATCGGTGGATTTAAGCTATTGTAAATACTCAAAATCAGAAAGAATGCTGTCACAATTTAGTTTCGTATTTTTTCAAATTTGTAATAGATAATATTATTAATATTTTCATAATTCATTATGTAATCTTTAAATAGTAAAATACGCGTGATGAGCGATTATCATTCACGGGGTCACTCTATTGTCCTTTTGTATGTCTTTTTGACCAGGATGTTTTGTGTCCTTTTGCTGCACCCTATAAATAAACACCATACAATAAACATTTCAATTTAATGTATACCTCCCCCACCCCATCCCCAGTTCAAACCCCGACAACACCCCACTGATCTTTTCAACTACAGTGTCTGATTGCACCATCACGAGATGCTTCATAATTCTTGATCGTGTGATGCTTTTCCAATTCTTGGCTTATATATATATATATATATATATATATATATATATATATATATATATATATATATATATATATATATATATATATATATATATATATATATATATATAATATTTATTTGTCTAAATCATTATTTGTCCCGATTGTTACTTGAGAATCTAGCAATATATTCTTCTGGGGGTTCTTATAACTTTATATTTGACTCTGTCAAGGTCGATAGTTCTTTTATCATAATAACGTTTAAGATCTCTGTATCTGTTACCGCCGCATTGTACACACAACTGTGTTTTTTTCTCTAACTCCAACACCACATTGTAAACACGGTTACGGACCTAATTTTCCTCGTCGTACACTTTGTGAATGACATCCGCAAAATTTATTTATGCATGAATTATTACAATGAATTACAGATCCTTTCATCAACCACTTACACTGATGTTTTGTTTGAGGCATTGTATATATAATACATTTAATTTAAATATTTGTCTTAATTATAGTATGGAAGAGTTTGAGAGCTTATAAAAAATCAAGCCCTGGGAAACTTCGTTTCTTAAATATAATTTAATCTCGATAGAATTTCTCCTGACTTACCAATACAAACTCTAGCGAAGAATATAAACGTGATTAATCAAAGTGACGATGAATAGATAAAATTTATCAGCGTTGTCGAATCTCACGTATGGTCATTATTCCGAATCAATGATAGTGTCGACGCTACAATAAACGACAAACGAGCAGTAAATATAATCATCCATCTTGATAATCAAAAGTATTTTGTTCGAGTAAAGTTTATTATGCAAGGAGAAACAGGTGATTTGATTATTCGCGATAAATATTATCATGCCCTTGCTAATAATAAAAACCCTGTCATTGAGTAAAAGTTCCAGACCAGGAATGTTGACTGGTCTTGACAAACCGTATTATGAGCTAGCGTATCATGTGACTGCGGTTATTTATGGAATCTATCTGACAAATGAAAATCCCAGTATTAATAATCTAAAACGGATAATTTTTCAAGACTAAATTGTGTCGCCGAGCAAGTAGTAACAGAACATTCTATAAATGCGATGCATGTAAACGGTATGAAGCCTTTGTAAAATAATAAATGAGTGGGCTGAATCGGTTAAGGATACCTTCGGAACAATAAAATATGTAACAAAGTTAAAAAAAAAAAGCATTTAGATTTCCAATAACCGTAAAAAACAATAACAGGAGAGGTATTATACAAATCGAAATATAAATCAAAAAGAGCTCCAATAAAAAATAATTGATCATAAAGCCCACGCAGTAAAAATATTTGCTCTAGATCGAACCGTACTATTTTATCCTTCTGTGAACATGTTTGATTTTATTTACGCGTTAATTTAAAACGATCCTGTATCAGTGTGGTTATTACAGATATTTGAAGATGAAGAAAAGTAAATTTGATCGATTGGTAAGACCTAACGGCGAAATATGTCACACTGAATCTCTCCACGACGCGACGAGAAAACTTGCTGGGAAATTTTCAACAGAGAATACCGAGCGATTACTAACAAATTGTTTTACAGTTCCATCAGTTGCAGCTCACTTTGCCAGAGAGAAAAATCTGTGGAAGCCGATGCGATTTGAATAAGTTGTGTCCGATACGGACGCGATGGATTATGGAATACCAAATATGATTCTAACATTTTTATATCGGTTGCTATGGTTCCATGTTCTCCAGAAAATTTCCTCGGGTACAGAGAGTGTGCTGAATATTTTATCCGATTTGGAAACCCTAGCCACGAAATGACACGAGTGAGTATTAATGGACCACTACCCGATTTTGATATAACCGGATTCGCTCGTGTGGTATCATTTGAATTTGCTATAGGAATCCATCCCATCTGTTATGCTGGTTTGGTACACATTTTTATGACAATTAATGGGCACCTATAGTGTTCCTGCGATATATGACTGATTCTGAAATACTAGCATAGCTGGTTATCGGCGAGGCAATTATATCATTTCGGAAACAGACTGAGGTTTTGTTACTACAGCCTCATGATGTTAGTCTTGATAACATTATTAACGATTAATTTTTTTTTCCTGATCTTCCCGAACAATCTAAAAAGATCTTAAAATCAGTGATGAAAACGCACAAGATCTCGGTAGAAGAATAATCGGCAAATTTACTCAAGGTAGTGCATATGATCACAAACGACATTATGCGCTACTATTTGTAGATGACGCTGAATATGATGTTATACTCGCATATGCAACAACGAAGGATATATTTGCAAGTCTATAAAATGCTTATTTGTCTATTTGAACACGGTTTAGTATATTGTTAGCTATATCGATGATGAATCAGTGCAGTAAACACATCTAAGATCGTCTATGCTCGCTTATGTTTCTATAAACCTGTTATAAATGATAAATAGATTACCTGACACCGCGATTAGAGTTGCTACGGATTCATTTTATATCGATAGCATATATGTAGAAGCAGTGACTCGTTTTACAAATGCTGATGCATCGTGGGAATCATGGAGAATAAAACAGGAAATGTTATACGATTTTCCTAAATCTGCTGATGTTACGGTTGAAGATACTTACCTGAAACACGATCAAATATCAGAATTATCATCAGCACCATCTAAATCTGATCCAGCAAGTAGACATTACTTGAACGGACCATATGATCGAACTTTTTCGAGGGAAGTCGGATTTAGTTGTCCTTAACTCCTACACATAGACTTGCACGAAAGATGAAACAACAAGGCGTTCATTCTTGCACTTATCATAGCACTCTTAGATACAAGGGTGACGAATGGGAGAGAAATACATACCCGCGATAATAATTAGGGAAGAGATCTGTACAGTGTCGCTGCATATAAAAACATGTTTCTCAATTTTTTATTATTGACAAATAAAGCCGTGATAATGTGTGGCGATCACGGTTAACCACCACAATTTGTTGGTTTGTCTCCCCACGAATGGTTAAAGAATTTTGTAGATTATTATGAGAAGATATCTGAAGATAGCATGATCCAGAGTTAATCGAGTTCAAGAAATTAATCAAACTACAACCGAATAAACTTCATTGAAAACTAAAGCATGTGAAATAATGTCAGAAGCCTCCATAAGTGATTTTTTTTGATAAATAGAGGCCAAACCATTTGAAAATAGCAAGTAGAAGATTGTCAGAGACACACTTATTTCACACGCATAAAATAAATGTCCAGAAGTACCCATATCATATGTTATAGACCAGCTGATACACTTAGACAGAATAAAGATGTTAAATATCCAGGACAAACAGAGATACAGAATCTCGTATTAAATGCTATTGTTCTATTTGATATTAGCGGTGTAGATGATGCGTTAGAGGATGAATCCCAATCGGCGTTAGGATGCGCAATAACGATATTTTCATCTCAGGGGTTAACCATCCCTGATACAATTGTTTGGATTATTGGTGATCGCATCGAGTGGTCAAATTTAGTCTATCTCGCAGTGTCACTAGTTAGACGAATAAATCAATAACGGAGGGTTATTTTCAATTTTGCTGACACCAACAACGAAATAGTAAGAAAATAAACTCTGGTTATAAACAAAGTGACCAAAAACAATAGCGAATTTGATGATATTGAATTTATAATGAAGCTGGAACAACAACAGAATAATCCCTGTGCGAGCTATAATTGTATAATGCTATGGCAATATTCGGATAAAAACCCACCACAATTTACCGGGGACAGTAAGGACTTCAGTCGCGGTCATACAAGTGAAAATACGATGCTGACCAGTCTTGAATGAATAGACGCAGAGGCGCTAGTTAAGTGATCGCGGTGGTAATTTTGTGTCCGCAGGTATAACTTGCAACTGTTCACTTGTAAAATCCACGCTGAGGAGCAGTTGGATCTAATCTATAGATTTGCGGGTCTACCCGTGGATCTTACTAAGTTAGATATTTTGTGTGTAGTAACACTCCAAATAGGATCAGTAGCTCCTTTTTTACCACTCTCGAGTTCACCGGGTTCATGTAAAATATTACAGTCACATTACCAAGTATTTGATGTTTCGAAAGATCATTTGGCCGTACGGGTATATATTTTTATGATTGCGCTAATAGCTTTCATGTTGATTGTTCGAATAATTTCATTATTTAATGCATTTATCACACCTGGTAATCTTGCAACCCATTTTCGAGATCTTGCATCTTGAATCATGTCCCTTGCGTATTGATATCTAAATAACCGCATAGCAAGCGTTCGGTTAAATTGTTCAATAATTGCTTGATCACAATAAATTGCAGTATGTCCTCGTCGTATTTTGACATTATGTTTTTTCATCAGCGATGATACTACATCCTGAACTTCCTTGCCAGGATCAACCTGTAATAATTGTAGCCATTGCAGACCACTTCGTTGACAAATTCGCTCAAATAAAGAAGCTACTTCTGTTGATGTCTTCGTTGATAATGGCTCTGCTTCTTTGTATCTACAGTCAACACCCACAACAGTTAGCGCGTACTTGTTTGTCCGTCGTTTGACAGTATCATGTGGGAGAAATAATGTACTCGCGAGATGAACTTCATTGGGAACATTAACATCGAAATGCGCGTATTGAATTCGTTTAGGTCGTAGTAGAAAATTTGTCATATTGCCTGTTTTGGTATCCAATCTGCTGCACTAACACATTTGACTTGTGCTGCTTTAGCGAGTTTATTAATCGCTGATTTACCCCTCTGGTATCATCTTGAAGAAGAATAAATTGATTCCATAATATTAATTACCGCTTCCAAATAGAAGTATACCATTCGTCCCACATATTATTAACCAGTTTGCTAATGATTCCTTGAAAGGGTTTTTAATACAGAATTTAACCTATGAATCAACTTCACATCTGCACTATGTCTATGCTGTAGATTGTTACTTTTGTAAGACACATCGCGACCGTGACAAGCTCGATCAATTTCATTTATCGGATTCTCACCGGGTTTTGGTTGAACCTGATTTTCAAGTCTAGTATTAGTTCGAGTACAAGAACCACAGTAATTATATCATGGAAGATGTTTTTCTAATTTGTATTTGGCCAATGGAGTTCCCGGTAATTTTGTCAACTTTGCAGCAATATCATATTCTCGGTTTTTGTTGGGGTTTTTTGGAGTTGTTTTTGACATGGAAATAAATTTAAAAAAATTTGTACCGCATTGTTTACACTTGTCTGTAACCGCTGATCTATTATTTTTTGTTGTAATAGTTGTTAGTTTATCTGTTGGGGTCCGCCCCTACACCTAACACAATATAGATCCATATTATTTATTATACATCATGAATGTCATTGATGTTTCATCGACAAGAGCGCGTGAATCTGTTAAACATCATCCAGCGCTACCAAAGTCTATCAGAATGACTATTATAGGTCCATCTGGAAGTGAAAAGAGACCACAAATTAAGTCGCCTGATTTATCAGATGACCATCCATGAGGAATTTTGCTTGACATAGGTATACGCAGGTCACTCTGGCATGAAATATAGGTGACTGCAGTGATCTGCTTTTTACATAACGGTATAGTTAAAGACATGATGTCTTTAAATACTGACTTATAACCATTGTTTCTTAGAAAATAAGCTAAACCCAAAATATAAAGTAGGGCAATGGCACGTGAAATATGGATCACATTGACCTAATTCAGATTAGAAGCCGCATTTATCTCCCTAAACTATTTTAAAATTATATAACTGAATCTTGTTCTTTGCAGCTGAGATGATGTAAAGATATTGCTGAAATTCCGTAGAAGTCGTCAAGATCAGTGTCTATAAAGTTTTGGAATACTTGGGTGTTATAGGTAAAAATCTGATTAATTAAGCATAGTGACACTTGGGGGGTTCGAAAACAGGACTCCTCAATCCTTTCTCTCTTTCCGTTCGGTCACACGCACTGTGTTCCAAGCATATATTTTATTTTCGATCGAGTATAATATATATTGACATTTAACAGGAAGAAAATGTTTTGACCCAGGTTAAAATATATATGGTAGTGTTAATGCAGCAGTGAGAACATGTTCTCGTCGAATAGTTTCGCCAGTCCTATAGTTTGATAATGAGTCGAAGGTGCTCGGTTGTGACCTTTTCATCAGTTTGTTTACACTCCCTTAATAAACAATGCACTAGGCACGCATTGGATTCATCTGTGGTGTCATTAATAATTTATCAGACAAATCTAGCTTATTTGATTACCTCTTTTTTCCTTTCTCGAACTGGATGTCTTAACTCGAATGTTTATGTCAGGTGCGTCCAACTGTGGGCGGTTAATGTAGGTGAGCGGGTAAGCTTGCCAGCAGCTTTTCGTGGGTCGGTGGTTCATTCTGGGGTTTTCCATGGTTCTTTATCCACCATTTATATTGGCCGTCATGTATAGCCTATCTTGTGCTGAAAGAAGACGTTAAATCCTACGGCAACAACAATATTGTTTGGACGGTTGAAGTGAGGGAGGGCAAAACAGATCAAATGCTTAAGATCGCGGGACGCATGAGTAAGGATAGTTTTATTTGAAAATACAACACAATTAATAACACAATTAATACATGATACTAATTACATTCTTATAACAAGGTTGTAATAATATTGTTAAATAAGTCAGTCACATATTTTGTTGTAGATACATAAAGCGTCGGGGCACCCAGTGATCGAGCGGTCTCTGCGCTAACCGTTCCGGATCATTGCCATCTCACCTGTCTGCGTAGTTTTGAGTTTCGGGGTAGGATAATGTGAGTACGTGAGAAGGCTTGCCAGTACCTTCTCATAGGGCGGTGCTTCTTCCAGGGTTCTTTCTCCACCGGTTATACGTTCCGCCATGTATAGCCTATTATGTGCTGAAGAATCGCGTAAAAGGTATAACAGTACCTATTATACAGCTCCAGGTGGGCGGAGCTTAAGGTGTAGGAAACATTGCATTCAGAATAAACAACACCACTAGCTGTGATTGGTCCATTATGTCATAGTTTTACTTTATGTTGGCTTAAAAATATGTTAAGCCTTTTGGCAACATGTGATATTATGTTAATTCATATCCAGAGCATATTTTATATGTTTTATGACTTTTTTAAAATGTGGTAGACATGGGTGAAACTGGGTCTGTTGTGACTAAATAACTCTTACCCCTTTCTAGTTTCAGCACAGTTATCTCTCTTAAATGCAATGGAGATTCTGGTTTTGTCAAATTGACAATCTAAGATTGTTCTCTGTGACAGTGTGTGATATGCATGCTGAAGTAGGATAGAAAGTATATTCATTTCAAAAAACATCAGCATTGACGTCTATGGAAAAACAATTGGTACCGTGATACCATAACCACATAACGATAACAACGATATGAAACGGCATCGGTAAGCAATTCAGACAATTGAATTAGTCTTAATTAAAATGTATATTGTCAAAAGGAATGACTACGTGGACGCTGGCCGCGCAGTTTGAAGACTGGGCAGTATGCGGTCCAGAGGCCGCGGGTTAGACACGTCTTTTTCTCAATAACAAATGTTCATGCGATAGAAATATATTTATCAAGCGAGACAACCCTTGGTGTCTTTTGCTGTACCTAACGGAGTTGTTTATAAATCAAACACATACAAGCATGTGACTTAGCTTTCATAAGTTTTCAGGCTTATCGTAACGACGTCTCCAGTGTGGCACTTTATAGTGATGTCTAGCATTGGAGCATTATACCGCAGACACGTAGCATGTTGTCACAGCCAGTTCTAACACTAACCTCATAAAGTTGAGCACATAGGGAGGCAAAAATTAGTATTAAGTCTTTGGTATGACTCGGAAAGAATTCAAACCCGCGACCTCCCGCGTCCGAGGATGACACTCTTACCACTAGGCCACCGGAGCAAAAAGAAGAACTACAAGAAAAGAACAACTAGACTCGTACTGGTAAGGAATAAAGATCGTAATGTTCACCAAATACTTTGTATCGATTCCATGTATACAACACATGTTGTAGGATGGAACGTTTCAAATTTTGCTAAACATGAACCAGTAATTTGTCCAAACTCACCAAGCATATGCAGAAGAGGTTTCCATTATTTCTGATGACTGGATACAAGTAAAATGTAATATATCTGATACCCGAGCGGATTGCAGCGGAGAAAAAAAGCAAAATCATCAGAAAAAGATGTGAAAAGATGATAACATGATCTTACAACACAAGTTAATGAAATAGGAATGAAAAACCAGCCCAGTCCTAAAACTTTTTATACAGGTAAAACATCTAAAACGCGCTTATGATCGCTACTTCTGCTACGTGATTAATCGCAAATGCCAAACACTATAAAAAAGATCAGATGTTTTTACCTATCCAGTAGGAATCAAACAATTCCTCAAAGATGTCACCTCGTCGACATGTGCAAAATCACCTTAATGTGAAATAGAAAAAGTGAAAAGCGTTTGAATTTACATAATTCTTGTTCCTAAACCAATATAAATCACAACACACATCTGTGCAGAAAGAGGTCAATGGACAGAAGCTAGAAAGTGTCACAAACTTCAAGTACTTGGGATACATTATCACAGATGATGACTCCAAATCAGAACTTCTTTGCAGGATGTCCCAGACAACATCAGCTATAACAAGGTTGAGACAAATATGGAAAGATACCAATATTGCTCTTGGTTCCAAAATAAGAGTGATACACTCGATTGTCATATTAATATTTCTGTACACTTTTGAAACACGGACGCTCGCTTCAGATCTACAAAGAAGATTTCAAACCTTGGAAATGAGATGCTACTACAAGATCTTGGGCATCTCATACATTGACCATATAGTCAACGAAGAGGTCAAAAATAGGATCCAAAGACCCATCGGACCCGATGAAGTGGAAAGGTCATGTCTTAAGATCATTGGGACTGACAAAAATAATATTGCAATGCACAGTGAGAGCGTGCAGAAGAATACAAGTTGAAGAAAGACAACATTCAGAAGTTGACAGGCATGCGATTTGAAGATTCGTAAAGGGCAGAAGAGAACAGGGAAAGATGTAGAGATATAGTTGTAAAGTCTAATGAAGTGCCCCAACCACCTCTTGGATTAAAAAGGTTGATACTGATGATGATGACAGTGAATTATCAAAGTCACGGCCTAATATTGAATATTAATATTAATGTTTGAAACGAGTGAATAATGAGCATATTTCATCTAGTTGGTGTAAGTATTTTCACTCATCGCGGATATATTTCATCGCGTGGTGGACGTGATTCATAACATACTAAGGTAAAAGATTTCTAACTGCATCCAGTGCTGTGTTCTGTTTATATTCGCACAGAAAATATAAGCAGTAATATAGTCTAGTTTCCAAACAAATATAAAACACCACATAAAACTTTAATAGTGTTATGCCTGTTGTGAAATATATATTTGGTTTGTCAGCATGCGAAGCAGCTATTCTCACCACAAGACCAAGCAAGCGTCGAAACGAAGGTCGAATTTCGTATTATACGGTTATAGATGCCGAATGACAACAGGCAGTTAAAATGGTTCTGGTCTTCACTTCCAGTGAATTATCAAAATTCGACGAAAATCATATAGAATTTATTTATCGGCTCTTTTTTTTAAATACATCTACCTAGACAGAGCTTCTTCCTTCGAAACCATGTCATTTTCTAGCTGACTCGTCAACTGATTGATCTAGGATTTGGCAGATGGTAAGCTGGAGAGAGACAGACAGACAGACAGACAGAAGAACGGGTAAATATTTGCTTTGAAGCGAGTGAATAATGCGTATATTTCATATAGTTGACATAAGTATTTTCACTCATCGCGGATATACTTCATCGCGTTGGGACGTGATTCTCAGAGTTGATAAAAAACACAGTATTTGCTCCTAGAAGAGAAAATACTTAACGTTTCGCACCCACGAGACGCAATATAGCTATCATTAACTCAGAGCAAACAAAGCTCCTTATTGGCTGACAATACGTATATGAGAGAGAGAACAAGCGTCTTCCACTCGTCTTGGACACGGACGTATCACGTATTCATATCATAAGGTTATAGATGATGAATGACAAAGTGCAGTTAAAACTTTTCTGGTCTTCAACTCGAGTGAATTATCAAAATTCACTGAAAATCATATATAGTTATTTGTCAGGCTTTTATTAAAATACATATCAGAGGCGTACCTAGAGTGTTTGGAGCCCAGGGACCAGATTCATTTTTACACCCCCAGCACCCCTGAACTCTGAAACCCATTATTTGTAGAAACAATTCCACATGCAACCTATTTAAAATCACATTTTGGCGCCCCATTAGCCTGGTGCCCATGGACATCCGTCCCCTTATGCCACCATCCCCAGGCAGCTACGCCTCTGATACATCTACCTAATAGCTTCTTGCTTGGACTTCCTCTCATTTTCTAGATTACTCGTCAACTGATTGAACTCGGATTTGGACGATCGTAAGCTGTAAGTATGTATGCAAGCTGTAAATTGCTGCACTTAATGCCTCGGAGAGAATATATATATATCTATATATATATATATATATATATATATATATATATATATATATATATATATATATATATATATGTATAGAGAGAGAGAGAGATTTCATCGACGGATGACACACTTGTGACTGTAATATAAAATTAGATGCTCCGATCATTTATGAAGTACCCCAATAAATTCAGCCTTTAGCAATTCCAGTAGTGCTGATAATAATGATTAAAGTCGATATGTGATATCGAACATTTATCACAGTTGTTTTAGAAGTTTAAAGAAGTACCCATCTTTTCAGAAAACTTCTTTATTTTAAATCAGTACATTTTTATAACTTGCAGTTACATTTTCTTTATATTGTGGAATTGGGCCCAGAGTTTTCACCAGTCCATACTACAATCCTTAAATCAGCACATTTTTAATATACGGTTTTATTCCTCAGACCCAAAAAGTATAATCACATGTTAAACCTAAGACATAATGTTACCTCTGCATAGACCCCTCGAATGCCAAATGTTACAACTAACGTGGTTTGTAGATTTTCTGTACTGCCAGAGAAATTTCTGAAATATTTAACATGCGTTGTAGGTGGTCTATAATGTCAAGAAAGATTCATGCATATTGAAAACGTGTTGTATATTTTCAGTTAAAGTATGTGCAAACGTACCAGGTCGTTTCGAAAGCCTCCTGGTTTGTCTCAAAAACAGGAATAAGATCGTATGATGACTTTTGGAATGCCCATTGACGACAACGGAATCATTAAGGACCGCCGAGCCCTCGAATGAAAATTAAGGTAGTCTGAACCAGCAGAAAGGATATGCGAATCACTGACAATGTGTGCCAAAGCTAACGCTATCGGGAAACATTGTTTTATATGGAAGTGGTTTCAAGATGTCCTGCTTAAGGAGGCTTGACATTATTTGAATTCAGCCAAGTCAGAACACGTGAGATATTCAACTTATGAATCAGAGTATGTTGTTTAGGCCTATTTAAGTAGAAGATTAACAACAATATAAAGAGGCTTCTGGTTACCTATATTAGACAGAGAAGTCAAATTTTCCACTATGGGAATGCTGGACTCGGGTAGTGCTTATATTCCTACTACTAATATGATTGGGACACGTATTCGAAGAAACATTGAAAAGTACGAAACGAATGTGTATTTCACTAGCATTTCCTTTGCATTGTCGACATTTGAAGCGTATTAATAAATCATAATAAAGAGGTATTTGAATGTCTTTATAATTAAGGTTCTTGTAACATGACCAACGCGTATTTTAATTGATGCTTAAAGGTCATTGTCTGGCAGTTCATTATTTGCGCTTAGACATCATTTCTGGTAAGTTTACTATCGACTATTCGCATGCCAACATTAGGTCTCTTTTTCGTCTTGCGATGTTGTATGGTTTCATTCTCTGTTTGACAGTATCCCTGGGATAACTGAGTATACTTTGTAAAGGAGTTCCACTCTAATTCTTTTCCATTCCTTTTATATTTGATCCTGTTATCAGATCATAGCGAAACATTACATTTCAAATCTAGACAATTCAGTCTGCTTTCCATTTTTACCTTATGCATTATAAGGACTCTTTTAGCAAATGTCTGAAATATGCCTCGGGATCTTTAGTTACGCTAAGACTTTGCCACCCAGAAAAGTAATGTTTCTTTCACTCACCTTGCATCTGGGTTAGTGTTATGTTGATCTAAATTAACCTGGAGACTTTATTTTAGTCGTAACACTCTTGCTGCCATTGACCTCAACTTGAACGTCTCTAGACTACCTTGCAGTTTATCCGTTATGCGATCACCAAAATGTGCCATTTTTGACAAGGCGCACAGAAACCAACTCAACTTGTAGATAAAAAATGTAGATACTTAAAGAAAGCTCCATTTGAGTTCTGTGTTTGCATGTAATGTTCATGAAACAATCTTGGAATTTAATGAATTTTTTAAACTTCAAAACACCATATAAAGTCAACGGTAAATCTGCCCGTTGACCACAAATATGACGGATGATGACGTCATTCGAAAACTCTATATTGTTCCGTCTAAAATTGATTTCATCAATTTTATAAACTTTACTGAACACGGTATCAAAATTGTGTGCAAGTTTGTGATTTTTAACGTAGCTTTAATAATTTTTCAGTCATATCACTACGATGTCTGCAATGAGGCAGTTTATGGTGATGTCTAGCACTGGGGCATCATGGCACAAATATGTAGCATGATGCCCCACCCAATTACATTATCCTGACACCAGACCGACCAGTCCTAACACTAACCTCTTAATGCAGAACGCCAAGCCAGGTAGATGCTAGTGCTATTTTTGCAACTTCTTCGTATGACTCGGTCAGGGTTCGAACCCATGACCTGCCGCATCCGAGACGGGCGCTCTAACCACTAGGACTCAGGATTTCATACCTACAACAAGTTGTTTCAGTACACCAATAAGCACCTGATATGACCGAATGGGAAGCACTGTTAAAATATGTTTTACCCAGGCACATGTGTGTGTGTGTTTCTTTTTTTATATTCTTTTCTATAGAAATAACTACAATAGGTAAATAAGTGTCGAAAACACGCCATGATATGCCGATATTCTTCTTGGAGCATTGTTATCATGCCATTAATTGAAGTCAAAACTGTTTATACAATGGGGAAGTAAAGCTTTAACTTATCTTAACAATTAGGTTACAAGGATAGATAATAAAACTTCCATGTCTCATGTTGTTATTCATGTCATGAATTGCTGTTTAATATAGATAGTGGAGCGGTTTACAATGCTATCTCTAAGTGCGACAAAACTGAGTTTATCCTCGATGAGAGTTGTATGTATTGTATGCAAGCGTCTCTATCTCTGTAAACGTTGTAGATATAATAACGTGATAAGATTTCAGTACCTTTTGCATTCAAGACATACCTGAGTGTTTCATGACTTTCTTCTCGCATATGACCAGTTGTAGTATGTTTTTTGCCCTTTTTTGTCAAAAGCATTGGTATATTCATCGTAGAATATTTAAAGTAAATCGATTATGATTCCGTTACTTTGCAATAATGCATTGATATTAATACATAATATGTTCTTAGATCAACAAATATATATCTGCGGAATCCAAAAATAAAGCCACAAAACTACTTCTTAAACGGAGCCTGCCTTAGCAACATTGGAAACATATAATGATTCAGATACTTACAATGTATTGTGATAGTAGAGCAGAACAACTTAACATAAATCTTTTTTATATTTATTCCACAATTCGTATTTCGAATTTTCGACAATAGTAGGTAGTTGGGAGTGGTGTACATTTGTTCCTTGACATTAGTTTGTTAATTATCTCGAAGAGCTCTTTGCAGCTGGAACTCTCCGTGATCTTATTACTGTAGTGGGATAATTGTGCTAAATGGACTTTGTTTGTGACGTTCTTCTTAGCGGCTTCATATAATTGATTATCAATAGTAATTCTGATGGAAAGCAAAAGCATAAGTGACAAACTTAGAGACATAATCGTGTTTTGTATCTTATATGTTTTCAGCATGTTTTTTATGTTTTCCAATTTCATTGTTTTTGTCATTTGCTTTTCTGTAATATAGTCATGTCATTATTAATGGTGTAAAGCGCTTAGAGCTTTGAATTATGAGGTACTATACAAAGTCCTCATTATTATTATTATTATTATTATTATTATTATTATTATTATTATTATTATCTATGCTCGTCAGCTATGTCTTTTAGCAGTGCGAAGCTGAACCATAACACTGCTATACCACTGAGAACAGTTTTGTATTGATACTCTGCATTTGAAGGCTGGGACATGTTTTTCAAGCAATGAATGCAGGCAGTAATCGAGTCGTTCTGTTGTAGGATGTAGGTAAGTTGTTAGGTTTTCTAGGATGTCATGCATTAATTTGGTTCTATTTATCATACGGAGGATTCTGTTAGTAGCAATAAAGGTGGAGGGTTAGGGACTGATACGTCGAGATGGCATATAATGCAGATGTGATCTGATGCAAATTCATGGGATACAAGGGTGGATTGCAGAATATTATCTTCAGGTCCATAATGTGACCATGTTTATGAGTGGGTTGGTTAACTGACTCTTGAAGGTTGAAACATAAATGGAATTTAGAAGTTTTGACGTTTATGGGTTTCCAGGACAAAGTGAAAGTTGAAATCTCCAATAATAATTAGGTTCCCACCTATCGAATTTCGATACTCCAGAATATTAGGAAACTGCTTAAAAAAAGATTCAGTCAGCTTGTTTGTTTTCTACTAGGAGGTGGGCGGTAGAGACAGAAAAATTGACTGACTTTTGTTCCATATGTGAGTGTTGTTTGGACTAGTTTAAACGATGTGTGGCAGAAATTGAAAGTTGTGTTGTATTGAAGGCATTTTATCTTGGAATTATTTGTGATGACAGCAACTTCACCTCCGCGACAGTTGCGGGGGAATGAATTGATGGTGTAATCGGTGGGTGTTAAGTCCGTGCACTTGGGCTCATCGCCTGATGTTTTTAGCCATGTTTCTGTTATGAAGAAGACATCGATATACTGGTCGTTGACAACATTATCTATTTCTGTACGCCTTTCGTAGTCATATCCCTAGGACAGTTGACAGAACGATTGACGATCTAAGTTGAATTTGAACCTGGTTGTCAAATTTAACGACCGAATTTTCAAATTATCTGTTACGGATGATAGGGAAATAACTGTAATTCTTCGTCTCATAAATTATCTTCCAATGCATCGTCAATTGTACGCTGATGACACCCAAATATACAAGTCTAGCCACCAACTGGCATCGATGCTACAATCTAAGGAGTGGGGCCATTCTGATCAAGACACAGACTTTCTCATTCACATCCTTTACCACAAACAATAGATAGCAGCAACACCAATATTACAATTCACACAGTCGGTATGAAACATAGGTGTTAATCTGGACAGTACTCTCAGATTCCACTAACATGTCATGAACATATTCAAGGCTGCATATCTTCAGCCTGGACGCATCAGCTCCATTCGCAAATATATTTCAGTTGATGCCACTAAAACACTTGTTTGTTCATTTGTAATGTCATTAGCACTTTAAAGATTGGACTACTGTAGTTCAATTCGAGCTAGTTAGTCTCAATATATACTCCTGAAACTTCAAAAAGTTCAAAACACCTTTGGTCTGATTATCTTTATTGCATCATGTTCAGAACATACCACCCCGCCGGTCAGTACCCTACACTGGCTATCCATTCGATCCAGAATCAAATACAAAAATTGTTCTCTGTGCTACGTTTCACAGACAGACTCAAGTCCAACATGCCAATCCGGTCACACATATGTGTACACACCAGCAAGTTACTTACGCTCCTCTTCTGCCAATCGTATGCTCATTGTTCCCACTATGAAAACGAAGTCATATGGACAACGTTCTTTTGCATACCAAAGCCAAGAAATTTGGAACGAATTGCACATTGAAATTAGAAACAAAGATATAGTAATCCCTTTCAAGAGTGCCCTTAAAACTCACCTTTGTCGACTGAAGAACAAACTTTAAGACCTAATAATATTTTCATTATTTGTAATGTATTCCGATTTCCTGATTTTTTTTCTCTTGTCATATAATTATGGATGTTCTAAAGCGTTTAGAGCTTTTAAAGATTAGCCGATAAACATAGTCCTCATCATTATTGCTATTATTATTATTATTATTATTATTACTATTAATTTAGAAATACAAACACATAAGAGAAACTGGTGAAAACGATGGATCACTTATGAGGGGCTTATCATAAATAATTAATTATTTAGACCACAAGATGATAAACAAAATGAATTTAAGTATTGCTATGTTTTAAAACCAAATTCAACAATGTCCTAATATATTCTTAAAAAAGACTTTATCTACAGTGATATACACATCCTTCCATCAACTCCATTATGTATTGCCATACAAGATTCTGTCCTAATAGAAAGTCATTTTCATTTAGAAAGCACCAAAATTACACTGCGAAATTATACTCTACATAGCATTGAAGGATATATTATTCATTGTGAAACTTGATATATGAGACATGATCCATACACAAACAAATACGCACACTAATAGACATGATCCACACAAACAAATGCGCACAGTAATAAACATGATCCCGACACAAACATTATATATATATATATATAGCGAAACTCATCAATGATATACAAAATTTGCAAAACGTAGTCATTTCATTGATACATTTGAAATATCTTGCACGCTTGTAACACTATCATTTCCTTGCATTTTATTCTAAAAAGGAGATTGTTCACTAGACGGCTGCCATATTTGCATGGGCGAGTTTGTATGTTTCTGATCACACGAGTCATGCAGTTCCTCGCCTTCGATATGCTTCGAGTAATTGTTTCAATTTTGGAGATACATCCCTTTTAATGTTTGCCATTTTAATTTTGTCAAGTTTTGTAAACGCATTACAACAGAGCATATAAAATCTTACTATTCTTTGCTGTAGACGATTTGCTGCCTTCAATGTATGAAACAAAGGTAATACGGACAGTACAGCACAGACGTTGCAGTCCATGAAAAACAAAAGCGTTGGGCACAGTGCAATACAAGCAATTCAGTTCTTATACAAAACAAAGGTAATACAGACATTGCAATGCAAGATATTCAGTCCATATACAATGTAAATTGTAATAACGACAATGAAGTACAATGCCGACAGTAAATTATAATAAGGACAATGACGTTCAATACCGACAGTAATTCTAGGTCACTCAAACAATTTAAATTGGTTTTATCAATTTTCCCCAAAGCTAAAGCTTATGTGCATAAACATCCCGTAATACATTATATCCCGCACAGTGCAAGGACGAAATATAAAGTACTAGATAAGTATACGAGACTAAACAACCAGTCTATTTACATTGCACAGCGAATTTATCTTTGTCACATGTGTACCGTCTGATATGAATTCATTAGTTATGATTTTTTAAGAATTATCTTCGTTTGTTAGATTTTTAATAAATACGAATGAAATTGAATTCATAATCAAAAACATTTGGAAATTAATTAAAACATCTTACGTCTTTACTGTCAATTTATGACAGTATTCTCAAATAGTTCAAAGCTATTGCTGGTGGGAAAACGGAAAAGAGATTTAAAAATTGTCCTTCATGTCAGGAAAATAAAGTAAGTGATTCTGTATGGTGTACTTTAGTGAAGAGATCAAGTTTAAATTCATATCTTAAATGTATTAATCATAATTATCAAGAATGTAAACTTCACCAGAGATTACGCAACATGTATCCATTTATAAAAGAATGTAACTAATTTTCCAAATACAATGAACAAGTAGGTCTTGTTATACGAGTTTCTATGCACTTTCCGAATTTATCATCATCAGAAACAAAACTACGACCAGCCTCATTATCATGATTGAAAAAAAAATGACATTGTATTAGCACCAACAAATATATGATCTTCTACAAAAACAACACATTTTCAGTAGAATTTAAAGTACTGTATACACTTGATTTATATCAGAAACCTGTCTCTCCCTTTTTCCACAAATGGAAAATGAATTTAAGTAATATATGTGTGAGTCTTTCTGTCTGTCTGTCTCTTTATCTATCTGTATATATATATATATATATATATATATATATATATATATATATATATATATATATATATATATATATAGACTGGTACTGGCTTGAGGTGAAATGAATGTAGGCATTTTATTGTGGTGTTTCTATTGATATTTCTGTACAATAAAAGGCTACAACGACAGAAGAGATAGAGGAGAATGAAGAAATGTGTATTATCTGTGACAAGTAAATACAAAATAAATTATGTTTTACTTTATATTGTGTTCTCTTTCTTTTCTTCTTTCTCGAATATTCACAATATCACAAGTACATTGACATACACAATAATAATTTTACTTTATAACTATACATTCAATATATCAACCAATCTTGTTTGCTTAATACACAAATTTTATGTGTATGCTTCAAAAGACATCAATTTCAGCATCAATGTTTTATGAACTTGATTCTATAAAATAAATATTATATAAAATAAAATTTATGTTTTATAACATCAAAGATTAATTTTATTGGAGACTGGTAATAACACTAATTACATAAACTATATAAAAGAAAAACCTTCAGACAAAAATCTAGTCAATTTCCGAAATTTAGTCAAATCCAAAGTTTGCGTAAATCAAAATATGGACAAATCCTTATTTTAGGGAATACCAAAATTTGTGTAACAAAAATCTGGACAAATCGGAATTTCGTTCTAATCCGAAATTGGTATAAATGAAAATCTGGGCAAATCAGAGTTTAGTCATTACAAAAACATATCACTTTCATAGATGGCTTTTACCTGAATACAATTATTCATGACTGAGAAAGATATGGATATAGAATTTTTAAGTTATGGTCCGAAATTTGACAGGCGGTTCTGATTTCAATGCAGTAAGTCTCTCGTCTGCAACGACGGGAGCCGTATTTATACTATCTATACCCTTGGAGAACCTCTAATGATTACAAAAAACGGAGACATTCGAGATTCTCCGTTTCGGGTTAGAAACGGTAACGCTACCACCTCGCGCTTAGCAGCATGGAAGAGTAGTGTTCCACGTTCCGGGAGGAACTATTTGATTGAAATACACTGTAAACAAATAAGGCATCATAAAATATCGTCATCTAGTAACACATAAGTTTCTAACAGTTACTACAAACGTAGTGATGAGTTGAAATAATCATCAGAATGGATGACATAAATGTCGGTCGATCTTATTCAAAGCCGACATCTGCTTTGAGTTTGTTGTGGCTAGGTTTCTTTTAAGAATAACTGCTTACAAACTCTACTAATACAGATAAACTACATATACGCAAAAACATCCAGAACTCATCACTAAAGACTTTGTCACCGGATGCTTTACCAGTGATGTCATCAAATTCGCGCGGAAATCAAAACTGTCTCTAAAACCAACGTAAACGTAAATCCAGTTTTATCTTTGCATATTAATTCCATTTTATTTCAAGTAGAGGCCGACCAAATATCGGTTTGATGGCCTCTATCGGCATAGTTTATGTTTCGGTCAAAGCCAAAAAGTTAGTTTCGGCCGAAACTGATATTGACTTTCGGTCATCAGCCGAAGATCTACTTTAACTTTCAGAATGAAACGCTAGTGCTACGTCTATACCTTTGCTTATCAGCTGATCAGTCGGCGCAAGGCAATTTTACATTTAGCAAAGTTCTCTTACTGCAGGCTCTGAATGTTTACCTCTGGATTCGTTTTCAATTACTGTGGTATAGCATCATGATAAGGCTTATTTACTAAATCTTGTTTCGGCAATTTCGGTTTCTCTTTCGGTTTCTCTTCCGGTGGCCTAATGGTAGAGCGTCCGACCCGGAAGCGGGAGGTCGTCGGTTCGATCCCCGGCCGAGTCATACCAAAGACTTACAAAAATGGTACTAACAGCTGCCTCGCTTGACGCTCAGCATAAAGAGGTTAGTGTTAGGACTGGTCGGCCTGGTGTCAGGATAATGTGACTGATTGAGACATCATGCTACATGTCTGTGGCATGATGTCTCAGTGCTAAACATCACTATAAACTGCCTCACTGCAGACATCGTAGTGATATGACTGAAAAATTGTTAAAGCTACGTTAAAAATCCTAATCAAACAAACAAACAAATTCTCTTTCGGTCGTAGATGTAGTTAAACTTTCGGTTTCGACTTCCGTTTCCGCATTAAGTCAATTTATAACTTTCGGTCAGCCGTGCGCTTGTTCATTATGTAAATGGGTGAAGTTTTTGGTATTAGTTCATTTAACTTGTTACAGGAGTTTGTTGATTCCCAAGCTGTTAGAGTATCAAGCTATTAGTTTATCATCTATATCAACTATCAATGATATAACCGTAAGGTAATAACTTGAAAGGCAAAGACTTTAATATCACACACCGGCATAGCTTTACCTTATTTGTATGCATTTCTAAGCTTTAGATCGGTATTTCGTTGTACACACTATAAAACATTACCTAACGGCCTAATAAATATAATTATGTCTCTCTCCAATTACTCAACACTTAATACTTACTTATACATACAAAATATCCCGTCGACTGGTCATACCTTTTATGTATGAGAATATTATGTTAAAAACATTTTAGACTACGATTATCGTATCTGTATATTTCCAGGTTTCCCTTGAAAGTAGAATGGACAATTTGAGATAATGGAATAACTGTAGTTATAAGTCATTTGAATTTTTGACCTGTGTGTCGTTTGTCATGAAAGATCCATTAATGTTATCCTTCAAATCGTGTTTCATTGCCTTTCAAACGATAACTACTGTAGTCTTTAATGAAGCTTAAATATGATCTGTAATGAAGTTGTATTATTGGATATCTGTCTGATCCGGTTTGACACTATACATTTATTTTACTAATCTACTGGCCATTGCACAAAAGAAGAGATACACCACGGTATAAGAAAGCTTATAAGAAAGCTAATGTATTAGAAAACTATGTTTCTCCGAGAATACTACATCGCGAATCCAGCCCTAAAAAGACAAAAATCGTCTTATCCTGTCTGTTTTTAGATAGACAAAGGAAATTAACCCTTGCACATGACCTACATTGATACCAACATGTGTCGACACTATTTAGCTGAGCTTGATATTTACGTGGATGCTTGCATGTCGGGGTGGTATTGAATTGTTTATGTAATGTGATCGGGTAAGTATTCTCGGCGAAACAGAATTTACTAAACAAAGTTGTTTTCTCCATCGAATAGGTTCCCCTATCACACTGCTCTAGGAGAACAATTCCTACGAGGAGATTAGTGGCTGGATTCCGCACATAAAAGATAACCGGTTCTCCTAATGACCCAAGCTATGCAGCCTGATATCCCTTGATCTGGGGTTCGTGTATATGGCTAAAAAGATAAACTTGAGATCTTATCTACTACCAAATGTTTGACTGGCGAATCTAGCGAAGATAATGAACTGTTTTAGTTGGTCTAGTTGGAAGGGAAGATCGCAAAAATGGCTGTAAATCTCATGAACTGTAATCCCAATGAAGTTACTCAGATCTTGAGAGACCTCAGAGTACATTGAGCGTATGACTCACTTCAGCCACTAAGCAATGAACTGTGGTGTGATGTTGTGTTATGGGGCATCGCCCGGGAGGAAGAGATGTTGTCTCTAGCCCAGATATTCCCCTGTTTGTTTCAAGTAGTGCTTGAGGATGCGGGCAGGATCCTACTTGGCTGTTAAGCACTCTCAACTTATCTATGGAAGAGAGAGAGCATAATTGACGATTCATTGATTACCTACTGACGGCCATACATTCATGGAAATTGAACCTGCCTGTGTAAGGAGGGTCTTCAGAAACATCCGATCTGAACCGAAGATAGTTTGGGTCAGCTGAAGGGCGTGCATATCACTGACTCTACATGCCAAAGCTAAAGCTATCAAGAAACATGTCTTTATGTCTTGTACGATAGGAAGTTTAGCGAAGCATGAGCGAGATGTTCAAACTGGCTTGAGTGGATCCAATCCTAGACAATTTCAATCTTGGAAATTATGTTGTGGATTTTGAGAAATCATTGTCATTTCTAATGTCTTATATGCCGTGATGACAGAATGCGTCCGATAATATATTCACATATAGCTGAGGCACACAAAGAGACGAAGTGGTGGGTTTGTCACCAGCCGCTAAACACACGCAACTTCCAATCGTAAGCCTTTGTGTTCTTGAGATTCTTTCAACAATTGACGGCTTCAGTTGTTTGACTTGGAAGGAGCAAAATCATCTTACAATTCAGAACTTGCTTCTTCTGTAATATATTTTGGTATTAGGATTATATGAGGGTAGACAAAACCCTTCTCAGCTGATTGACTTATGGGTCGTACACAGGTTGCCACCTTGTCGCAAAAGATCGATCATCGGTCGTCCACCGATGCCGACGATCAGGGAAAGATCGTTTGGTCGAGAGGCCACTCCGTGTAAAGGACCTGGCCTGTCTTGGATATGAGTCGCCGAGGACACTGAACCTGCCAGCCAGGAATACGTCTGACTTGGACACTGATACATAGACTTTCGAACCAGCGTAGACATTTCAACACCAGAATAGCAGGTCGGATTATTTGTAGCCTCTCCCCACCCAAATAAAGAGGTAATTCGCCACTGTCGAATTCCCGGGCATGATGAGAACAGTTTTGCCCGAAACTTTATCTTCCCGGAGTAAAAGGCATCGATATCAGCCTTTATTTTGTAGGATGTTGATGTGTAGAGGCCACTATTCTAGTTTCTACGTGCCGACATTGGTAGTGCAGTCTGACAACTCGTGGGTGTACCGACCTTGCATACTGTCGTCGATTCAGATTGTTATATTTGCTTCGTATGTTTGCAGACGCGTTCTCTTGGACAGCAAACAAAGATTGAGCCACGGAAGCAATCTCCTGATCAATCCGGATAACACGAAAGATCTCCTGATCCAGACGGGTTCATCAAGGTAATCTGAGTAGGGTGCCACTAAACCAGCTGTGACATGTGTTAGGATGTACATAAAATGCGTCTTAGCGAAATCAGGTCAGCCGTCGCATTAAACAAACCAAGCAGACACAACAACTCCATTGTTTAAATCCAAGGTTAGACGGAAACGGACTCGACAAGATTTCAAATTGTGAACAACTCCTTTCAAACATAAGGGTTGGATAAAGATCCAACATTTTTCGGTTTGCTAGCAAACCCAGATGACCCAAAGGAGACAGATCGTTCCTGTCCTGCAGCAATATCAATCTTACCATGTGTTTCTGAAGTATGTCGTAAAGGTACGCTGTCATCATTGTTGAGAACGTCGATAGAAATGGAAAGACGACTCAATCCTTCATCTGAGTGAAAGTCCCGGGCTAAGGTTGAAGCCATTGAGAAGATCTGTTGATTAATATAATATCACTCGATCAACAAAGTGAAGATATTTGCGTGAAACATGTGAATGGGGCTGTGAAATTATGCTTTGGTCAGGTCGAAATTGACGACATCCTTGTCACGTCGGACGGACAGGAAGATCAACCTCGCCATCTCAGTCTTGAACTTGGAAGAATGATAAATCGATTGAGGTGGTTCAAATCGATTATATGCCTGACTGTGCCATGCGATGTTTGAATGAGAAATAACCTTTAAAACCCGGTGAATGTGGTACTCGTACAATCTTCACCTCCTGCTTGGAAAGTAGGAACCGAATGTCATGTTCAAGTTAGGAATCCCTCTAACGATCTGTTGAAAAATTCCACGAAGACTGGGGAGAAATAAACGGGTGTAGTTTGACAAAACGAAACACGAAGACCATCCCAAATTACAATAATCACCCAAGATTCACATGGGAAGATGGAGATCCAGTAATCTCGAAAGCTCAAGAGACGACCGCCCACTGGTAGGCTGTATAAAGGCAGACGAGGGAAGTATGAAAATAATTGAGGTTAAGAGACTTGAAGGAGAAGATTGTAACCAGTAACACAACCAGATGGATAAATAATTAAGATTTATAGATACAACTTTGTCTTTTGTACACTTTCTATAGAATGAGATCATTCGATTACATTGTATGTATGTATGTATGTATGTATGTATGTATGTATGTATGTATGTATGTATGTATGTATGTATGTATGTATGTATGTATGTATGTATGTTGATTACTGGTGATGTTTCAGTTGCATGACGATTTGTCTCCATCGTCATCATTATCTTTTATTAAAGAATCGTTCAGATTGATTAGGAAGCAGGTACAATTATTTTTTTTTCATTTCCCACATCAATTGATTTGACTGAATAAAATATTTTGATCTGCTTTATCCACATTGAATTAGTATCACGTGCCTGGCATTGGTTACATTCCTTGGAGCAAATCACTTTTGCATTAGTTTTATGAGGGGCGAATTCCTCTAGCTGTTACATTTTATGTAATTTCTGTATCATATATTGTTCTGAGAGAAAAAAAGAAACGAGAAATGGAAAATAAAAAAAACTACATGATCAGGGCATTAAAATGAAAGGAATATTAGTTGTTCAAGTGAAAGGTATACTTTCTAGGAAGTTGTAAAAAATGACCTAAATAAACATTAATTATTAGTTTATTGATTTGTTCAAGTAAGCATATAAAACTCAAGTACACAATGACCAAATACGTTGATGAACGGAAGTTCAAGAAACAAGATACGCCATTTTTTCACAATCATATCAGCTTCTACGCCAACATATTTATTGATTGAATATAATTAACATTTAGTATACGTAACATTGAAAATGTATCAGGGTATATGTAAACATTTTGAATGTGAATGCATCAATATATATATATGCATCAAACAATCGATCTACAAAGGATTCAACTATATTTTAGAAACCAAAGTAGTTTATTCATATTTAGAAAACAAACTCAATTGCGAAACCAACACATGACATGATTCTTGGAGACAAAATATGCATGATTGTCATATCCATTAAACGTTTGAATTATTGATATTTTTCAATATTATTTCAGCAGAAAAATCATGGTACGGCTTATTGTCATGAAATTAAAAAGAACACAAGAAAACAGTGGATTTAAGGCTTAGGTGGGGTTGGTTTAGAACCGCAAGATAAGGTGCAACCTAAGTATACAAATGGTTCGGGTTAATTGCAAGTTGGTATATGTTTGTTACATTAGCCTTTCATCATCAAGTGTTGAACGTTCTGGTAAACATTCAATAAAGGAAATTATTGCAAAATGTTTACGTTTTCTACAATGGATGATGTTCCAAGTAAATAAGCAATAACAAAACAAGGACATATTCTAGTCTCAATGTGATGTCTAAAGGTACAATTAAAACCATTATGACATTTCATCAAACGTTTAAAAAAATAATCTTAAGTTTATTATTACATATAATATTAAATATTAACCTTAATTAATATTTTTTTATAGAAATATAACGATGAAATATGTTAAGTCGATAACAAGAACAATTAAAGCATATTGCCATTATTCTCGTGGTAGCATCTTTCACAGTTGTCCAATCGTCTCCTTCTTTGTTCCCTGTGCTACACCTTTGGAGAGCATTTTTCCACCTTTGTAGAGATACAGAACAGGCCACACAACAAATTCTTCATATGGCCCCTCTTTGGTGTATTCCCTGTGCTTGTTGGAATCAAATTTCTCGTCGGCGCTCTTGCTTCCATCCATAAATAGTTGTGGATCCTGAACAGACATATACCAGCAAACCTGGGTACATTTGTCGATGTATCGTTTTATATTATGATGTTGCAAGCAGCCTGCGACAGCGTCCTGTAAGTACCTTTTCTCCAAACGACGAAGCACGAGCTGTAAAGTGAAAGCAAAGTTATAATCTATCAGTATATATTATATTATATTATATTATATTATATTATATTATATTATATTATATTATATTATATTATATTATATTATATTATATTATATTATATTATATTATATTATATTATATTATATTATATTAATATTTTATATATATATATATATATATATATATATATATATATATAGAGAGAGAGAGAGAGAGAGAGAGAGAGAGAGAGAGAGAGAGACGAGGGAAGTATGAAAATGTTTGAGGTTAAGAGATTTGAAGGAGAAGATTGTAACCAGTAACACAACCAGATGGATACATAATTAAGATTTATAGACACAACTATGTCTTTTGTACACTTTCTATGGAATGTGATTATTCGATTACATTGTATGTATGTATGTATGTATGTATGTATGTATGTATGTATGTATGTATGTATGTATGTATGTATGTATGTATGTATGTATGTATGTATGTGTGTATGTATGTATGTATGTATGTATGTATGGTTGTATGGTTGTATGGTTGTATTATGGTTGTATGTATGTATGTATGTATGTATGTATGTATGTATGTATGTATGTATGTATGTATGTATGTATGTATGTATGTATGTATGTTGATTACTGGTGATGTTTCAATTGCATGACGATTTGTCTCCATCGTTATCATTATCTTTTATTAAAGAATCGTTCAGATTGATTAGTAAGCAGGTACAATTATTTTTTTTCTATTTCCCACATCAATTCATTTGACTGAATAAAATATTTCGATCTTTTTTATCCACATTGAATTAGTATCACGTGCCTGGCATTGATTACATTCCTTGGAGCAAGTCAGTTTTGCATCAGTTTTATGAGGGGTTAACTCCTCTAGCTGTTACATTTTATATAATTTCTGTAAAGTGACGGGAAATGGAAAATAAAAACATTACATGATCAGGGCATTTAAATGAAAGGAATATTAGTTGTTCAAGTGAAATGTATACTTTCTAGGAAGTTGTAAAAAAAAGACCTAAATGACATTAATTATTAGTTTATTGATTTGTTCAAGTAAGCATATAAAACTCAAGTACACAATGACCGAAAGGTCTACTGGAGAGAAGGTAGTTGGATGTGGTGTACATTTGTTCATGACATTAGTTTGTTAGTTATCTCGAAGGGCTCCTTGCACCTGGAACTCTCCATGATCTTAGTACTGTAAAGGGGTAATGTGGCTAAATGGGTTATGTATGTGACGTTCTTCTTAGCGGCTTCATAATTTTGTTGAAGAATAACGCGTCTGGTGGAAAGCCAAAGCCTCTCTGTCTTATGTCGATGTATTTTAGCAGTGCGAAACTGGTCCCGAACGCTACTATGCCACGGAGATCACTTTTTTAGTGATACACTGCATTTGATGGATGGTTAATGTTATTCAAGCAATGAACGCAGTTATCAATTTGTTCTGCTGTAGGAGGAAAGCACTTTGTTAGGTTTTCTTGTATGTCATGCATTAGTTTGGTTCTATTTATCAAACGGAGGTTTCTTTTAGTAGCATATCAAGGTCGAGGGTTTGGGACTGTTGCATATCTGATGCATATTCGTGGAATGCAAGGGTGGATTGCAGAATATTATTATCAGGTCTATAAAGAATCCAGTCTAAAATATGACCAAGTGTATGGGTGGGTTGGTTAACTCATTGTTTAAACATGAATCTATTCTTTTTGACGTCTTTGGGATTCCATAGGTGTTAAAGTGAATGTTGAGATCTCCAAGAACAGTTAGGTTTGACCTATCGAATTTCCATACTCTTTTTTTCCCTGCTAGGGGAGGGCGTTTGAGACAGAATAAAATCACTGTATTGTGATCCAGTGTGAGTGCTGTTTTGAACTTGTTAAAACGATGAGTGTTAGAAATTGAAGGTTGTGTTGTACTTAAGACATTTTATCATGGAATTTTTCTGATGACAGCAATTACATATCCGAAAGAATTAAGTTGTAACCACTTGATGGAGTAAGATATGGTTGATACATCTGCGCACTTGGCCTCATCGCCTGATTTTTTCGCCATGTTTATGTCAGGAAGAAGACGTCGATATTTCATGCTCTCCGAGCCAGTCACATTATCCTGATAAAATGCCGACTAGCCTAATACTAGCTTTTAAAAGCTGAGTGCCCAGCGATACATGTGTTACTACCATTTTTGAAGACTTGCGTATGACTTGGCTGAGGTTTGAACCCGCGACCTCCAGCATCTAATGCAGATGCATCCAATAAACGAAGCCATTGGACAGGTCGTCCAAATGTAGGTATTGGACCAATTATTGTTGTACTGCAAGATACATGTCTACTAGACTATTGAATATTCTAGACTATTGAATATTCTAAACTACTAAATATTCTAGACAATTGATTATATTGAACTGCAGCCAATTGACACCTAAATGGATTTAATTCTTTTCCAGACATCAATATATGTAGAGCATTTACTTTTTTTGGATATACTGTATTTCATTTATTACCGAGGAAATAGCATATAGAAACACGACTCTATGTTATAAATGATGGCCAAAGGCAGGATACTCAAAATAATGTTTGGAAACACTTGTATTTCAAGAATGAAAACAAATTCTCTAACTCTAAAGAATGGAAACATGTATGTTGTATATGCCATGATCTGGAAAATATTTATTTTATATTTTATCATATTAAAAGTAGGATAAATGGGAAATCAATTAGAGGTTCAATGTCTAAATAGTCAACTGGTGTTGTTTATGTGGTTACGCGTTCATAAAAACAAGTTCACCGCTTTATAATATTACTTTTTTAACTTTATTCGCATACTTCAATGTCAAATATTCACTGCGAAAAATCAAGTGGCAAAATGAAGGTTTAGTGTTAAGGTGCTCCGAGATTCTTACCTCTCTAGTATCTTCAAGAAGTTTGGGTGCTATGTATTTTATTCCGTCTTTGATGGTTTCTAATATTTCCGTCGGTATCTTTGTGTTTTCCTAAAGTTGTAGGATAAACATAAATTGGATACTGATTTGATTAATATTAAAACAAATTTCCAAAAATCTATACAAGTATAACAGACGCCTACATGCATTACAATAAACAGGGATGGTAAGAATAGTACATTAATTTTAAAACTGGAAAAATGATGACGATTATGTAAAAATCCAATTAGCTATTTATTATTTTCATGAATGATTTTGCAACTAGTGTTCCGATCGTCAAATTTTAGCTGCTATAACAAATTAGTCAATCTTTAACAGTCAAAAGGCAATATTCGAACAGGGTTAATAGCAGAATATATCAATATAAAATAAACAAATTTCACCGTACAATATCAACTAGTATTAACATTATAAGTCGAAACTATTGCTATCTTCACGCCGACAGTAAAAACGTTACATATGATGCTATATATATAATTATTCTGTACTCAAGAGATTCAAAATTACAACGCTACTTTGCAAATTAATATTGTGGGAAGATCATCGCAATGAAACGACAGTTTGGTGAAATCTTGAGTTAGTCTGTGACATTCCTTTCATTGGCATAGAAAGAACATTTAGTTCCCTCTACTGGCCGCTATGCAAAGCTTACGTCCGATTGGCCCGTGCCTAATCCAAAGTGAACAAAATGTATTGGCCATACTGCTTTGCATACTGTTCCGATATGGTAAATATGCCCCTGATTCCCATGCAAATATATTTAAGCACTAATTAATAAATTCATGGTACAGTGCAAATACCCCAATAGCATGCATCACATTGGAATAAGCATTACACTCAACGTTAATCAGTAGAGACCGTTTAACTTCAGTGTTGAGTAATATTTATCGTTGATACTCTTCATTAAAGTTATTTTCCATAGGATGAGATAATAAACTCAGTGTCTGAATGCATTGCAGGAAGATTGAATTTACCATTATGGAATAATATTCTACCTCATAAGCAGTCTCAGTTTGTTTTACAACAATTACAGCACGTGCATGACCGGATAATCACAATTTTCTTTATTCAAATAACATCTAATTTAATTTTGACCAGTACAGAACAAATTTCGCTCAGGTTTATTGGTCACAACTATACATATAATAAAATCTAAATAATTTTCACTGGTACAGTATGAAAGTCGTTCAGGTCTATTGGTCATAACCATACGTATATTTAATAATTTACTTTTAATTACCAAGTTAACTATATTTACATTCAATAGGGATCGCACATAACAAGAACTTAAAGACATTATATTTTTAACCTTTATTGTCATCTGCGAGATCATAAAATCCGTGCGGATTGCTTTTTATAAAAACGATATACTTTGCGAGATTATCATAAAAAGAAAAAAATCACTAGTTAAAACCTAAAGGCGATTGAACAACGTGTTTTTTTTTATCAAGAACGGTTAAGATTGAAAAATACTAGACGACAGGAGTAAGCAAAGGACGCAAAAGATGAAAGTAAAATATTTCTTTACCTATATTTTTCATACCATATATTCACAAATGTTATATATATATATATATATATATATATATATATATATATATATATATATATATATATATATATATCACAATTAAATAAAAACAACTTAGGATTCAAATGTAGATGGCAACTTACAGATGGTACGGATGGTTTAACAAAAGCTTCCTCTATTGTTTTCATTTTTGAGAAAGATAACTCGCTGCATACTGAATGAATTTCCTGAAAGTAGAAAATACTTTAGCTTAATATATTCATCCTAATATTTTTCATTAATAGTTCATGAAACAAGTATGTGGGTGTCCGCATTATGTTCATCCAATTATTAAATGTAGATACAAAACGAATATATATATATATATATATATATATATATATATATATATATATATATATATATGTAAATATATATATGCGTATATATATATATATATATATATATATATATATATATATATAGATATATATATATATATATATATATATATATATATATATATATATAGATATATATATATATAATATTAGTAATACTAATAATAATAATAATAATAATAATGAGGACTTTGCATAGCGCCTAATCATTAGAAGCTCCAAGCTCTTTACCCCATCAATAATGATACGACTACACTTAAGAAAAACAAATGACAAAAGAAATGAAATTCGAAAACTTAAACGTGCTGAAAACATAGGATACGAAACAGTATTTGGTCTATAAGTTTGTTCCTGCAGTCGAAAAATGTGAATTTTAAGAGCACTCGTAAAATGGACCACTGTGTCTTTGTCTCTAATTTCAATGGGCAATTCGTTCCAAATCGCCGGGCCCTGATATGCAAAAGAACGTTGTTCATAAGACTTCGTTTTCATAGTGGGAACAATGAGTATACGATTGTCAGAAGAGAAGCGTAAGTATCTTGTTGGTGTGTACACATTGGTGAAACCAGATAGGCATGTTAGACTGGAGTACGTCACTGAAACAGACCACAGAGAAGAAATTTTGTGTTTGTTTCTGTATCAAATCAACAACCAGTGTAGGGTACAGAGCAGTGGTGAGGTGTGCTCAGATCGAGGTACTCTAAAGATGATCCGAGCAGCTGTGTTATGAACATTTTGAAGTTTCTCTAGTACATATTGTGACAAACAACATATAACTTAGTTACAAAAGTACTAATGATCACGCAAGTGTTTTAGTGGCATCAACTGAAAGATATTTATGAATGGAACTGATGCGTCTCAGTTCAAGATATGCAGCCTTGCATATGTTCATGACCTGTTGGTGCAATGTGAGAGTAATGTCTAGAGTAACAGTGTAGGTTTCGTACTGACTGAGAATTTAATGTTGGTGTTGCTGATATTTATTGTCTGAGGTAAAGGATGTGAATGATAAAGTCTTTGTGTTGTGATCAGAATAGCCGCAGTTTTATCATTCATCTTTAGCTTCTTAGATTGTAACAGAATTGTTACCGAGAGGATGGTGGACGAAATGAACGACACAAACACAATATGTGAAAGAAAATATAAATTTATGAAATAAATTATTAATGAAAAATAATGATGTATCAACACAATAACTCATGCGTTCAACCCACAATTACACTCACAACCATTCACAATACATGAATAAATGAAATATTAATACAAAATAAAACACAGATACAAAGGAATCTCTTGGACTATACACAGATCCAAAGAACCTTTACAAAAATTATATTAACGCAAGTATAAATTACGATAATAAACACAAACATCAAACTATACTATCGCACGTATGGATTGCGACAACTAGCACGAACATATACATGTATTTAATCAAGTTGCTAGCTTTTATTGAGAATCATGCAATACCTTGAAATACTATTGTGATTTGAAGTAACCATGTAAATACAACACTGTATTCAATTGTACTACAATTGCAACACACACACATGTGTCTCGACCCTGTATAACCGTACGATTCACCAACAGTTGAATCGCCGCCCAGTTTCCCCGAAGACCTAGGGTTGACTCAGTACTTTTATCGGTCACTTGCCCTTCACGGATCCACCACAGTTATACGTACAGACAGCATACAACATCTACTAGAACTAACGTTCCTTAATACCCTAGATGTCGCCCCGGATGTTTACAACTCTAGACAGTTCCGACACTCGGACTTCTAGATTTCCGGATATTTACACGTCACGACAGATGTAGACGGACAGACAATCTGACAGACAGTCAGATACTTCAATTCGATTGCACAATAAATCAGCAACAATTTCAGCTACGATATCAGAGATGTTTTTAGATGCGTTATCAGAGATGCTATCAGAGATGCTATCAGAGATGCTATCAGATGCGTTATAGGATGCGTTATCAGACGTTATCAGATGCGTTATCAGACGTTATCAGATGCGTTATCAGACGTTATCAGATGCGTTATCAGACGTTATCAGATGCGTTATCAGACGTTATCAGATGCGTTATCAGAGATGCTATCAGAGATGCTATCAGATGCGCATCAGAGATGCTATCAGATGCGTTATCAGAGATGTTATCAGATGCGTTATCAGACGTTATCAGATGCGTTATCAGATGTGTAATCAGACATGCTATCAGATGCGTTATCAGACATGCTATCAGATGCGTTATCAGACGTTATCAGATGCGTTATCAGACGTTATCAGATGCGTTATCAGACGTTATCATATGCGTTATCAGACGTTATCAGATGCGTTAATCAGAGATGCTATCAGAAATGTTCTCAGAGATGCAATCCGATACGTTATCAGCTACAATAAAGAAACCAGACTAATAATCGTTGTCTCAAAAAATAATCTAAACCTTAGACTCGCTATTGCATTTAAAGTCTAATAGTGACTAGTAATTCCAAATATTCCACGTTTAAAATCTGCATTGCAATAAAGGCATCATTATATGAAATGACAAACTGAATAAAATTCACAATAAAACGAAATATAAATTTAACACTCACCCCTTTGGCTGGAGATTGAAAGACGAGATATCTGTACTGTGATTAGATACTTTAGGTCCCGTAATATTGATCATAAATATTCTGCCTTATATACCCTCAAATAGGTGAGCAGAAATCACGGCAAGATTACCGTGCACTACGTGAATTAAATGTTCCGGATTTCATGTAATTCAAAATCAGGCACATGCAAATCGTTACACGCCGCTTACCTTGGAAAAAACACTTATTCACCCCAGGCAACGCATGTACTACGAAACAAAAAAAATGGTGAGATTAGATTGTAAATCAAGAAAAAAAAAATTTAATTTTCGCCTAATTCTGTGACATAGATGTCATCCATGATTTCACACCAGAAATGCACCTCTCTACTCCATGGATCGTAGCATCAACTTCTAAATCAGTTCGGTGGCTATACTTGTCTATTTGGGTGTCATCAACGTACAATTGGTGAGACACTGGGTGATGATCTATGACACTTTAGAGCGGCTGAGTGTATAGAGTAAAGAGAACAGGTCCAAGAACAGACCCCTGTTGAAGACCACAACATAGATCAACTGGGCTGGAATGTATTCCATTTGCATATATAATTTGTGTCCTATTGACTAAGAAGTACTTTAACCACTGTAAGGCTATATTCTGAATGCCAAATACATGCTGGAGACGGTGAAGCAGTATATCATCGTCTATTGTGTCAAATACTGCCCACAAATCAAGGAAGGCGAGGACTGTAATCTCTCCGCTATCCAAAGCGGAGAGAATTTCATTAAATACTTTCAGAAGAGTAGTTTCTGTAATGTGGCAAGAGCGATATGCAGACTGTACATTGCTAAAAAGACTGTTTAATTCAAATGAGATACAAGTTTGGTGAGAACAACCTATCATACGATTTTGTATATGAATGGGAGATTAGAACCTGAGCTGTTGTTCTTTAAACCGTTCTGGTCAAGTGTTGTTTATTTTTTCAGCAGAAGCTTTACGATGGCAGTTTTGAAAAATAGAGATGTTTAAATGCTCCTAATAGTTGTCGCTGAAATTCTGTATCATAACTGTATGGTGACGAGTAAATTAAATTTCTACTGGTATGTACATTGTCACGGAAGAAATTATATATATATATATATATATATATATATATATATATATATATATATATATATATATATATATATATTGTGGACGTAGTCCAGCTGCTCTAATTATCATTATAGAAAACGAAGGACAGAGCGCACCTCATTCTCCTTGTACGTAGTTTACTATAGTATATAACACAAAAATACGTAGAAGATGTCAAAAGCAAACACCGTAAATTAAAAACCAAAAACACGCTGGCAATAATAATGATTAAGGAAGCAGACATTTGTAAGTCTGTCCTTGGAATGAAAAAAGCTGAGTTTTAAGAACACTCATAAATGAGATTACAGTGTTCTTGCGGCTTAGGTCTATGAACACCTCCTTCCACATACCTCGACCTTGGTACGCAAACAACATTGTGATCTTTCCTTATAGGAGTGGGAACAACAAGAAATCGATTATCAGAAGAGGAGTACAAGTTTATAGATCAGGTCTACACATCGGTGAGGTCAAATAGGTATACTGGAATTGAGCCAGTCAATGAAATAAAGAATATAGCTCAAATTTAGTTGTTTATTTTTAAATTCTGAATCGAGCGGGAAGTTTACATCGGAGAGGTGTGTGCTCATTTCTTCGTGCCTTAAGGATGATCCAATTAATAAGTCGTTGGAAAGTTTTGAAGTTTATCTAATATGTACTGAGAGGAATGAGATATTGATTAATTACAATACTCCCGCCTTGAAAGTACTAAAGAACATACACGTGTTAGTGCCATCAATAGAAAGAAAACTGTAAATTGAGCTCATGCAACTCTGCTCCAGATATGCAGCTTTGCAAATGTGCATTACATGTTGGTGTAATGGCAACATACTGTCGACAGTTACACCTGGATCTCATATAGACTGTGCAATTTCAATGTTAGCATCACTGATAATTATTGGATATGGTAAAATATATAAATGACGATGTGTTTGCGTAAAGATCAGGATGACTTCGGTTTTATCATCATTCATTGGAAGCGCGTTACATGCATCTTCTGACGACTTAGATTGTATACTCAAAATTAACTTGGTAGCAAGAACTGTATATTTAGGTGTCATCAGCGTACATTTGATGACACCAGATGTCGATCTATGTTACGTACGTGTGGCAGAGTGTTTAGAATGAAGAGAACAGGGCGGAGAACAGTCTCGTGGAGCACCAATCATAGATCAACTAGGATGGGACGGTTTCCGTTTACAGACACTACTTTTGTCCTGTTGACTAAGAAGGACTTGAATTATAGAAAGGTCACATTGTGAATACCATATACCTACTATAGATAGGGAAGCAATATATCATGGTCTGCAGAATCAAATGGCTCATGCTAGTAAAGGAAAAGTATTGTAATAGATTGACTATCCAAAACAGAGAGAAGTTTATTAAATATTTCCAGAAGAGCTATTTCGGTACATTAACAATATGATTACTTTGAGAAACGAGATCGGATAGAATAAAAATTTGTATAAAGATTTTTTCAATGCACGAGAGGTTAGAAACAGATAGGTAATTCATTAAATTGTCTGAGTCAAGTGCCAGTTTCTTTAATACACGATTTATCAATGTCATTTTTGAAAAATGATGATCGAGAGAGAAGTATTGATAACATCAGTTATTGAATGCAATATTGAAACTAAGCACTAAAGTAACAATTATGTCGTAAACAAGGCGTCGAGCTCACATTGAGGTGATCTTCATCACAATTGTATGTATCTAATGCAAAGATAGGTTTAAATGATGCGAAAGGTTGCCGTGTTGGCAAGCTTATTCCTAAAATACTGAGCTTTTCAAGGGAAGAAATTTGAAAATATGGTATGGAAGGTCGACTACTGAGAAGGTTGCAGAATGTGATGAACATTTATTACTTTACATTAGATTGCAGCTTGAACTTTCCGTGATCTGAAAAATGTAGTGGGATAATTTTGCTGCATGAACTAACCTGGTGACAGTCTTGTTATAAGATTCAACGATCTGCTTAATAATAGTGAGGCTGGTGGACAGGCAAATCCAATCAGCATTAGGTTATTTCTTTCATTACACACATATATACACACACAAACTAAAATTATATACATTTCATATTTGTATTAATGATTTTGATGATATTTTTAAAACGTCTTACTTATGATACACTTTTAAGTCAGAAATATTGGGCTTTAGATCAAAGGTTCTAGAGTGAATCGCAAGTAATCTTCAACTCAACATTTTCAAACCCGTCCTAAGACAACTTTTCATTACAGTTTTGTATTTACTTCAATGCATGTAAATAGAAAGAGAAGACCTCTCTTTTCAACGGTTCAAAATATATATGACTTTAGGAACAACTGAGCTTGAACAATGCTGGTAATCTTAACTAAAGAAACATCAAATACATTTCAAATGGTCCGTGAATATGAGACATTTAATTTACAGTTAATCCAAAATAATTTCCATCACTTTTGTCGTATGGTACTTAATAAAACGGATAGTTTCTTGACGAAAAATCCAAACACTTAAGCTCGATCAAAATGTATCAGATGTTTTGCCCCAGTCTTAATACCATTAAACTATAATTGTTCAGCTATCTGCAAGTATGTCTCCATAGATGATACGTACGCATAATCCACTTAAGCCAATTTGCAAATGCATTGTTAAATAAATGGTTTACATTCTCAACACACACTTACTAGCACAAAATTCCTCAAGTAGGATATAATTTCCTGTTCTTCTTTGTCACCCAACAGTTTCTTTAGTGCATTAAATGCATCCGTCCACTCATTGTCAAACAGTTCGGAAAATTGCTTGGAGAGCTTGGTGGGTCGATTTGGGTCACTCAGGTATACACTATTTGGATTGTTGTCTCTGAGATTGCTTGATACCATAGAACTCAATCTGGAGAACCAATGTGTATATTGTGAAAAACATACATATATATACATATATATATATATATATATATATATATATATATATATATATATATATATATATATAAAAGTGATTCAGTTTGGTGCAAAGATTATAAAAAATAGGCAGAAAACAATTATAAACAAACTGGCATGAGATACATTCAATCTAAATTGAGCTTTAGTTTAAAAAATGATATTTATATAGCATTGATAATATACAGGTCCTGACCAAAACAATATGCTTTGTGGTACGTATTAGTGTGTACAACGCTTAGACATCCGTCTTAGCACGTTAAATTCTGCTACGTTGCCATTAAGCATATATAAATATTCAAATTTTTTTGGAATGTACGTTGTCTTACCTCGTTGAACAATAACTCGTATCAAGAACAAAATTAAGGGTGATTGTGCAAGGACATTTTTGTCAAATCACGCTGTATTTCTTCCGTTGTAGTCAGTATAGTATGTCACATGTGGGCAAGTTTAGCACAACAAATACATGTTGCCAAACTAAATATTAGATCCGTCAAATGACAATGGGTCAAAATATAGTGTTCTGAATTTTAAAGATAGGATAGAATTATATTTATTAGTTATGATTTGACACACTCGGCATAAAATATCTATTTTGTTTTCACATTTGTGTCTATGTTAGTGATCGTATATTGTGAAAGTGCTTGACACTTTTCTCGTACTAACTGACATGTCCTTTATTCTATGTACCATATACAAGGTGCAATGTATATAACTAACAACGGCATCCTCCTTGGCCTTCCTCTCATTTTCAAGCTGGTTATTCAACTGGTTAGTCTTGGCTTCTAGCTTATGGAATAATTATCAATAAACACGACAATTTAAATAAATAAATAAATAAATATATATATATATATATATATATATATATATATATATATATATATAGACAGAGAGAGAGAGATGGTGAATATGGGGAATAGACAGTCAGAATAATACGAAATATTTGCTTTGAAGCGACTGAATAATGACCTTATTATATCGAGTTGAAAGAAAGAGGTATAGTCACTCAAAGCGGATCTATGTCATGTTGGTGAACAACACAAGCGTCTGCCACTCGTCTTCGAAAAGGACGTAGTTCGAATTGCGTATCATAAGGCTGTAGATGATGAATGACAAAGTTCAGTCAAAATGTTTTTGGTCTTCAACTCCAGTGAATTATCATAATTCACGGCAAATCATATATATTTATTTATCGACTCATTTATTGAAGCACATCTACCTATAAAGAGCTTCATCATTTGCCGTCATCTCCTTTTCTATCTGACTCTTCAACTGCTTGATCTCGGATTCGGCAGATCGTAAGCTGGAAATATAAAATTGACAAATAGTTCTGAATCGCTGAATTATTTTAATGTCTTAGAGAGAGAGAGAGAGAGAGAGAGAGAGAGAGAGAGAGAGAGAGAGAGAGAGAGAGAGAGAGAGAGAGATTGGGAATATGGTGAATAGACAGTCAGACTAATACGAAATAGTTGATTTGAAGCGACTGAATAATCACTATATTATATCGAGTTGAAAGAAAGAGGTATGGTCACTCATAGCGGATCTATTTCAAGTTGGTGAACAACACAAGCGTCTGCCACTCGTATTCGACAAGGACGTAGCTCGAATTGCATATCATAAGGTTGTAGATGATGATTGACAAAGTTCAGTGAAAATGATTTTGGTCTTCAACTCCAGTAAATTATCAAAATTCAATGCAAAACATATATATATTTATTTATCGACTCATTTACTGAAACACATCTACCTAGAAAGAGCTTGATCCTTTGCCTTCCTCTCCTTTAATAGCTGATTCTTCAACTGTTTGATCTCGGATTCGGCAGATCGTAAGCTGGCAATAGTAAATTGACAAATAGTTCTGAATCGCTGCAACTAATGTCTCAGATATATATATATATATATATATATATATATATATATATATATATATATATATATATATATATATATATATATATATATATATCTAGAGAGAGAGAGAGAGAGAGAGAGAAAGAGAGAGAGAGAGAGAGAGAGAGAAGAGAGAGAGAGAGAGAGAGAGAGAGAGAGAGAGAGAGAGAGAGAGAGAGATAGAGAGAGAGAGATTTCATCGACAGATGTAAAACTTTGTGATTGTAAGACAAAATTAGATACTCAGATCATCTATGAAGTGCCCCAATAAATTCATTCTTTATTCATTCCAGTAGTGCTGATAATAATAATTCAATTCGATAATTTTTATCGAACATTTATTATAGTTGTTTTAGAAGGTTAATGAAGTGCGCTTCTTTTAAGACAACTTGATTTCAAATAAGAACATTATTAGAACTTACAGTTACATTTTCTTTATATTGTGGAACATGGCCAAGAGTTTTCACCAGTTCATACTACGATCCTCAAAACAGCATGTTTTTAATATACGTTTTTATACCTCAGACCCAACAAGTACAATCACATGTAAACCTAAGACGTATTGTTGCCTCTGCATAAACCCCTCGAGTAAAAAATGTTACAACTAACGTGGTTTGTAGGTTTTCTAGGCTGCCAGGGAAATTTCTGAAATATTTAACATTGGTTGTAGATGGTCTATAATGCCAAGGAAGATTCAAGCATATTGAAAATGAGTTGTATATTTTCAGTTAGAGTCTGTGCAAACGTACCAGGTCGTTTTGAATGCCTCCTGGGTTGTCTCAAAAACAAGATTAAGATCGTATGATGACTTTTGGAATGCCCATTGACGACAACGAAACCCTTAAGGACCGCCGCGCCGTCGAATAAAAATTAAGATAGTCTGAACCAGCAGAAAGGATATGCGATTCACTGACAATGTGTGCCAAAGCTAACGCTATTAGGAAACACTGTTTTATATGGAAGAAGTTTCAAAGATGTCCTGCTAAAGGAGGCTTGAAATTAAAAATTGCCTTCATAGTTGATAAAATCGGCAATGAAAGGTAAATTGATGTTAGGTGCTGGTAATTAATAACAACATGGAATCTATTTATTATTCTCCAAAAGGATACTGGAGGGGTAAAGCAGCAATCGGTAAACTCGCTAGCGCCGCGAAGGTGAAATATACCACTGCAGCGGACTGGTTATCCAAACAGGCCATATGGCAAATTTTTCTACCACCGCCTAAACAAATTAACTACTCGCATTTTGATGTGACCGGTCCTAATGAGGTTCATCAGGCTGATATATTATTTCTGCCGCATGATGGTGTTTACAAATACGCGCTAACCGTAGTTGATGTTGCGAGTCGATACAAACAAGCAGAGCAAAATCATCAACTGAAGTGGCTTCTGCATTTGAAAGGATTTATCGACGAGGTCCTCTGCATTGGCCAAATCTATTACAAGTTGATCCTGGCAAGGAATTTCAGGGTGCAGGGTTATCAACAATTAAGAATCATAATGTCACCATCAGACGAGGACATACTGCACTACATCGCGTTCAGGCAATTGTTGAACAATTTAATCGCACACATGCTGAGCGGTTATTTGGATATCAATACGCGAAGGAATTTATTCAGGATAAACGATCTCGTGAATGGGTCAAGAGATTACCAGCTGTGATTACCGCGCTAAATAATGCGATTACTCGAACAATCAACATGAAACCTAACAACGCGATTAAAAAGAAGTCTATACCCGTAAAACCACAAAATGATTTTGTAAAACAACCAATACTCGGTAATGTCACTGTTAGATATTTATATGAACCCGGAGAGCTCGAAGGTGGCAAAAAAAGAGCTACTGATCCTATTTGGAGTGTTACTGTACATAAAATATCCGGCATAACAGGATCTACGGTTACACCAGCAATCTATAGACTGGATTCAACTGCCCCTCAGCGTGGGTTTACTCGTGAACAACTGCAAGTGATACCCGAGAATACTCAATTACTGCCGCGTGGTCTTAACTAGCACCTCTTCGTCTGTTGCATTCAAGACAAGTCAGCATCACATTATATATGGTATGACCAATACTGCTATTTTTTCTGTCTACGGTAAATTGGCGAGGATCTTTATCCAACCAAAACCAACTCATTATACATTTGCAACTCGTGCAGTGATTATTCTGTTGTTGTTTCAGTTTAATTATTAATTCAGCATCAATATCAAATTCTCGTTTATTTTTTTTTTATCCTGTTGTTTATAACCAGAGAGTTTTTCTGATTATGTCATTGCTGACAATATCACTTATTGTAGTGTCGTTATAATCTAAAACAACTCTTCGAAGCTGATTTATTCTTCGTACTCTGGACACCGCCAAGTAAACTAATTTCGACCACTCGATGTGATTATCTATAATCCAAACAATTGTGTCTGATATAGTCAATCCCTGTGAAGAATGTATCATCGCTGCGTATCCTAGTGTCCATGGGAATTTATCAGCGCGTAATGCATCTTCGACGATATTGATATCAACCAGCACAATATCATTTAGCACGAGAATCGGCTTTTCACGCTGCCCAGGAATATCAACTTCAATATTCTGTTTTCATGTATCCTTGGGTCTATAACACAGCGGCGTTGGAAGTGTTGCAAATTTTTCTTTATGCAATTCAAATAACTTCATCTGAAGTGTGTCTCTATCTTTCTACTTGCTACTATCAAATCGTTTGGTCTCCACGCTTCCCAGAAATTATTTAATAGGGTTTCCGAAATTATTTCACGAGGTATTTCACATTGGATTCTATCCGGTTGTAATCTAATTAGTTTCTTGAACTCGCGTAATTGTTCATCAAGTGCTCTATGACAAACTGACAAATGGACACGGTAGGCCATGATCGCCGCACATTATTACTTTTGTATTCGCTAGTAATAACCAGTCGAGAAATTTTTGTAATACATCTAACGACAATGTGCATATCTCATCCCAAATTATGACTTCAGGAATATATTTATCTCCCATTTGATCAGGAGTCCATTCGTCACCTTTCCATCGAAAGAAACTGTGATAAGTACAGGCATTTACCCCTCGCTGTTTCATCTCTCTGGCAAGTCTGTTGGTCGGTGTTAGCACGATCATGTTTGATTTCCCATGAAATAATACAATCGCATGAGTAGTCTTTCCTGACCCACCACAGCCGTTAAAATAAACTGTTTTAGATCTACATATCGGATCAGATACTGATAGTGCATTAGATAGTTCTGATATCTGATTATTTTTCAAGTAATTATTTTTAATTGTAACTTCTGCTGACTTGGAATAATCATGCATCATTTCCTTTTTTTTCCTCCATGATCCCAAACTCTCGTCAGAATTTGTGAATTCAGCCACTGCTTCGCTGTGTTTCGCGTCTATATAAAATGAATCAGTGGCTACTCTAACTGCGGTGACAGGAAATCTATTTATAATCGAAAATAGATTAATAGAAGCATAAGCCAGCATAGATGCCCGCAAATGTGTATACTGAAGACTGTATCCATTGTTGTAAGTAACAATTGTACCCAAAATCGATTGACTTAAATGCCTTTAGATGTGATATCCGCTATTATAAAATCGTACTGAACGCTATCTATAATCAACCGTGAAGAATATATGTTATTGTCGTACTTTCCACCCTGAGTGAATTTACCGATTATTCTTCTACCAAGATCTTTTGCGTGTTTATTTCTGACTTCAAATAGCTGTTTGGACCATTTCATGATATATTCTTCGTCAAGGTCAGGAAATTGATTTTTGCTTTCGCTGATCATGCTATCTATGTTATCGGGTTGTGGTAACCAGACTTCAGTTTGTTTCCGATATGATATAATTGCTTCACTGACAATCAACGATATCAACATCCTACAATCAATCATATACCGTAACAGCACTTTTGGCATCCAGTGTTTTTCAGATATATGTCTACCAATCCATACATAACAACACGGATGAAGTCCTGTAGCCAATTCAAATGATATCACACAAGCGAATCCGGTTAAATCAAAATCGGGCAGTGGTCCGTTAATCGCAACACGGGTCATCTCATGTGTGGGATGTCCAAATCGCTGGAAGTACTCAGTGCATTCTCCGTTCCCGAGAAAACTCCCGGGATAACACGGAATCATATCAACCGAAATAATATTTTCAGATGTGTATTTTGTATTCTATAATCCACCATGGCCGTACTCAATGCAGCTTGATTTGATGTCTGTGAGAAATTCAGCTCTTGTTGGTTTCCACATGTTTTTCTTTCTCGTGAAATGAGCTGCAACCGACGAAATTGTAAAACAGTTTGTTAGTAATTGTTCCTCGTGTTCCATTGAGAAACTACTGGCTAATTTTTTCATCTCGTTGTGCAGGGCTTCAGTGCGGTATAATTCGCCATTGGGTCTTACAAATTGATCGAATCTGCCCTCGGAGTTTTCAAAACTGTGAAGTAACCATACCGACACAGGATCGTTTTTACTCAGTTGGTGAATAAAATCAAATAATTTCTATTCAGAGAATTCCGGGGAGAACTCCACGGGTATATATTTTATTGTTCTATCCCGTAGAAATATTGTTACTGCAGGTGTCCATGCGTATTCTTTATGATCAATAATTTCGACTGGAGCTCCTTGTGATTTATATCTTGATTCGTACAATACTTCTGTTATAGACATTACCGATATTGGGAATCTTAATGATGTTTCCAATTTGGTTATATCATGGAGAGTTGCCCCTCGTTTCTTCACTGTTAGTCCCCATTCATTTATTTTTTTGCGTCTTAGATCAGTCAATTTGTTTCCACGCAGCGCATTTGTGATGTGTTCTATTATTCGTTCTGCTACACAAATTATTCTTGACGAATATTTCATTTGTTTTAGTTTTTCAATACTCGGTTTATCATTTAACTGACAAACCCCCAAAAGAACTTCTGTTACAGGATAAGATCTCTCGTAGTACGGTTTGTCAATTCCAGTCAGAATTCCTGGTTTGGAATCTTGACTCACAGTGATACATTTTGTATCCTTCAAGATGGGGTCGAATTTATCCCTGATAATCCAATCTCCCGTGTCTGAACGGATAATGAATTTCACTCTAAAAAAATACCTTTTCGCTAAAGATGTGAAATTATCTCGGCTGTTCTTTTGTCGTTCATAGTATCATCAACTCTGTCATCAATTCGAAATGTTGACCAATAGTGAGATGCTCCATCGTATTTGAATTCCTCAAAACAATCACGAATTTTACATATCATGGTTTTATCACCTATTAGACCCTTTGGTTTATCATAGACTCTATCGAGATTGAATTTAGCATTTTTTCGGAGTTTAATGTTAGATAATCTCTCGAACTCCTCCATGCTATAATTAAAACAAGTATTTAAATAAAGAATTTATATATAATGAATCATTGCAAATGGCCCATGATTGGATCAGTAACCCCGTGTAAAAAATCATGCAGAAAAGAATTTTGTGGGTATCATATGCAAAGTGTTCGTAACGGAAGCCTTGACCCGATCCCTTGCTTACCATGTGGGGTTGGTGTGAGAGGAAAATCACAGTTTTATCTCGGTTGTGGTGGTAAACGATACAGAGAGTTGAAGCGTTACTATGATAAGAAGAGAGTTAAAAACTCCATCAACGACTCTACATCTGACTGTGTCCCTAATAGAGTTATAAGAACTCCCCAAGACTACGTTGATAGATTCCAAAGTAATACTTCCAGCAATTAATTAATTAGACAAATAATAGTATTGTATATAAATGAACCAAACATTCCAACCGCATCCCGTGATTCCCAATTATGAGGTATCCCGTGATGGTATTATCAGACACTGCAAGCTGAAGAAGCCATTTAATTTTGTAACTAAAATGGGGTACTTGATGCTTACTGCTGGAGGGAAACATTATTACTGTCACAAATTCGTCTTCGAGGTGTTTAATGGATTGATCAAGGATGGTATTGTTATCGATCACATTGATGGATGTCCTCAGAATAACAGATTGAATAATCTAGAAGCTGTTACACCAAGTGAGAATTCCAAACGAGGAAAAACTGGGAAACATAAAAAAAATGCAAAATGTATAAAATCATTTAATACCGAAAATAAGGAAGAAATATTATTTCAATCAATGTATGAAGCCGAAACATATTTCAATATTTGTAGAACCTCAATACGATTCGTTGCAGAGAATATAACCAAGACTGCCGTCTCCAAGACAACCGGACAAAACATTAAATTCGTTTATGTCTAACTGTATGTATTTTGCACTATTCTATATGGTATTAAGGGAAGTAACTCGTACGGGTATGTTTACGGCTTATGAAACAGGTACAGATCTCAATAGATTGTGTCATCTGATTTCTGATTGGTTGATTTTTAACTACCACGATTCTCAACAGGATAATCAATTTGTGAGGAAAAGAATCAAATATGTAGTGTTTTACAAACGGCTGTATTCTTTTTTTTTAGTACTCGGTTGTCAATAAATACAGGAAAGGTATGTGGATTCATCATTCTATAATCCATTGTTGTGCTGTCCTATATAATTCGCATTCATTCATTGTGTATATAAAAACCGCCGCTGACGTCATTCATTGTACATCGCACGTGTTCCCTATTGACTTACCTATATATGTATTTAAAATCTTATATCTGTAATAAGAATAGTTAGCTCATTCGTAACACGCTGAGATCTCGTCCTTGCGGCTATGGTTCTAATCCCGTAATAGAAATAATGTCTACGGTGCCGATTGATGTTTTGTTCTATATAATTGGGGACGTCAGTCCAAAAAGGCACTTTGTGTACACCTCCCGTCACGTTATATACGTGACGGTGTAATATTGCACCCCTGGGAAATTAATTTCTCAGAGGGAGGTGTACAACAACAAAGACGCCCCCAAAATAAAGAGATAGAAAATCTCAAAGAGAGAAATATACTCTGATTATAACCAACAGAGAAAAATACTCTGATTATAACCAACAGAGAAAAATACTCTCAAGGAAGGAACCCTATGAAAGACACAAAAGCCTAATAAGGGACCCAATGAATGATAACTGCTCATCACAGGTTGCTGTTTATTTTTGTATTAGAAATATGTAGCGATTATATATATATATATATGAATCCTGAAAATATCAATGAGATCATAATGAAAAATCAAATCTGAAATTTCAAAAATTACAATTGTCATATGGCTTAAACTGTAATAGAATCCTCTCCGATTATCAGGATATTCAATACGCTACTATAACTAATAAGTACACGTTGCCAAAAAATACGCACTGATAAAACGAATCCAGAATTCTATTCGTGACTCCCTTGTATTTTGTAACGATATTAGTGTGTTTGTCCCGTTATTTGCCATTGTGGAGGGGATAAGAAGGGGACTGGGGCAAGAATATGAGATCAAAAGGATGATCAATTCGAAGATTAGGGATATAAGAGCACTGATCAGTCAAAACCAAAATCCTCCCTCGACCGAGTATACTGAAAATCACTGAAAACACTTCACGTCCGCCATTTTCCCCTACGTCCTGATACAGAAATGCGCCTACAGTGCTTTAATACACGCCTGTTGAATTGTATACACTCAATACAAGCACTACATTGACATGTATAAATACCTGTCGATGGATAACACAATGGACAGGTATGTGCGTTCAACCAGGCGGCTTTAGTCAACAATAGCGGTGAAATTCTATACTGGCTGCTATCAATGAGTGTGTTTTACAACTTCATGATAGCTGTAAATATCATACTAAAATAATCTTTTTATTTGTTAATTCTGAAATATTTTTTTATTGATTTTTAGTCGTTGCTGGTCATTTATTGACTGATTTTGGCCATTTTTTGTCTGATTTCAGTCGTTTTTTGTCTGGTTTTAGTCATCGCTTGACTGATTTTTGTCGCATTTTGAGGGAAAAACCCCCTTATTTCATTTAGAGAAAATCAACTTTTCAATGAAATTTTCATCATACAATGACAAAAAATGGACAAAAATGGCCAAAATGACTATAAAAAATATCACCAAAATGGCCAAAATATGACCAGCAATGACTAAAAAACCCCGTCGGTGAAAAACCCCGGATTTCACTTAGAGAAAATCAACTTTGTAACGAAATTTTCAATGATTGTGCCACTTGGTTAGGTGCACGGGATTTCTCGAGACTTTTTCCACTAAAAATATTCGATCGTCCAATCATTGTTGGTGACCCAATCACTGCATTTAGATCAAAATCAATTTGAGATTCAAATTGGAAAATTGCTTTACTGTTTCAATAATGGTAAATGAAGCATTAACAGCCAAATTGGCTCGTGAGTGGCTAGCTGCAATTAAAAAGTATATACCCGTACGCGATTCTGTACGAGAAAAAATACAAACTAGACAGAGTCTTCAAACTGATTTTTCCGCAGGAAGTGAAGAGTTGATTAAACCGATAACCACGGTAACGAAGGAGGTAATATCAGCCACTGAGCGAGCTATATACGGAGATGTTCCCAAGGACGAACCAAGAGCAGAAAAGTTTCTTATTGGTGAACTTGAAAAAATAGCAAGAAGATCTAAACAAACAAAAAAGTCTTTAAAACACTTCCTGGTGATATAATAACTGTTGCAAGAAAACAAGAACAACGAGAACGACAACGTCAAGAAGAAGTTGAACGATTAAGTGATATTGATATTAGCTCCCCACCATCTGAACCAGAAGAACAACAAGGCGCTGTTGCAAGAGAAGACTATTTACCTGAAAATATATTTACGGCTGATGCGATAAATAGAATTAGAGGAATCAAAACAGATTTTGAATTAGTTAAATTTACCAAAGATAGTTTTAAAAAGATATAAGAGATAATTATTTAAAAGACGACGAGTCTAGAAAGTTTATAAAATCTCTAGACACCTGGGCGAATAAAGTATTTTTTAGCAAAAGGCGGCAAAACTAAAAAAGCAAAAGAGATACGTGATGATTTTAATAGTTTTATGGCTATGATAAAAGGTGTCGCACAACCACCACCAGCGTATACAGCAGACCCAATCTCAGATGAAATACAAATAATGGCAGAAGCTGGTCCTGAAAAAGGTGCAACTGGTATCACTAAAGAATCAAAAGGAAAGGGGTATTCAAGTGGTCCAAGCGGGGTATCAGGTAGTGGTCTTAGTCATTGTCCTGGTAATGTTCTCAGCGATATAGCACGATTAGAGGTTCTTGTAGGAAGGAGACGAGCTGGAAAAAACTCACCGGAAATAATGAAGCAGCTGATATCTGCAGGCGGTTATTTGAAAGCGGCATCATGGATATCAAAATATATCGAGATCTCCTTGACGAGTTAGCCGAGCATCATGGTTATCATAGTGACTAATCTGATGACTTCGTCATTCGATTAGATAAATAACAATTAATTAAGAATGATAATACACTACAACCATGATAAACCAACCAGAGTCTATGTAGTAAACTCACGATTGCCCCAGTACAAAATGTACTACGGCGATGGTATCGGTGATACCGTTGCGGGTTTATTTACAAGAATGGCTCCAAAAATAGCGCCGATCACAAAAGAATTATCAATGAAAGCCATTGATGTTATTAGTGATAAGGGTATTAGCGCCGTTGGAGATGTTGCCGGGAAAGCATTTTTGGCCGCTCCGGATAAATTAGCAGCGCTGGTTCGACGGCGAAGGAAACCACCAGCGCAAAAATCCCTTGGATTTTCGGGGCCACTACCGTCTACAGCTAAGATGCCTGCAAATATTAGTAAACTAATAAATAACGCAGTGGATCAGAAACTAGCGTCAGTGGTGACTTAGTCGTTGACGACTCCGTCGTTGGTGGCCAGCAACCAAGATAATATAACCGCAAATATGATAGCGGGAAGTGGCTTAAAAACACGACGGGGGCGACGACGATGAAAACCGCGATTTAGATCAACGAATATATAATAAAATGTTCAAACGGTCACCTGATACAGCGTTTGATATGGACGCCCCAGTGCTCAAGAATGATTCCGTACGTGATTATCAATTTTATTCTTATCATTCAGTACAACCGGATATTCGATCAAGAATCGAACTTCTAGTTCATGATACCAGTAAATACTTACAACTCGTCAGATAAAACATTTCAATGACGCACTCAAAGATAAAGATGGTGTTCAGATCACTCTCTCTGCAGCTGCGATCAAACACATGATAAAATCAGGTGGTATATGTCCGTTGATAGCTGAGATTCCAGCGTTGATTGCGGAAGCGGCCCCAGCGGTGGCTAAAGCGGCGGCGTTAGGAGCCGTCGGTACTGCGACAGGATGGCACTAAAGAAAGCAGCCGGACAAGGATATAAAAAAGGGAAAGGGTCTAAGACTACCAGGAACCCCGTGTTCATGTTACAAAGGAAGCGGTCTGAGACTAGGATCGGTTTATTAACACCAATAACGCCGATGTGAAATTTTGATTTCCTCGATGTTGCTAAAAATCTATCGATTAAAATTTCAGAGGTCTCTTTATGAAAGATCAGTTGCCGGCACAACCAAACAGCGTTGAAAAAGGTATCTTCAATCTCGATAACAGCAGCGGACCTGGAACCCACTGGGTTGCATACGCGATTGATCCACGTGCAATCGTCTATTTCGATTCATATGGATTAGCGCCGCCGAAGGAATTCATGCGTTATATAAACCGCTTAAACACCCCTCGTTGGTATTCTACGCTACCAACACAACAAATGAATGACCCACCAATATGCGGCAATGAAGTATTGAATGTCCTTGGCGCCATTTCAACATCTGGAAAACCACCGCATGTGGTCGTGAATGAATATACTAGCAGTCGCTTTCTAGAGAGATGATTAGTTTTATAATAACATGATCGATATTTGGGAACGACCTCTATCACCGTCGAAGAAACCCTCCGCCGATGGCACTGCAACCGGTGATATAAAAAACTCATCGAAGATGAAATAGCTGAAACGTTGAACTTAGCAAGTGTTGATCCCAATGAAATAGTTGTATTTCAAGATCGTCAGGGTAAAAACTAGTAATGTTTCCCTGGACGATATTTTAGTTAAACGACGCGGTGTAACAGAAAATGCCATCGCGGTATTTTCCGGTCAGGGTACAATCAAACCGGGTGCACTTATTTCAACTATTATGAAACGAATTGATGATTTAGAACCATTAAAAACACTACGCGATGAATACAACGAACATATAAAGACATTTAATAAATTTACCGATTTACAAAAATCCATCGTGGACAACATTGATAGACCCGTAGTAGAATTTTTTGGAAATCCACCAGTGACTACACCGAAACTCACAATGATAAAAGATTCTATGTTGGAACTAGCAACACTTCAAAGCAAATATGCAGATCACGTTGAAAAGTTTACATCATTTCGTAAAAATATCACTGAGAAATTTTTTGCAACCACACTGGATAAAATTGATATAAAACTCCCGGATATTAAAAAATTCATCTAAGATACGAAAGACTTCAATGATAAAATAAAAGATGATGCAGATAATATGATAAAAATACTTGAAAAACCAAAAATTCCTCACGAAAGAACCATCAACGTAGTATATACGATTCAACATGGATCATTTACATGGACACCTATCAATAAAATTTTACATATCACTGCGGCCTTCAAAGGTATTTATCGATTAACACTAGTGACACCGACTCAATTGAATATATCATCGTCGAGTTCATCTGGGGTCAACAATACGATATCAACGATCATCCACTAGGATACAACTGAACAGTTCACGATAGAATCCACTGATAAAAATCTGGCTATAGTTTCAATAACATGGTATGTGGAATTCGTAGCGGATTTGAGTAAACAACTAAATTATAATCGAAAATGATTTGAGAATAAAATGACAACAATGTTATCACCGTCTCAATACCGTTATGACACCGTCAAAGAATTTTCAACAAAACTCAAAACTCTTTCTGAGGAGTACCGAACAAAAATAAAAAAATATAGGCAAAGAATCACTGCCATCGATGTAACTGTATACTCGCTGTCTGGTGTAATCGCCGGCGCTGGTATTGTTATATCATCGGTTACAATGACCGCTTCGGCTGTTGTTCCAGTTTGTATAGCCGTGGTGTCAACCATCGCGGGTGTGGTTACCAGAATAGCCAAAAATATCATCGTGCTCGACACAAAACTGAAGGATTACACTGTTAGATATACTGCGGTATCTCGCGCGTACTCGCAATTATCTAAGTTGACAGCGTCGTCGCTCGACGACACGACAATAACCGATGATGTGTTTTCGAGAATGGTCCAGTTGTATGAGTCAACTATGTTAGAATTAGAGCGCGACAATAATAATAACAATGGCAACCCCGCAGGACCTACTTCAACGGATAGTAATAAATACCGAACCGATTCGGCAGATATCGGAGAACACAAACACGGTGAAAGCAAGCATGATATCAATAACATCAACCAATCCTGAATTCAGTGTGAACTTCCCTACTGAGATTCCCGCGAAGGAGATAGCGGTAGGAAAACTAAGAGTGTATCACAGTTGGCCAAATATTAGGTCGGCTGCATTTGGTGGCCAACAACCAAATAATTCTTTGGTGTTCGCGTATAAGAATCGCGAAGACTTAACTCCAGACTGGAACGTTGTTTCGTTGCCATCTGGGTCATACCAAATCGAACAAATCAATACTGAATTACAGCGTAGAATAAAATCCATTACTGGAAAGGAACCAAAAATCGCTATAACGGTTCATGAACCAACACTATCATCTGCCATTGAGATAAACACACCCAGTTATGTCGTAGATATGTATCGGAGATCTATAAGAACCGTGTTAGGATGGCCTGAAACGCAACCTGTACAAAAAAAGTAATATACCTGAACCTAAAAGATCTGATTACGTTTCCGACAAGATAAAACCTAACAATCCGACGAAAATTTATCGTGAGGACGATAGGGCCGGGGCAGCTTATTTTATGGCTATGATACAACTAGGTAGTAATGACCTAGTAAGACTTGTGGATCATCTTTCGTCTCACCCTACAGAAGAACCCAGTGACAAAATATATAACATACCCTAAAACCTCGCATCGATGAAAATGTTGCAGCGTTCAATAATGATATTTCGCCGCTGCTAGTATCTTTTGAGTCTGGTATCCTTACCCGAGATGAATTTATCGACGAGTTAGAAACGTGTAATAAAATTATCGCTGACATGAATAATTTTAACGAACAAGTAGTCAGCTATGCATTTGCCGGAAACACTAAAACAAAAGAAGAATTTGCAAAACACTATAACATACGCGTTGAAGATATCCCTGTGCTTAAGTTACTCGGATATAATGCTGTTGAGCTACAAACAAAACTAAACAACGCGATCGATACCGGTTTAAAAAAAAATTACGACGCATGAAAGAAATTGCCACAACCACAAACAACAATCCTCAAACATAATAATGACACCGATGGTGGTGGTAGACATATAGCTCCGTTCAAAGTCAATATATCCTCGGTGATTGCATTGAATTTAGTTTGTGATGTTATAGAAGGAAGCTATCAAATAAATATCGAGCGATCAAATCAAGCTCAACAAAGATATATCCTATACTCTTTTGCACCAACAGCTCCTCCAGGGTTTCTAATCATTGAGGATCCAACAAATCCAGTCTACATGCAATATCATAATGATTCGTTAACGAGAATTATTTTCAGACTCACTGACCAGTCCAATAATCTGATTGATTTACGACGTGAGGTCCTACAAATTAGTCTGTTTGTGAAATCCTAAAAGAAAATTGTTAACCAATAGCAGCAGAGGGGGCGAGGCCAACCACATTGGCGTCCCTGTTTTGTTGGCTTCTATTTTGCCGAATGGACGCTTTTATTTACGATTTACGAGGAAGCCTTAGATTGCCGAATCGACGCCTATAAAAGTTGTCTGATTCGCCCCTCTGCTGCTTCATATGGTATTCCATTAACTTGCGTTTTTTTAACTCCGTTCTATTCCTCGTTGATGAATTCACTAGTGAATATTTTATTACCACCGACCAAATTTTGAATGAGGTCAAGTTCAATTATCAACTCGTCAATATTTTCGTCGTACATTATCTATTAGACATTATCTGTTTAAATGATATTATTTTTCAGACAGATTCTTGTATATGTTACTAAATGCGATCTTTATCGCACGACATATCCCATATTCATATTGAAAATCACTGTCGTGCTCGTAAAAATTAAACATCGCGTTAAACAATTTATGATGAAAATCGTCCGTGGGAACAACGGTCGGATTGTCCGCGAGTATATCGAGCTGATATTTAACCTCGTATTTAAAAGAAATTGTTTATCGTGGCTAGTATTGAGATGGTGCTACGTCATTAATATGTCTCTCAAATGCCCCCAAAGCATTGTAGATACTTGTCTTGCTAAATTGATTAACTTGTGATCTGTCGTCCATATATGTTATCAAGCGTCTGAATTATTATAAATATCAGGCAAATTACTCAAGTGTAAATAAAATATATCCATTTGTTGTATTTCATTGAATACACTTTTAAATGTATACCCCGCAGCATATTTTACAGCTCTACGATTAATATGATAAGAGTCGCCGTAAACGGACCTTTACCTGATTTTGATTTAACAGGATTTATCGTTTAATCACGCTGACAATCTTCATCCGATATGTTACTCTTGGTTTGGTAAACATTTTTCAACGGAGAAATGAGCTCCAATAGTTCTACTACGTTTTATGCTCGATGTTAACATTTTGACATCGTTCATTGTCTCCGACACGACTACATTGTATCGGGCGCAGACCGAGGTTTGGTTACCGACACCTAAAGTTTGTGGATTGGGATACGAATCACTTCGAGGAGAAAAACGCAAAAGATCTCTGAAGGAAAAAAATTGGTAAATTTTCTCAAGGTAGATCGTGTGATAACAAACGACGTTGTACGCGATTCATTTTAGATGACCAGGAATTAGATTTTATAATCGCGTTACAACGAAAAACAAGGTATTTACATCGCGGAAACCGCTTATGTCACCAAAAGTGAAACAATACGACTAATCATTGAATATTTTGAAGGTGAATCACCACAATACGCTCATTTAAGATCATCGATGCTCGCTTAAGTTTCGATAAATGTATTATCGATGATGAACATATTTTCTAACATAGTGGTTAGGGTCGCAACGGATTCATTTTACATTAATATTGAACACAATAAAATTGTCGAGGAGTTTACTACAATACTGAACAAATGGGTATCGTGTAGAACAAAACAAGAAACATTACATCAATACTGTGAAACGGCTGATGTTCCCATCAAGGATAATTGCCGCGGAGATACAATAATAGAAATATTATCATCACCATACGATCCAATAATCAGAAATAAAACCGTTTACTTAAACAGCCCAGGATGATGCGGTATGACAACTAGAGTTATTGATTTATTCGGAAAGAATTCTGACATGATTATATTAACACCGACGCATCGATTTGTAAGAGAGATGACATCCCGAGGAATAAATGCTTGTACGTAACATAGCTTCCTTCGGTTCAAAGGAGACGCGTGGACTCCTGATCCAATGGGAACAAAATATATCCCCCGGATCACTATTTGGGATGAAATATGTAACTTATCCTTGACATTACTAAAAACATTCTTGGAAAGACTACGAAGAAAAAACACCGTTGTGATAATGTGTTGTGATCACAGTCATCCAACGCCGTTTACTGGATTATCTCAACATGAATGGCTGAAAAAGACAGTAGATTAATAGAAAGAAATTAACACCGAACATCGATCACCTGATGAATCATTAAAAACATTAAAATCTGCGTCGAGCACGGAATTTTGGTTGACGTTGAAACCATAATGATAATAGCGAGCAGAAATAAAATCAGAGATTTACTTCAGATGCAATTATTTTATTTACACGAAGAAATATTTCCGACGTGGCAGGTTCCATTGTGTTATAGACCAACTGATACACAACGACAGGAGATCAATGTTGATATTCAACAAAAGCTCGTATTAAATGATATTGTGTTGGTTGATATCACAACTGTCAGAGATACAATAAATGCTGAAAAATCTGCATGGAAACAAGGAAGTGGTTTATAGAAACAAAACTATAAACTTATTTAAAACATAGTGTCACACGTGAGAAGGGTTGAACAAAGTGTGTTGTTGTCAACAACCTAACGTATAAAAAGATATTCACAAAGCATGCACAAATGGGTTTGGAAAATATGATTAGTATCTCTCATTCATAGATATTTGGGTAACCCTAAAATAATTATTTGGTTTTCTACTGCCACTCTTCCTTAGTAACCACATCTCGTACACAATTATCTCCACTCCCAGGATTAATCGAAAGTAGATGGGGAAATGTGAGGATTTCAAGCCTTACTTTATGAGACCTTTATTTGTGTAATGTGGGGTATATGCTAATGTTGGCATTAAAGGATCAAATTGTTTTCTCGGTTCAATTTCTTTTCCACTGCCAGTTTCTTTTTTTTGCACTTCTTCCTCAAGCAAATAGAGTACGAACTCTTAACTTATTTTAAAACGACCCTTGAAAACACTGCTGTTGGGATATGGGTTAATATCTTAAACCTGACCTTGTCCGTTCTTCACTCGAAGGAGTACTGTCACATCAATTTGCTGCTATTCAGGTTCATCTTCAGAATATTTCCTTGTCGTTTCTTTGCAGTAAAAGCACTTAGGTATGTTCATACGCATTACGTAAGATTTCGACTATAGACCCGATTCAGAACAAGGAAACTGGCTATTGATTGCGTAAAGGTTACGCAATGACCTGCTCACGTCTTAATTATAATGAAATTCTGTGTCAGGACGCATTGTTTTGAATACGTTTAGGCAGCGATATCCCGACCAGAAATTCCGTGTGACAGGTAAGTGATAAATTACCCCAGGACAATTTGAAAGAGATCGGCTCGTAGCCAATGGAACCGAGAGTTTCAACGGCAGAGTCTCAATAGTCAGTTTGTTCAAATTTAGTCCATTTTCCGTTAGTGCATGTTTGCACGTTGGCAAGGGAAGCTGGGAGACACTAGACTGCGCTCCGAGTACCGAAGTTGTGAGCTCTAAACAACCGCGAGGGATGAATTTCAGGATTGTGAACGAAGGCTTCTTGAGGTAACCTATCTTCGCCCGAATTTGTATCACGTTTGGTATGTAGGGGTGAGCTCAGCTAATAATTAATTTATCAATGTTCTGATGAAAGGTCTGTGAGAGTGTGATTACCTTACCTGAGATTAGAGCAAGGGGACAAGATTATGCGTTTCTTCTAATTTGACAGTAAGATTCCCAGGTGGGAGAAAGAGGCAACACCCGAGATTAAAAGGAATGAAGAAATGTTGGGACCACGTGGGAGATCTATCATGACGTAGCACTTAGGTAGAAGATTTTTCAGGCAGTGCAAAGGGAGCAGAAAGGAGAGGGTAACGGAAGTACCAGAAAGGTGTAGTATCGGATAGAAAGCCTGGAAGATAGTTCCACAGGAGCAAGTATATCACATTTCGAGGGTACTATAGTTACCAGAGGACAGATGACAAACAGAATCGACGTCGATGGAAAACACAATCTCTTAACACTGGAATTTTTCATGAGTATAGTAACTGGCAACGGAAAAGGTCGCTGTACTTGTCGAAAGCATTATTTGAGAAATTGAAAACAAAATATTTGAATACGTTGATATTTATTACATTGTTGTACTTTTCACCTTGAGTCTTTGATACACATTGACCGTGGGCTTTGCTGACTGGGAGAACGGAGCTATCTAATTTATAAATTATCCGTCATCATCCGGTTTTAGAAATCATATCGTAGAGGGCATGTGATAATTAATAACACGCATTTTTGGGATTAAGAGTGTGTGTACAGCACACTATATGAATGATACCAGCCCATTCATCGAGTTAACGCATTCACCCCTTAATTTGTAGCAAACATGTATGAAAGAAGAAACCGAGAAGACCGGCAGGTGTCTAAAAACGCAAACAGTACCTGTCTCAATCAAAACAGATGTGTTAACGATCAAATTCAGACCAGGTATACACTTTCGGGTGCTTCCATATAACAAAACCTGTGTAAGCTGCATAATGTAATTAGTATTACGCTAATCGGTTACTAGACAGGCATCATCATCAATTATGGATTATAATCGTAAATGCCCAATAGGCCTTGTACGACTGGTTGATGTCCCCACAGCAAACTGAATTAATCTTTGCGTGGGAAATAGAAGACACATACCATTCATTTATAAATATATACAATCCGTCATTTTCAAAATCTGTTTGTAAATAACATACATACATTTCCGTCGTACCAATAGACAAAACGAGGTCTAACTGAACGAATAAATGTTTGTGATATTAATTAGATAATATTCGAGTAATCTTTTCGACAGGTGGATTATGAGATCGTGGTTGAATAGCTTTGGAGATCTGTCGAAACTGGGTATCAAGCAAAAGTGAAAACCTTAGGCATGTTTGATTAGTAGCCCTAAATAGGGCTGAGGTTTAATGTCTGAAACCATGAACAGGAACGACATCGGGTGTTTATGCGGAGAAACCTTAGTATGGTCAGATCTGGATACTATTTGGAGTGATAAGGTCTGCGAACGCCAGATTGTTCCTTTGTGGACAAATCGTGATGGGTTGGGACGAGAAGCTCTGGTTATCAATCAGCTCATTTGTAATGAATGTCACTATGGGTATTGGACATCTGAAATATCACCCGCCGCCATGAATTTATATTTTCCCAGCTGTATTTTTATAGTTAGTTTTCGATCGAGTCGGCACTCGCTTACCAGTTACTTGGTGGAATCAATTACTTTCCTTGGGTTTTCCGTGTGTTTGGTAACTGCCATTCTATCCTTCAGCTTCCTTCCTTCTATCCAATACCCGACTCCACAACCAAATGTAGATGTATGCTACCACGAATTCTTTTTGCGATAGCGCTGAATGCTGCTTCTGTTGTATTTTATGTGTGCTACAGAAGATGTCTTTGTCGAAGCCAGATAGTAAAACGCACCACTTTATATGGAGAAAACCGAGAACATGCTGGTAATGACCTTTCTGATTCGGAACACGGATGTAAAAGAAAACATAACCAAAGTCAATAGTGAGAAACATAATAGAGCATTCCCATTCAATATTGTTTCCAATCAGTAAAATACAAGACAAAATCATTTATTTTTTTCGAGAAAACATAATCGTCGTACGAAATACCGTAGATGACGTTTTAACCGAACTGTCATGTGACTTCAAACAGTTTCAAGTAATATGTAAAGTAAATGTTCCGGACAAAGTTCAAATCATATGGTTTGGTACACAACGTCATTTCGAGAGATATCTACGTTGGGCACGTAAAAGTGTTGGAATTAATTTGTATCGGTGGCTACATCGAGGGCTGCATTGCTGACAGTGAAAATGAGCAAACGTTTGAGTAGCTGTCCTTGGAGGACACGATCTTCGATCTTAAATCAGTGTTAGAGGCAATGGTGAGGGTTTTAACTTCCATTTGTCGTATCGGACACTTTTTGTAGTTCTGCGTAACGTATGACTGATGTCATACCCATCTTTAGGTAGTACATCCACAAGGCGCAAGTAAAGACTAACTTATTTGACAATGGTTTTGTACATGTATGCGTTGGATATCAAATGAAAGACTATATTACTTCGATTCAGTCTCAAGCAGATAAAATGAGCAACATGTGCAAATGCACACAATCAATTAGCTCTAAACTGCTTCTTTGATTGTATTGTGAAATTCATTAAACATTATAGTCTGCATTACCATCTACAATCGACACTATGTCCTTGAACTTCTTAAACGTGTGAGAGTTTTATAGCAGAGATGCATCCAGCTGTATGTTCTCTGATTCTTTTCACTATGTAAAGAAAGTTTCAAGGTACACACTAGGTAATGGTTAGGATCAATTATGATGCTGGTTAGAGTGTTATTATGGTATAAAATCTACTTCTCTAAACAACAAATACATGAAATTAATTACGGACTTGAGCGAATCTGCCACCAGCACCTGGATTAGTTATTCACGTCTAGAACTGTAACTTTCAGGTACAAAATCTCCTACTCAGATTCGTGTAATCTTCAATTTTCTTTAAAATTACATAGGGGAAGAGGTTATCAAGGACAATACAGGATGAAATTCTACCCATTGTAAATTAAATAGGGGAACAGGGAGTCAACGACAATACAGGATGACATTCTACGTATTGTAAATTAGATAGGTAAAGAGGTAGTCAACGACAATACAGGATGAAATTCTACCCTTTGTAAATTAGATAGGAGAAAAGGTAGTCAACTATAATACAGGATGAAATTATACCCATTATAAATTAGATAGGTGAAGAGGTAGTGAAATTCTACCCATTATAAATTAGATAGGGAAACAGGTAGTCAACGACAATACAGGATGAAATTCTACAAATTGTAAATTAGATAGGTGAAATGGTAGTCAACTATAATACATGATGAAATTATACCCATTATAAATTAGATAGGTGAAGAGGTAGTGAAATGAAATTCTACCCATTGTAAATTAGATATGGGAAGAGGTAGTCAACTACAATGCAGTATGAAATTCTACCGATTGTAATTTATATAGGGGAACATGTAGTCAAAAACAGTACAGGATGAAAATATACGCATTGTAAATAAGATTAGAAATTAAGTAGTCAAAGACGATACAGGATGAAATTCTACCGATTGTAAATTAGATAGGGGGAGAGGTAGTGAAATAATAATAATAATAATAATAATAATAATAATAATAATAATAATAATAATAATAATGATGACTGCTTTATATAGCGCTTAATCTTTAGACGTTATAAGCGCTTTACAACATCTATAATGATATGACTACACTACAGAAAAACAGCTACTAAAAACCATGAGATTGGAAAACATAAATACATGTTGAAACCATATAAGATACAAAACAGTATTAGGTCTCTAAGTTTGTTCCTGCACTCGAAAGAGGTGAGATATAAGAACACTCTTAAAAGGGACCACTGTGTCTTTGTGTGTAATTTCAATGGGCAATTGCCAGGACCTAAAATATGCCTTTGTTTTCAAAGTGAAAACAATGAGTATATGATTTTCAGAAGAGAAGCGTATATATCTTGCTGGTGTATACATATGGGTAAAGCCAGATAGGTATGTTAAACTGGATTCAGTAAGTAAAACATAGCACAGAGAACAAATTTTGAGTTTAATTCTGTATCGAAGTGATAGCCGTGTGGGGTACAGGGCAGTGGTGAGATGAGCTCTGATCGAAGAACTCTAAAGATGCTCTGAACGGCTGTGTTTTGAACTTTTTGAAGTTTCTGGAGTAGATATTATGACGAAACAGACATAACTGAGTTACAATAGTCCAGTATTGAAAGTATTAATGAACACACAAGTGTTTTAGTGGCGTCAACTGAAATATATTTGCAAATGGAGCTGATGCGTCTCAGCTTAAGATATACAGCCTTGTTAATGTTCGTGACATGTTCGTACAATGTGAGAGTACTGTCTAGAGTAACACCTAGATTTTTTACTGACTGTGTCAATTTAATGTTGGTGTCACTGATACTTATTGTCCGAGGTAAAGGATGTGAATGAGAAACTCTTTGTGTTGTGATCAGAATGGTCCCAGCTTTATCATCATTCATCTGCAGCTTGTTACATGTCATCCATGATTTCACATCAGAAATGCATGTCTCTATTCCAAGGAAGATAACATCAACGTCAGTTGGGTGGCTAGACATGTATATTTGAATGTCATCAGCGTACAATTGGTGAGACACAAGGTGACGATCTATGACACTTGTGAGCGGCTGAGTGTAGGACTTGAACCACTGTAGGGCTACATTCTGAATGCCTAATACAAAGTCGGGACGGTGAAGTTATATATCATGGTCTATGGTGTCCAATACTCCAGACAAATCAAGGACGGTGAGGACTGTAATCTTTCCGCTATCCAAAGCAGAAAAAATGTCATTAAATACTTTCAGAAGTGTAGTTTTGGTACTATAGAATGGGCTTAAAAAAAAGAATGTTTGAATTCAAATGAGATAAAAGTTGGATTAGAACATCTTTTTCTAAGATATTTTTATATGAATGGGAGATTAGAAACTGGGCAGTAGTTCTTTAAATCGTTATGGACAAGTGTTAGATTCTTCAGCAGAGGCTTTACGATGGCAGATGTGAAAAATGATGGGAATTCTCCCGACGAGAGAGATATATTAATAACACCAGTTAGTGAAGGCAATATTGAGTCTAAGCACTCAAAAAGTGATGATGGACATGGATCCAGTTCACAAGACTTTGGTGCACTCTTCATCACGAGTGTCCGTACTTAATAAATAGAGACAGTTGCATAAGATCCTAATGGTTGTCGCTGAAATTCTGTGTCAAAACTGTATGATGACGCGTCAATTGAAATTGTGTTGTCATAAAAATCTCTCATGGTTTGAACTTTATCACGGAGGAAATTTAGAAATAGTTCCGGCAGGTCTACTGGAGAGAAGGTAGTTGGAACTGGTGTACATTTGTTCCTTGATATTAGTTTGTTAGTTATCTCGAAGAGCTCTTTGTCGCTGGAACTTTCCGTGATCTTGGTACTGTAGTGGGATAATTTCGCTAAATGGAATATGTCTGTGACGTTCTTCTTAGCGGCTTCATATATTTGTTTATGAATAGTGAGTCTGGTGGAAAGGCAAAGCCTCTCTGCTTTTCGCCAATATCTTTTAGCAGTGTGAAGCTGGTCGTTAACACTTATATACCATGAAGAACACCTTTTTACTGATACAATGCATTTGGTGGCTCGGGCATGATTTTCTAGCAATGATCGCAGGCAGATATCGAGTTTTTCTGCTGTAGGATGTAAGTAAGTTGTTAGGTTTTTTAGGATATCATGCATTAATTTGGTTATATTTATCATACGGAGGTTCATCTTAGCAGCAAATAAAGGTGTTGGGTTTGGGACTGATACGTCGAGATGGCATATAATATAGAGGTAATCTGATGCACGTTTGAGGGATACACTGGTGGATTGCAGAATATTATCATCACGTCTATGCAAAAACCAGTCTAAAATGTGACCATGTTTATGAGTGGATTGGTTAACTGGCTGTTTTAGGTTGAAAACATACATTGAATCTAGGAGTTTTGACGTGTATGGGTTTCCAGGACAGTCAAAGTGACAGTTGAAAACTTCAAGAATAATTAGGTTTCCCCCTCTTGAATTTTCATCCTCCATAAGATTCGGAATATGCTCCAAAAAGAGACATTCAGTCAGCCTGTTTTTTATACTAGGAGTAGGGCGGTAGAGACAGAAAAAAATGGACTGACCTTTCTTCCAGTGTGAGTGTTGTTTGGACTAGTTCATACAACGTGTGGCAGAAATTGAAAGTTGTGTTGTAATTAAGTCATTTTATTATATAATTCTTTGTGATGAGAGCAATTACACATCCGCATTTCCGGTGATTAAACTGATTGGGTGTTGAATAATGAAATATGTAGTAATATACCTGGAACAGCTGACACAACGGTTGACGATTTAAAATCAATTTGAACCAGGTTGTCAAAATTAACGGCCGAATTTTTAAATTGTTTATCTGGTACGGGCGAAAGGGAAATAACTGGAATTCTTCTTCCTGTTCTACGCCAGCCAGCTTTGAAGAAAAGTTTTTTTTATCGCTTTTGTTTACATTTAAATACTGATGAATCTAGTCTAAGTTCGTTTAGTCTTGAGCACAATGCAGTATCAAGATCAAGGTGTGGTCATTTTAATTTAATTAATGAGGGTCCAACATAGCGTAAGCGGGTTGACTGGCGATCGTGTGATGTCAGTTTATTTAAGAACAAATGACGTCCTAACAGTGCAAAAAGACAGCTGAGGAAAATTCTATGTGTTCTCGTTTCCAAAACAAGGAGAGGAAGAAACACATACGAACTGAACATCCAATGCATGATGGAACACGATAATGTAGACGTATTTAGACAACAAGCACATATATCAGTAAAAATATCACACACGCAAAAATGGAAGAGCCTTCGTCAAGCAGTTAATCGATGGCGGCCATCCTTCCGAAAGTCAAAGACAAAACAGAATGAAAGTCTACCCATTGTAAATTAGATAGGGGAAGAGATAGTCAACTAAATACAGGATGGAATTATACCCATTGTGAATTAGATAGGAAAAGAGGTGGTCAAAGACAATGCAGGATGAAATTCTACCAATGGATTCTTGAATCATCAACATCGTGGAGAACATGGAAAACAGTCAAGTTCTGACCTGGAACATTCGCATGATGTTTGGTGATTACTTTACAGGTATGCAAAACATGGGTGCAACTTAATGATAACCTGATTCTAAATTATCTCCTAAATAATGTCTTCTTTGATATACTAATTTTGACAGTCAAAATAAGATTTTCCGACCCAAACATTGTGAGGATATACAAGTCCACGGAGAACGTGATATGTATTTACACCTTCCTCATTAACAGCGATGACAAACTCTGCTTTGACCGGAATGACTATGAAAAATGGTGCAAATGTGTTGTTGTCGACCACTACGGTTAATATAAATAAATTGAGTCATTCGGTCAATTACATGGGGCAGAAAAAATACTTGTAGATTCGGTTGCTGTTATAAATATCCTTCATAGGAACCAAAATATTATATTCACCCAAAATTGAAAACAATCCACGACCAAAAGTAATGGAAATTATTCGGCAGTCCGAAGATGCATTTGAAAACAATGAGCAAATATGTGGTATTAAATCAGTACACTTTTGAGAACTTTTTTCACGGCTAAGCCAAACTGATTGCTAAACATAGCGGCAGAACATAGGCAGAAGTTAGACGGACTAGAGGGAACTGAACTACCAGTCCAGAGAAAGATCCTACAGATGAGTAGGAGCACAGGAGAGTAAGACAATCTATCATACTAAGTCAGATGATTAAATAGGCCGTCACTTGATTGAGTAAAAGACGAGTGATGGGGTTTTAATTTGATTTTTATACAATAGATGACTATTATTGAATGATATTAAGATGTTTTTATTTGAATTTCACATTTTGTGTATACATTACTTTAACTGTCGGCACTGCTGACTGGGAGCTCGGAGCTTCGCATCTCTCTATCACTACTTCAATTGCTAACAAAGCGAGCCAGGGTGGATCTTCTGTAAAAATTTCAATAATAATGCGAACATATTGACGGAGAAAGTGATATGTATTTACGCCTTCTACCTAAATAACGGGAAAACCCTTACAACAATGACGGGGAAGAATCCATTCTAACGAAAATTTGGAAAAAGAGACATAACGTGAAAGAATTTAAGAAGACAAACATGAGCTTTTGAGATGAGTTATGAACTGTTCAGTAATTCAAAAGAGAAAATACCACAACAAAAACCGTAAGAGAATCATTGTCTTGATTTTGTATATAATATGGATGAGATACATAAATACACTCATACAAGCACACCATTAAATACCCAGGAAAGGGATTGAAGTGATAATCGATTTGGCAATCACTGAGTAGTATCTGTTTGCTAAGAAAATAAGTAAACCTAAAAATGATCCTTGAGTACTTTTGTGTTTTTTTCAAGACAAACCATGTATGCTTGACGTCATCAGCTTTAGCTCTCTTAATCCAAGACATAGTCCTACTCCTCCTCATACTGATGATGTTGATTTGGTAATGTAGGTACTTATTGGTCTTCCTAGCATATTATTTGTCGTCCGAGTGGATGTAGTAATTGAAGGTTTATACTTTTTAACACATATAGTTATCTTCCTTGTGTGGTTTACTAAAGAAATTATACATTTGTCTCAGATACTTTAACTCAGTCACAATGTATTGTAGCATACACAGCAATTTAGTTCCACTCTCTTTTTTCTGTCATTTATAATTCAAAGTGTCCGTCATCTCTTCTCGTTTATATTTCTCCCTCTTTATCTTCATGTTATTGAATAAATTCTTATTCTGCGTCTTTCTGGCGCTGCAAAAATCTCAATTTCTTCATTCTATGTCTCTGTAAAATCCTCTACCAATGATAACGATGGAGAAGAGGGCTGAAGGCGTGTCTACCATCCCAGGCAAACGTTTTTGCGGAGACAACAGAAAATAAGCCAGAGATAAATTGAAGTCTTTATTACCTGGAGGAAGGATTCTGGTTACATCTAGATTAGTGGTCGTAATCATCATAATATCACTCTGAGTATACCAGACACACGCATCAGATGCAGTCCAATATATTATCGTTATTGTCTCAGCCATAGACATAGTACTAAAATATGCCGCAATGGTAAATGGTACTAATCGAATGGTGGTACGAAAAATGTTGAGGAGAAAAAGAATAGTGAAGCGGTGTCTTTTGTGTTAACTAGCGTTCTTAAACAAAACCAACAACAATATCTAAGGACACCCAGTTCTCAGGTCTCGTCAAACAGAGAGATGTTGATCCTATTTGGGTTAAGCGCTGGTGTATATTTTCGTGGCTGTGTATGTTATTGACAACTAAACCTTAAACCCATTTTGTTCCTTCTCTTTTCTGTGTGATAGTGTGTTAGAATGAAAGATGTGTGATGGTATGTTTGTGAAAATTACGTTTGTCAACGCTAACCACCCTTTTAGTTGGATAGTAGAGGACCATGTTTTCATGGTGTGGGATGGATAGATAGGAGCGTGTTGGATTGTAATAAAAAAGTGATTGTTGGATTGTAAATGTATTGAATTGAAGATCAAAATTGTAAAATTACATTTTCCCTTCTGCTTATAAACTTTTTACCCTTTGTCCCTTTTGCCGTTGAGACATTACTTGTTCCGTGTCCATATAAACAGTTGGTTCGTAATGTTTGATTGGAAGCAGGTACTTATAAAATTTCTGCGAAGATATATGTTCTTTTCGATAGGAAACCTCAACAGGCGAACCGAATTTGTTTCATATCTTCACTGAAACCATTTAATTTCGGTGGAATGTCTAGCTAAGTCTTAACCTCACAAACATGATATATTATTGAACATACTGCATTTGGTCAAGTTTTGTAAACCTGAATCATCTGATTCATTTATTTACTTTCAATACTGCTATGACTGTTACTGTACTTGAAATTAATTTGCTGACTCGGATATGACAGACATACAAACAGGTAGACAGGCAAATACTAAATCTGTTCAATCTAATAAACTATCAATAACTGTAACCGTGGTATTTTGCACACACAAATAAATGCATTAGGTACGCTGTAATGTGGATAGGCAGGTTATCAATGTAATGACTATACGATGCAAATTAAATGTAGAGTTCGGAAAATGGAAAAAATGAAGAATTTTCTAATAATAGTGAACATGAAGTACAGCAAGATAAAATAAAAATGGTAAAATTGATATAAATAAATAAAAGGTATATAAGAAACAATTTAGAATAACATAAGTTGTGTATCGCTAACATAAAAAAGACTGCCCATACATAGTTGTATGTATGGGACATACCATTGAGTTTCATTGGGTAATGTGGGATTTTCTTTCGGGGCTGGTTAGTATTTTCTTAATTCAAAATGATATTTGTTTTTGAAGTAATAGAATGATGTATTGGGGTATTGTACAATAAAAAAAAGTATTGGTGATCACTAAACTTAAATGTCAAGTTGTCAACGGTATTTTAGGGTTGTGTTATTCTGCTTGGATTTACAAGTTGTCAAACATAGGATTTGATTCGGTTCAAATGGTATAATGGCAACAGTCATTTTTCGTAGCTTCCAAATACTTGATTCCACACATGACCCTCGATTTCATTCTGCTATTTCCGTATTTAAAAGCTGATATATTTTTCTATTAACCAAGAAATCATAGGCTTTTCTACGTTGTACCAAACTGAAGTTACGGCTTCCGAAACGTGCGATTTTCGAGAATTTTTCATCTTAGAACAAGTGTAAGATCATGTGACAACCGGTGAAAAGAGCTACATGTACCATGCTTGCGGTTTAATTAAAGAACAGTGGTAAATGCAAAAGTAAGTTTTTCCTTAATAATAAATCGATTCAACTTATGGAATCAAGTTCCATGGATGAATTAGACATTCTACTTCACTGCACATATCGTAAACAATCAATTCAGAACAGTTCAAGTATTAGGCACACACGACAACGACGAAATATAATTGGCTAAAAAGGTTATTCATAATACATGTATCTCTTTTCACTGGTTGACACCTGAGCTCGCACTTGTCCCAAGATGAAAAATTCTCGAAAATCGCCCGTTTTGGAAGCCGTAACTTTGATGAATAGAAAAATATCTCAGGAGGAAAACAAGCCATATAGAATGGTTCTGTCCTTTTAAATACGGAAATAGCAGAATGAAATCGAGGGTCATGTGTGGAATCAAGTATTTGGAAGCTACGAACCTTCTTTTTTATATAGTATGATAGAGAGGGTCCTATGTCACAATGGGTCATGGGATTAATCTAAGGTATTTTTTATCACTCTGCATGATTTTTCACCGTTAGATTATTGGTTTTTATTTCACATCAAGCTCGCGTCGAGCACCTGTGGTTTCAATGAATATCACCTATTAATAATCAGAATAATCAGCCCCTAACCCCAGCATAAAAGTCGTAACGGGTGAAGGGCTGATTTATCGGCCTAGATAACTCTGATCTCTTACCAGCGGCCGTATTTGATTCTCCTGACCAGGAAGTAGATTCAATCTTTTGTATGCCTGTTTGTACTAACCTGATTTAGGCTTATAGCATGTCAGGAATATGAAACGAATATTATAATAAAAGGTAAGATAGACAAGTTGACAGAATGTGTATTCGTATACCCTTCATTAATCGACTGAAAGAGAAGAAAAAAAACAAATATTCACAAATAAAGATCATTACGAAACAAGCCGAACGCTGTGATCAAATTTAAAGCATTCTGACGACAAATATTTCGAAATCGGCTGCATCAGTTCTTGCTTCAATTAAGTGTCATGAAGGGGGTCTAAGATTCAGTTTTTAATTGGTGGTGGGGTAATGGTTCGTAGATATAAGTTCTGGGTCTCAGATAGTTGAAGCAAATATACTTCCTCTAATTTATAGGCGGAAAGAAAAAAATTTTTTCGTATCCATTATCATGGTTGAACTAATAAAATAAATTATCTCGTGGCAGATGGACACAAACATATCCAAGCTCAGAAGAAAATACCAGCCGTTCTAAGATTTAATTCTCGATTCCTATGTGTATTGTAAATATATTAGCGCGAGTGCACGTATACATTATGCTCGTGGGTAGATGCCGTTTAGCTAGAAGTTCTTCTCAATATCATCATCATAGCAAATATTCCATCATAATACATGTTCAAGATCTTCAACTAACCATGCTCAACAATATCAGGATGATTTCCCATAATCGTACAATTGGATAATACGTGTGTGTGTGTGTGTGTGTGAGAGAGAGAGAGAGAGAGAGAGAGAGAGAGAGAGAGAGAGAGAGAGAGAGAGAGAGAGAGATAGAGAGAGAGAGATTTGTCACGTACAGACCATACATTGAAGGACTGACTATTTGCTTTGAGGGAGTCTGGTTTTTTTAATGTCCGGTTCACAGCTTGAAAAAATATTTCACTAATTCTTAAAGGAAAGAAAGGACCTATCATATACATTATTTTAATCTTATTTTGGAAAATAATAAAATATACACGTCTACCCTGATGCGATCGGAACATCACTCGGTAACTTCGCGTGGAAGTACGTGTACTAACTAGCATGTTGTTCCGCGATCAAGGCTAAGCACACACGGTTCACAGGAAGATACCACTCGAGAAATTCAAGATGACGGAGATAAAAGATAAAATAGCGTTGTCAATTAAAACGTTCAATTCAGTCAGTTATTTCCTGCTGTGCCGCCGCGGTTTTGTTTGCCAGTATTAGCCACAGATATAAATGAACAACGAGTGTTGTTGTTAGCGTTGTTGGGCTCCGACTTTGAATAACGCAATAATTCGGAATCTCTACTTGTTGCTCTCTTTCTCGAGAAATTGCGTGACTGGGAGAATCGATACAAGGAGACAGGGGTCAGGATTTTATATACAAATTTAATGCCGCAATCAGGGACCTAGTATTAAAAAAATCATAGAAATCAAATAAACACGTGCGGTCCCAAAAAAAGCCCATACCTATATTAAAACAAAGCAAAAGAATATTATGCACTTAACCAGAGGCAGAGAATTCCTAGCAATTTATAATTGCAATTTTCATGTACAAAGGTAATTTTTGACACCATGCAAAACGGTTAACTAAACAGGCTGATGTAGTTGAAAATAGTTGTCATCCAAATCGTTTTGAGATATTATTCTTAATCCAAACCCATGTGTTTACTACAATGAGAGGATAGCTCTTCTTCCTAGCTGACTATTGATATTTCACTATCAACATATTACATAGTAGCTATAGATGGTGTACATGCCTGACATCAATTTAAAGAACAACACAAATATCTAGTTCACAAATATATCCATATCCTTCATTAGTAAAAAATAATAGCTGAACATGTTACTCCATAGCCTTGAGAAATTTGTCAATTTGCAAAGCTAGATCCTGTCACTAAAATAGAGAGCTGGTGTAGCATTTTTTTCATTAAAGTATAAACAATTGAGGATGTTGATAGGGATTTTTTTAAAAAATATTTTTGCAAGGAAAAATTTTTTCTTCTCCCTTTCTTCACAGTTTCCATTGAAATTTAAGATAGGTTGTGACATTAAATCTTGAACAATGTCATCAAAGTACATCGAGTATCAATTGTTTTAATGACTATTTCTTAATCAAAATATAAATTGATGAGCAATGATTAAAACATTGAAACTTGTTATCTTTCTAAATTTGGAATAAAATGTATAGGTTTATCAAATTCACTTTGATTTATGCAAATAATTATATATATATATATATGTATATTGATATATATTGAAAATCAATTTTCTAATAAATGCATTGTACGTGTCTTGCAGAGAACATGCTGTATGAATTATGCTACTCTTTAAAGATACATTTTTAAGTTAGAAATCAAGTGGAGAGGAAATTGATGAAAATTTAGCTTTTTTTGTAACAGTTAAAGAGAATATGATCATAAACAAAATATGGCAACAGTTGAATTTTTAATAGTATAGTAACTATATATAGATGCTAAAATTACCAATAGAAATCAGAGAAAATTCTAACAACCTTGATAATTGATAAGGTATGCACATATGAAGTCAGTAGAATATATACTTCAATGTAGGTGGCAAAAAATAACTGATAATAATATACTTTTTTTCACAAGTACTTAGAAAAAGCAAACAAAGCAATCTAGTAAGTAATCGTATCTGTTAAAGCAAAGGGAGATTTATTAATTGAAAAAAAAAATAGATAAGGTTGACACCAATAAAATATTAGCATAACAAAATGACGAAACTTGGCAATCATTACTTGTATTTGCATATACTAACAGATTGATCAGAAAGGTTATGGATCGATGTCTATATCAGGAGAAGACTGAGTCCATACCTATGTCTTGACTGTACCCAAGAGTATAGGAAGCCAGAAAATGTCAGGATCAACTTCAGAGGATAATTTACAACTTTCCTTCACTTTAATGAGACTCATATCAGTATTCACTATGCCATGATCTGGAGTAATAAAGTTAGTATTCACTATGCCAAGATCTGGAGTAATAAAGTTAGTTTTCACTATGCCAAGATCTGGAGTAATAAAGTTAGTTTTCACTATGCCAAGATCTGGAGTAATAAAGTTAGTTTTCACTATGCCAAGATCTGGAGTAATCAAGTTTGTTTTCACTATGCCAAGATCAGGAGTAATCGAGTTAGTATTCGCTATGCTAAGATATAGAGTAATCGAGTTAGTATTCACAATGCCAAGATCTGGAGTAATCAAGTCAGTATTTACTATGCCAAAATCTGGATTAATTGAGTCAGTATTCAATATGCCAAAGATCTGGAGTAATTGAGTCAGAATACATTATGCCAAAGATCTGGAGTAATCAAGTCAGTATTCACCATGCCATGGTCTGGAGTAATCAAATCAGTATTCACTATGCCAATGTATGGAGTAATCAAGTCAGTATTCACTATGCCAAGGTATGGAGTAATCAAGTCAGTATTCACTATGTCGAGGCTGGGAACAATCAGTAATCATTTTAACAAGACCTGGTGTAAACAAGTCTGTAATTTCTTTGATAAGGCCTATAATGGCCATGTCATTAATAACTGTAACAAGTCCTCAGTTATCAAGTCAGTAATCACTATGACCCGGCCTTGAATGACTATGTAATCACTACATTCAGATCTGCAGTAATCAAGTGAGTATTAGCTATAGCTACATTTAATATTTTCAGATAAGTGGCTGACTGATTGATAGTACCCATCAAGGACATTCATTGAACACCATGGGCACTCCATCATGCCAATGTCCATAGGAAAGATTGCGTAAATGCTACACAAGGTATAGTACAGTAAAATGGATTATACTTTCATCCATCTAGCATCCAACACAATCTATTAGACCCCTGGCCATGGGAATTACTGGGTAATGCTACACAATGTATAGTACAATACTATCGATTATACTTTCATCCATCTAGCATCCAACACACGCCAACTGACCCCTGGCCTTGGGAATGAATGAGTAATGCTACACAAAGTATAGTATAATAAAATGGATTATACTTTCATTCATCTAACATCAAACACATTCGATCAGACCACACTTCAAGGGAATGAATGAGTAATGCTACACAAAGTATAGTATAATAAAATGGATTATACTTTCATTCATCTAACATCAAACACATTCGATCAGACCACACTTCAAGGAATGAATGAGTAATGCTATATAAAGTATTATAAGTACAACAATATGAATTATATTTTTATCCATATTAAAGATTGGTTAATTGTTCGTATTATTATTATTATTAGTAGTAGTAGTAGTAGTAGTAGTAGTAGTAGTAGTAGTAGTAGTAGTATTGTTATTATTAATTTTTTTCATTATTAAAATAGTTTTTTTTATATTTTTCATTATGATGCCATATTGACAATAGTAAACAGTCTCGTAAGATTTCCATTGATACTTTTAAAAAAAAATATGTTTGAACATCATTTATTTGATAAGCATTGTAGTATTTACTTTACCCAGGCTGCTGATCAGTATGAAGGCTTGCCCAGAAGTGCTTTTCAAAACTACTTCAGCATTTGCTTCACATGCAGTAGGAATAAGACACAAGTTATTCAAGCCCCACCCAGAGTTATATTCTGCCAAGGCTTGCTCTCTCATTGTTAGGTGCATTCAATACTAGTTAATAACCTTTCCACACGTGTGTGTGTGTGTGTGTGTGTGTGTGTGTGTGTGTGTGTGTGTGTATGTATGGATGGATGGATGTGTGGATGGATGGATGTATGTATGAATGGAGGGAGGGATGGATGGATGGATGGATGGATGGATGGATGCATGCATGCATGGATGTAATAATGGATGTATGTATGTATGTATGTATGTATGTATGTATGTATGTGCTAAAGTACTGTCACTAATTGATAAATACATTTATCTGTATATAATATGTACAAAGATAGTTATGTTATCTCTTGCTTCATACTAATATTGAAGGAAATATATAAATGTAACCATGTGGATATTTTAACACAGATTTATGTTGTCTAATATCTTTTAAAGGAAGTAAGATTCATTTAAAAATGCTCTTAAACATAGGACATGCATTTAAGTACTTTTATTTAGTTCATATTACTTTTGCAATGTTCATATTCAATTTTTAAATTATTCATAAATATAGAAAGGGATATACGCTGGGTCAGTTGCAGTAGATATGCAGTATGCATACTACTGTTGACAATGAATGTAGCAGGGAACACCATAACAAGGTCGGTAGTATTTATTTCCCCTTGTAACAAGGTCGGTAGTATTTATTTCCCCTTGTCATTGTTAATGTACTACATTTCTTATTTTCTTTCCACTCTCATTAACGTACAAGTTTAAGATATTATAATCTGTTATTGGAACTTATGTGTGCTTGATGTAAAAGGATATGCACAAGAGTTCTAGGGATGTGAAAATAATAAGAGGATGTTTAAGGACGGCCAACTTCATTACTGCTAAAATTCTAATCTTTTTCTTTCTTCCCACCAATAATATTCAGACCTACACAATTTCGTTTTTGTCAAATAAGCTGTTTTCTGTGTAGGTTGCCGAGTATAAATCTGCACAGACAAAAAGGTACCGAAAACAATTAAGATGAAAGTGTAATAAAAACTATATTTTCCTCTATGTGTCTGATAGAGGGAGATGGGGAGAGAGAGGGGCGTGAGGGTGTCTAGTCAATAGGATTTATCATGAATTTGCAGTTTGTTTCTCTTTTGCAGTCAATATGAAAATAAAGGAACCATGAGCCACTGTTATATATTGCCATTATATAGTATACAGTTTGTCAAATGTAGATGCATTATGAAATGTCATGGCTATACCACTCGAATTAAATCTTTAGTTACTTTATAAATACGTTTCAAAACGAAAATAGTTGGGTGGAGCTGCATTTATACATGTATTTGTGGTGCTCCTGGTCAGTTACAAAGTTAATATATAAATGTATAAAGTCAGTTTGCAATATACCTACCTATCATCGCTAGAACCTCTCTTCAGAAGGCGAAGTAAACTGGCCATATTGGTCGTCGCTGTCGGTTGTCAGGAAGTAACTTACTCCAGTTTATCTTTGCCAGATAGTGCTACAGCATGTTAAGAAACGATGATTTAAATCTCTTAGTGAGTGGATGCGTGGGTGTTCGTGTGTTTTGGGAGCGGTTGTGGGGCACACGATTGACCTTCTGAAAAATGAGTGTGGCCATTATATCAGTTGAAACAAATAAAATATCATCAGAAAAAAGATGTAAATTATCCCACCCAAAACCCACCCCACAATATCAATTTTAGGTCAGAAACACAACAAATACACAGTCCATACAGGCCTATACATGAAATTCACGCACACATTGAAGTACGTTTTTCATGTTAATATTAAAATGTATGTACTTCAGGTATAAATCTTTCTAAAGTTTATGATTCATTATCAAATAAATACGATTAACCCTTGGAGAAAATACATGTAAAAGAAATTAAAGTATGAAAAGATACAAAGGTGGGCCTGGCATTGAAGATTACATATGGAGCGGATATAAAAATGAAGGTTCCTTACATAGAAGTTTTGACGCATCTCATGAATTGGAATACTTCACGGATCACAACAACCCTCAGTTTTAGCTGACAACAGCAACAACAAAAATAAAAAAGAACAACAAATAAACTACGATATAAATTTATTCAGTAATTTTATGTCAGGTTAAATATATATTTGATAACATTTCATTCTATTGGATAAGGAGAATAGAAAATACCTGGCATTTTTTAAAATTATTTCTAGAACATCTGATTGCTGAATTAACTCTAAAATTGGCACAAAACCCTACTTCATTAAATCTCTCCTATTTTTAAGATGCCTCTTTTCGTCACGTCCCTAAATAATTAGTTCTAGGCTAGACCTTGCATTTTCATATGGCTATCAAGTTTCTTTACAAACATTTTTGGGGCCCCGAGGGGTCTTAAGTGCTCATCGTTACGGATCACTGCCATCTCACCTCTGTCTGTGTGGGCCAATGTGGGTATGTGAGACAGATTGCCAGTAGCTGCTAGTGGGTTGGTGGTTCTTTCTGGGGTTTTCCTGGGTTCTTTCTCCACCATTAATATTGGCCGCCATGTATATCCTCTCTTGTGCTGAAAATGGCGTTAAATACTACAACAACAAACATTTTTATAACACGGATCCGGATTTAATACCAAGTATTTATGTTTTATATTATAGATCAGAACTGTAGCCAAGTGAATAATGATTATGCACAATATTCAATATTTATGTTGTTAATGCTTTTAATCTTAGAGCGGTTTTTTTTCTCTTCACTTCGATGTTGTTGCTTTTTTTAAAACAGAAAACAATTATTCTCCATTTACGAAAACTTGCAATTTAAAAACACTCTTACATATGTGTTAACAATTATTAATAATAATCTTAATAATAAGATTTAATGGCGCCATTGGCTTTATTTCTCATCGGCTAATGGGGTTTCAATAATTTTTCTATCGGTTGGGCTGGGTCACGTTAACAGGAAAAGTCAACGCAAAATGAGTCGTGCATTCTTTCACGTTGTGTCGGTTGCAAAATACAGTCGTACATTCATTCTATCGCGTTTGTTCTATTGCAAAATACAGTCGTGCATACTGTCGCATTAGCTTTGATATAAAGGAGTTAAGCAATCAAATTCATTCCAGTAATGGAGTCATTCTTTCTTTTTGTGTTCCTGTTTTAAGTCTACATACGTGTTTTATGTTGTACTTAGATATCATTTTTGAAGAACCATATTTGTTTGGACTGTTCAGTGCAAATAAAAACTGCTCATTTTGGACTACATTATTCTGGAACAATGATAAATTCAGAGGAAATCTAGAAGATGACATCTTCACGACATCATGGATTTTGGAAGACTAGTAGTTTTCCAGTTTTGAAATGTGTAAGAAACGTTTCATTAATTTTGGCTTTCACAGAACTTTATAAGGATTATCTTGGATGCATCTCATAATACACTAAAATCCAATCACATTTTCAATTATTAATCTGATAATTAATTTGGTTGTTACATTTGATAAAACTTGTTGGTTTTGCTTCAGCCTGTTACTTAGTTTGTGACCATGTAGTCGTAACAAAAATTGGAGGCTCGTCCGAGACACGTATTTCAGAGAAAATGAAATTATTTTGAGCCTTACATTGTTTGTATTGTAGACATTTTTCTATCCCTGCTCTTTAACATTTCCACAGAAAAGAAACAAACTTTCACAAAGTCAACTAAGTTGAAACCTTTAGGTATTTTAATATAAAAAAAATCCACTCAGGAAAGAGTTAGATGGCTTGATAAAGGACGAATGTCTCCAACGTGCCAGACAATGCGATATTTCCGATGGCAAATATATATTGTTAAAGCTTTATAAACGTATTTGGTACAAAATAATATTTTGCATAAAAGTGCATTGGTTTTCATTAGTAAGTCAAACTCTGGCTCTCACTTGCAAGATACGGAATCGAAACTGAAGTACCAGATTCAAAAGGAATTAACAAACTTGATCTTCAAATGCAGGAAATAGAATGAGAGACAGATAAATTCAAAAGGAAGAAAAGAAACCAAATGAAAATGCAAAACGAAGAGATGCAAATGTAGGAAACAGAATGAGAGAGATAAATACAGAATAAGAAAGAGAGAGAGATAACGTCAAACGGAAGAGATGCATATTAAATTACAAATACAAAATGAAGGACAAAAGAGAGCAAAACGATTAAAATTAAAGTAATTAGAACTGACAACCATTGAATGATAAGGATTAGACAAACGTAGACATCTCATATTAGTCGAAGAGTTTAGGAACTGGGTCCATAGTGAAGTAAAAATAAAACTTTAGGAACACAAGGTAGGTACCAGAAAAAATGCAACTCTTGCAGCTGATGAATATTCCATGACTCACAAAGTTTCATTTGGCAACAGGTTTTCCCTTCAGCAGATGGTTAGTAAGAAATCAAATCAGACTCAGCCGAACACTGACAAATTTCAGTATGGTATAATTAATAAGAATCCACCGTCAAAATTTACCTTGACGAAACGTTGCTCTTGCAGCTTACAAATATTACTTGGCTAACAAAGGTTAATTTATCAATACGTTTTCCTCTCAGCAGATGGTTAGTAAGAGATGGTTAGTAAGAACGTCTGATAAAACTGATCAGATATCCTTATCTCTGCTTAAGTGCATGTATTGCAAGTAAACGTGGCACATTTTTTCTGAATGCTTCAAGTTGAAAAAGAGCAATAAAATAAAGACAGAGCAGTTCCATATACTCATGTTTCTCATAGGTCAAGGTCATGATCGTGTATAGGACAGAGTAAATTTGTGGGGTCAAACAATCCCCATTCTTATTCTATTATGGAGAATTATGAACCATTCGTGTCGCAGGTTTCTTTACCACTTATATGGGATTTAGCCAATTCTATCCTTCTTAAATTATTAAGGCACTAGTTAGTCTACTATTATATTGTTCTTTGCATAATTCTGTGAAGTTTTCTCCTTCTACAAGAGTACGTTTTCAGGGAATATAGTGCGTTTTGTATTCAACTTTCTCTTCATATTGTTGATTTAACATCATACTTAGTTTCAGGGCCAGTAACTGTTGGTGCAATGGATTCTCGGCAATTATTTAGCTGGAGATAAGGTTGTGGTTAATCTATGTTTTGAAAAATGAGGTTCAATATTTGTTGGAGAATGGATTTGTTGAACCAATCAAAGTCAACTGTATTTCGCCTTGTATTCTTGTGCAAAAATCAGATAATTCTTTAAGTATGTACACATATTCCAGAAAGTGAATAGTGTCATAACAACAGACTTATTTCAGATTCCATGAATTGATGATAGTATTGTTAGAAATCAAAAAGACAAAATATGTCACCAAAATTGACCTGGTAAAAGGATGTTTGCAGATTCCCCTTACGGACTGAGCAAAATAATTTTTGGCCTTTGCAACTCCAGATAAAATCTACAAGTACAAAGTGATGCAATTTCTTATGAAGAATTCTGCCCAACGTTACAGCTTGTAATATACACGATAACATCTCGTATGGATAGTTTTATCTGTTATGGATAGTTGTGATGCACACATAGATGACATCATTATTTACAGCTACTCGTGGAATGATCAGCTGGAATCTATCCCAAAAATTCTTCGTTTGCTTGAGTGAGACAAACTTGACAATTGATTTCAGTAAAAGTGAGTTTTACTTAGCTTTTGTTATCTTTTTCAGAGTTTTTTGAATTCCCAGTTATTATCAGTAAAAAGGAAGTGATGCGAAGATTGGGTATGAATATATATTGTCCGAAGTTTGCTCAAATGTTTTCTTAATTGTTGAGTACCTGACCAATTTATATTGTATGAAAACCAAGTTGTATTGGTCTGACAAATGTCAGAAGGCGTTAGATAATTTAAAGGACATACTTAAAAGTGCACTAGTTCTATCAGCTCCAGGTTTGGATCAACCTTTTAGGAAGCATGTTACGCAAGTGATGTAGGGATTGGTGGCGTATGAACTAATGGTGTGGATAATCCAGATTGCAATTTTAAACACAAAATTAAGTATAAACTAGAAAAATATTCAACTGTAGAGAAGGGGTGCATCGTTCAATTTTCGGCTTACACCACTCTGAAGTGTACAATATATATGCCCCTTCTCCGATTATTGTTTTCAGTAATCACAAGCCCCATGCTTTCTTCATCAAAATGAATGAACAACATATCATCAAAGATTGTTGAGTGCGTTTGATGTTGCAAAAATACAATATCCATATTCGACATAAGCGAAAAGAGAAAGATTAATCGCAAATGTACTTTCATGTATCTAAAAGTTTTATAACGGTTTGTTTTTACAAATGTTGGAAAATTCATTAATACATTTTTTTTCTGTAATCTCATTTTTATCACATCTGTTAGATTATTAAGGATAAAGAAAACTTTATTGTATAAATCTTTATTTCCTCTTATAAGGAGAGGTGTTATGTATATAAATTATTTTTGTAACTCCTGGCACATGTTTTGTTTATTTTCATTAATGTGTATTCATGATTTTAAAGAATATATTTTATTATAAAGTTGTATACGTGAACTGTCAGTGGTTATTTCCAGCTCAGTTTTGGTTTCGGATTTCCATTGTACATGTGCAAGACAGTATCATGATATTTCTAAAACACATCAGTGCAGGATAGCGCATGTGGCCACGTGGCTTGAGCGTCCTCTTTGGATGCGGCACATTGTGAATTCGATCTCCGGCCGAGTAATACCAAAGACTTACAAAAATGGTACTAACCGCTGGAATCGCATGACAAATAATACTTCCTGTTCAGTACCCAAGAATGTAGTTTTATTCTTTTTTTTTAAGAACATTTTTCCTCTCTCATTTTGGTGGTGACAGAAGAGTTCTATTGATACATTTTTGGTCGAGATTTGAAGATAATTGTTTATTCTTGAGAATATGAGCTCTGAGAGTGGTTGTCTGTGTGTATTTCTGCAACAGTGCAGTTTATAATTAGGCCTTAATGATGAACCGGAAATCTGTATTCAGTTTACATGCTGCTCTGTTTATAGTGCAGCCACTGAAACAAAACATAACATGAACAGGGTGTGACATCATGTTACATGTCTGCGACATGATGCCTCAGTGCTAGGCATCGCTACAAACTGCCACATTGCAGACATCGTGGCGATATGGCTGAAACATTGTTGAAGCTAAGTTTAAAAAGTAAAATCCAAATCCAAATCATACATTTCTGCGCAGAAACAAAACGGTCATAGTCGATCAGATGTTTGCACTAGAATGCTGGTGAAACGTTCTTTCTTTGCGTGTTCATAATCATTTTCTGAAATACCTTCACGTGATAGTGATGAATAAAACACTTCGGTCGGTGTCAACTGAGTTTCAGCAAATTTGTTCCAACATTTCATGTACTCGTAGGGATACACACTTTTTCTCGTCAAAAGGTCTGTACTTGGGGTAGTAGTACCAATTGTACAATATTGACGAGTGATTCGGAAGTTTTCCGTCGTTAGATTCTTTACTAACTTGTCAATGTACCAATCCATGAACTGTATTGAATCGATGACCTACAATTATCCCAGCTGAAACGTCATGTATTGTTCCGTGTTGTTCTGGCTCATGCTTACTGGTAAATCTGATTGTGTGGCTACTGTTTCCATTATTTAGTGACCATTGTATTTATTAAACACCACATGAATTTGGGTTTGTTGAGTTACATTCGAAGTCAGAAATAACACGCGTTGTGTGTGTGCAGCACCACTGTTTGCACCAATAATATAGCAGTGATCAAAACGTATGGCTGTGCTGAAGTAAGGTTTTTTTTTCAAACATCATGTATGACCGAACAGCCGCATATAACTCACGAATGTTATCATCAGTTCTGATTGATTCTGCTGCCGAATCGAATCAATGTTGCCGTTGACTTCGATCAATCTGCGAAATACCTCAACTGTCTTAGCGAGCTTGTACTCTGGGCACTATAAAGGACCGTCGTATTTGTCTTACCATCGCATCGAACTACCACATAACAAAATCCGAATGGAGTTTGTTCCGCAATTTGCACAGTTTTATCAATTTCAGGCGTTTCTTTGCTAGTATTGGTTTATACCGAAACGTTGAGGCAATCAAAATCCGCGTAGATGATATATGGAACTTTCATATTTTGTTGTATATCAGTACATATTAAGTGTTTGTCCCAGATTCAGTCATATTTGTACACCATTTTTATCACTGATATCACCGCAGTAAAAGTATGACTGGCTATCAGTTCTTGAGTGAGTCTTATATACACGTCTGCATGGACAATATTCACCGTGATGATTGCTGTACCGGTTAAGAAGTCGAGAAAGATTCTTTATCCATATATAGTACAATAATGATTCTGATTTTTTTTATCATTGCATTCAGCATCAACTAATCAATTAAGGTTGGGTTCTGTCCAGGGGGAAGATCGTGTCAGCGGATAAAAACTTTCTATCGTAACTGAACACATTAAAAGCGATATTTGGTTTGAGTGTCTCACATTTGTTCCGTATGGCTTTGGTAACCTGTACGGGAAGTTCAAGATCACCAAAGTTAAGTTTACCCAGGAGTTTCCGATACTTTCAGGTCAAGATTTATCGTCATTGACAGGATATAGCACTGAGACAATTGTCCATTTACAAATGCGATTATTCCAGTGTTTTACGTTTATAACCAACGTTGGCGGTACCAAGTCTGATGTTGGTATGTAACTGGAGAGAGAGAGAGAGAGAGAGAGAGAGAGAGAGAGAGAGAGAGAGAGAGAGAGAGAGAGAGAGAGAGAGAGAGAGAGAGAGATCTTTGTTACTGATAATTTTCTTTCGAACTTTTGGTACTTTATCAGGAGCATGTTATATATCTAATATATCTCTGTTTGGTTGGTGTTTTTGTTGTTGTTGTTTTTGTAATTTTGCTTGGGCATCCGCAGGTATTTGGGGTTTCTTTTCTTTGTTTCTAAGCGTTGTACGGTAGTCACAAACAGATAAAAAACGCTGTCAAAGTTAGATAAGTAATTTAACTCTGAAACCAGATTTAAGGCATGTTCTTGTCCCTAGGCCATCACATGATATGTGTGTACAAAAACAAGCAGACACGTACACACGCACGCACGTACGCACGTAGACACAAACGTATGTACCTTTGAACGAACACGCACGTATGTTTGTGTGTATGTACGTACGGACGAACGTGTGTGTGTGCGTACGTGCATGTAAATGTGTGTGCTTACGTACGCGTGTGTGTACCTACGTAGTACGTACGTGATTGTTATTGTGTTTACATACGTATGTACGTAAATGTGTGTTTGCGTATACATACGTATGTGTGTGTGTGTACGTACCTGTCTGCGTGAACGTACGTATGTAGCGGTGTGTGCACGTACGTACGTGCGCGCGTGTATCTGTTCGTAAATAGGTGTTGGTTGGTTTATTTGTGTGTACATACAAATGTGTCTATGTCTGTGTGTGCACGTACGAACGAACGTAGCGAATTGTAATGTGTAAATTGATTGCACTCTAAAAATGTAAGTACCTAGCTGCGCTTATCGGTCACGGCTAGTATATATTATAGAGCAAATTCTCTGTAAACATTATATTACAACGAGTCTTGTGAGGAAGCTTACCACTTGACGGAAGTAGATTCTTCAGCTAAAGAGGTAATTTAAATTTAAGATTGTGTACTTATCGCTATTCGTTTTATATAATACAATTGTTTCATAAATTAGAAGTTTTAGTATTTGTTCTAAATTCTATAGAGCTAATACCTAGGTTATACAGCGCCATGATATTAGAAGTAATATAGTCTGCTTCGAGATAGCTATTTGTTGTAACCGAACAGAAAAATTGAATTTAATTATACGCTAAATGCAGTAAACGTTTGATGTAAATTGGTAACGAATTCGCGTGCGCGCATGCGGAACATATATGAATGAAGAAGTACTTAACCGTGTCATATGTATGACACGGTTTAGCTGTTTTAATTTTAGCTGCCTTGTGTATGGTTAGATGATGCTTATATATATATATATATATATATATATATATATATATATATATATATATATATATATATATATATATATATAGATATAGATATAGATATATATATGTATATATATATATATATATATATATATATATATATATATATATATATATATATATAGATATAGATATAGATATATATATGTATATATATATATATATATATATATATATATATATATATATATATATATATATATATATATATATATAGATATGATATTAAATCTATTCAGCATGGTATCGATGTTGCCACAGAGAGTTTGGGGTTAGAGAGATATTCTGATGATTTTACAAGGTTAGCAGGTCCATCAATGATGTTTGCAAAGGATATTACTGATAATGTTCAGTATATAAAAGTAAGGACACCATATAATACAGCAGTTGCTGCACAACCAGTTGATTTTGAACATGAACCTAAACCAGGTGCTACTTTTGATATTAAAGGATGTGTTAATGCTAATTACATCCTAGGGTTTGCAACACGCGCAGCAATGTTGTCAGGTGATCGTAAATTATTTTTATGTGCTATTCCATTGTCCCATATATTTGTTTTTTGTAGAAATGTAAGAATAGTTATCTTTGGAGCTAAACACACAGTAGTCATTGTTAGAAAAAAATGATGATAATGATAATGACCATCTGGCAAGGTGCTGATGTTGATGATACTGTAGAGTAAATATAACAAAACGCTCATTGTGGATGCCTGTAATGACTGCAGCGATCGCCGCAGAGGAAACATTGCTCTCATTTATGGATACTGGTGGTAAATCATTCTTATCATAGCTAACAGTGAAGATATTATATTAAAGAGAGCACTATTAATGGTATACTTACTTGGCATATGGCATCAAAACAGGATGTTTCTGCGTTGCGACATATATTTGTTGCGTTACAGGAGAAAATACGATTAAATTCATAAACACGAAGCCATATGATATTTTATCAACTGGGTGCTTCTGAAGTTTCATTAGGTATAAACGGGCAAAAAAAACCATCCGCAGATATTTTACTTAATTATGGACAAAACCAAATAACACGCGCGTAGTATCGTTTGTTGACATTTATTTGATGTGATCTGAATGTGTGTGTGTGTGTGTGTGTGATTGGGATTTTTAACGTAGCTTTAACAATTTTTCAGTCATATCGCTACGATATCTGCAGTGTGGCAGTTTATAGTGATGTCTAGCACTGGGACATCATGCCGCCGACATGTATCATGATGCTCCACCCAGTCACATTATCCTGAAACCAGGCTGACCAGTCCTAACACTAAACTCGTAAAGCTGAACACCAAGTGAGGTAGCTATTAGTACCATTTTGTAAATCTTTGGTACGATTCTGCCGGGGCTCGAACTCAACGACCTCTCGTTTACGAGTCAGACACTCTAAATACTAGGCTACTGAATGTAGATATTGGTCTGCAAATATGACAATTAGATTTTAGAAACCTATATCCGATTTATTCCTATTCATTGGAACATCTTGATTTAACCAGACATAGTGTTGTTGATATACACGTTAGCAGCAGAGAGGGTGAATCCTACAACGTTTTTAGACAAAATTTGATTGAAATCCTAAAACGAGCCGTCTTATAATCTTATTTTAACCAAAAAAAGGCGAACCCTACAACGTTTTCAGACAAAAAAATTGATTGAAATCTACATACGAAATCATTTTAACTAAAAAAATGAAAACGATTTTTTAATTAATTTTGGTCGCAACTTGTTGTCATCTACCTTCTCTGCTGCTTAGTGATTTCATCACTGGGTTAACAAAAATAATAAAATGATTTTAACCGAATATTTGATCAAGTCTTTAGGACGAAAATCATTTATGATTTCACAAACAGACTAATCGCTAACACCTCTTCTTGTAAATCAATCAGATTATTTGACTGGTCGGTGAGTTTGAAATTAATTCTGGTTAATGAATTATTATGGCATCGCATATAGACAGGATTAATTGGGTTTTCAATAATTAGGAATCCTGGAGGAGCTGTTGGTGCAAATGAATAAAGAATATATCCTTGCTGAGCTTGATTTGATCGTTCGAGATTAATTTGATAGCTTCCTTCGATAACATCACACACTAAATTAAGTGCAATCACCGTTGAAATATTCACGTTGAACGGAGCGATATGCCTACCACCATCATCTGGATCATTATTATGTTTGAGGAGGACAGTTGAGTCTGATTTTTGTAGTGCTTTGATATCGGTTTTAACAATTTTTGCTAATTCATCAGCGTTGTATTTCGGAAACTTGAAATTACGCAGATTGTCTTCTGTGATATTGTAATCGGTTAGGAATCGTTGTTTATTGTCGCTGTTGTCATTAATTATTGTTTGAATAATTAGTTCATAGATATATTTCATGTCCGATATAAGCTGATTTATTATTTCAACGTGTTTTTGCGATCTTGTTTTCCGTAGTTGTTCTAGTTGTGTGTCATATAATTGTTTAATCTCATTAAAATAACCACGGACGTCAGTTAGCGTAAATGACATAGTAACAGATGAGTCGGTTGTTCTTTTAATGATAAAATCCCATTGCAATGTGTCTTTGTTGGTGAATATAAATCTATCGGCGATTCTTCCTTTTCTTATATCAGATAAATTATCTTGATAACTGGGATTGATTTCATGATATGATTGTACATCCGTGGTTAAGTCGGTGGTGGATTTTTCAGGTGGTTTTTCAGGCCATCCTAGTACGGTTCTAATAGAACTTTGATAGATATCTACGACGTATCCTTCTGTGCTTATCTCAATTGCGGATGATAGCGTCGGCTCATGAACTGTTATAGCGATTTTTGATTCTTTTCCAGTAATCGATTTTATTCTACGCGCGAATTCATTATTGATTTGTTCGATTTGGTATGACCCTGTTGGTATCGAAACGACGTTCCAGTCTGGAGTTCCGTCGGGTTTATTCTTATTTGCAAACACTAAAGAGTTATTCGGTTGTTGACCACCAAATGGTTTTGATCTGATATTAGGCCAACTGTGATATACTCGTAGTTTTGCAAGCGCGATTTCACTCACAGGAACCGGAGAGGGGAAATTCACACTAAACTCGGGTTCCGTTGATGTAATTGATATCATACTCGTTTGTACTGGTTTCGTGTTCTCCACTATTTGTTGAAGTAATTCCTGCTGTGTCGTCATTATACTCATGATTTATTTCTAATTTTGGTATCGAGGAATCATAAATACTGACCATCACTGAGAATTCACAATCTGGTAATGTTGATATTATTGAGATCATTTTGTTTTTTGGGTTCGTGTTTTCTGATTCCATCGGTGTTTTCATTGTTATTATACTCATGTTGTCGCTCTAATTTCGATATCGCGGAATCAAAAATACTGACCATCGCTGAGAATTCACTATCTGATATAATCGTATTATCGAGTGACGACGATATCATCAATGATAATTGCGAGTATGCGGTTGATGCAATATGAAATTGAAGTAAGTAATTCTGCAGTTTACTCTGGCTGCATGATGATATCTTTTTTGCTATCCCGGTTAATATACCCCCGATTGTAGCCACCGCAGAAATGCAAATTGGAACTACGACCGGGGCAATCATTGTAACCGATGCAAGTATTATTCCGGCAACAGTGAGAACGCTTGACACCGAGTAGATAGTAACATCAATTGCGGTGATTCTTCGTCGGTATTTTTTTATTTTTATTTGATACTCCTCAGTGAGGGTTTTGAGTCTATTCTGAAATTCTCTGACCTGATCATAGCGACATTGCGTCGATGACAAAGTCATTGTTATTTTAAACCCGCTAGTGTTTTCAATTATTTGTCATCGTTAGCGGGAATTGTTAGTACTTCAGTCGGAAAAATGAGCTACGAGTTCTAAACACCAGGCTATTTTTGATCTAATGGTGGAGCTATCAACCGCGACGACATTAAAGTTTTTTTTGCGACCATCCATAATTAACGTCGCGGTGCCACCAGAGTAGGTTTTACCGTCCGCGATCATATTAAATTGATCGATAGAGATCCACGTTAGCCTGTAGATACCATCGGCCCATGTTGGCTTGTAGTCAGGGCCCACTATGCCGGGGAGACCCAAGATACCGATGGATAATGTAGTATAACCGTCTCTTATCCAATCCATGGTTCCATGATTAACCGTATACACGATATTTTTAACGCCCGTGTAGTGATGTGGAATCTTTACCTTTTCAGATATTCTTTTCAGGTTAAAAAGATCGTCGAAAATATCGAGATAATTTACCGTGATTCTGGTAGGATCTATTGTTTTTCCACTCTCCTCCCTGTTAGAGAAGAATAATGAAACCAGAAGGTCTTCAACTTTAAGCTCTGCTTGGGTTTTAATATGGTTGTCGATGTTAGAAAATTTCGTCGTGATATCTTGGAGGCTACTGCCCTCAAAGAACTTATTAACAATATCGCTGGTGTGCTTTTGTTTGTCAATAGCGCTTTTAATTTCCGCGAGAGTCATGCCTGTCAACGATGTGGTTTCAGACACAGGTGTTCTCCCTAAAAATTTATCCACGATGGTATTAAGTGTTGTTTGTCTCACCATAAACATATTAATATCTTTGAGAGTCATTGTAGATGTAGCCGGGACACCAAAGAAATTATTAGCGATGTAGGCATTGTGAGTGTGCTTGCCGATAAACTCACTGATTTCAGCGAGAGTCATGCCAGCCACAAGCGGGGTTCCAAAGAACCTGCCAACAATGTCGTTTGTGAGTTTTTGATCTTCGCTTACTTTAAAAATCTCGAGATAATTTGCCTTGATTTCTGAAGCAGTCATCATCCTTCCAGCTTCCTTGTTAGCGAAGAATGAATTCAACAAGTCTTTAATTTCAGCGAGAGTCATGCCAACCACAAGCGGGGTTCCAAAAAATTTATGTACGACATTTTTGCGAAAAGCATTATAACCTCGTATAAAATCATTCAGCTCACGTTCGTTGGTAGCAATCGCGTCGGTGATCGTAGACACAAGTGCGCCTGGTTTAAGTCGTTCGTCGTTGGAATACAGCGCAATAGAGTTTTCAGCGGCGTCGCGCTGCCGTATCAAAATGTCATTCAATGACACATCACTGGATTTCAATTTACCCTGTTTGTCTTGAAATACAACTATTTCATTAGGATCAACATTTGTTAAGTTCAACGTCTCAGCGATTTCATCTTCAATTATTTTTTTTATATCCTTGACAGAATCAGGTGGTGCAGTGTCATCGGGTTTGGGTTTCAAAGATCTCCCCCAAATATCAATCATGTTATTGTAAAACTCTTTCTCTCTCTAAAATCGTTTCGATTTCCAGCGATTGCTAGTGTATTCATTCACGACAACATGTGGTGGTTTTCCCCTTGGGTTACTCAAGGAGTTAGAAATAGCGTCAAGGACATTTAATACTTCGCTGCCACATATTGGTGGGTCATTCATTTGTTGTGTTGGTAGCGTAGAATACCAAGTCTTCATTGGAAGGGTTTTTATATACCGCATAAACTCTTTTGGCGGGGCTAATCCATATGAATCAAAATAGACAATCCCACGTGGATCAATAGCGTATGCAACCCAGTGAGTTCCAGGTCCGGTGCTGTTATCTAAATTAATGATTCCGGTTTCAACGCTGTTTGGTTGATGTGGTAATTGATCTTTCATAAAGACACCTCTGAAGTTTTTAATCGCGAGTTTTTTAGCCGCATCCATTAAATCAAAATTGGACATGGGAACCATAGGTTCCTCAATTAATAAATCGTTCCTGGTAGTCTTAGACCCTTTCCGCTGTACCACGAATACGGGGTTCCTGGTAGTCTTAGACCCAATCCGTGAACAGATCGTCCCTTTTTTTTATATCCTTTCCCAGTTGCCTTCTTTAGTGCCATTCCTGCTGCAGTACCAACGGCTCCTAACGCTGCCGCTTTAGCCACCGCTGGGGCAGCCGCTGCAATCAATGCTGGAATCGCAGCTAACAACGGAAATATACCGCCTGTTTTAATCATATTTTTGATAGCAGCCGCAGAAAGAGTAATCTGAACACCTTTTTTGGCTGCAAGTGCATCATTGAAATGTTTCACCTGACGAGTTGTCAGCGATAATTTATTTGCACCACCAGTCATTTGATTAGGTTTCAACGTGATTGTGGTTCCACATTTTTTAGCTGATTCCGATTGCAATTTTTTTAATTGACCGGGAGTTAACGTAACACTAATAACACTATATGACATTATACATAATAGATTGATTCTAAATCGTTTACAATTTCAATTACATGTTTTCTACTGGTGCATCTACCACTCTCATTCTTCCACCAACACCTTCGAGTAGCATTGATTTATCACTGAGAATGACAGCAACCGCTCTATAATTAGCAATAGCACCAACACCAACAGGACGAGTCACATTAGCTCTAAAGTGTATATCAACGACGGACTGTCTTGTCAAATCGAGATGTTCCAGTGAGAAGTAATAGATCGGATACAGATTTTTAAAATCATATTGTGATATTTGCAAACCAGTATCGACATTTTGATCACGTGCCATAAATGACAACAGACGATGATAAACTCGTGCAATATGATTTTCTGTGTAATTAAGTTGTATATCCTCGGATGGTTCCTGCTGGCCGTTTATTCTCAGTGAGACGTCTTTCACACCTAATTGATCAAATATCATATGGCTTCGTTCTTGATTGCCAACTCGTGCGTTATCTTGTAACGCAATAAATATATGACGTGGCGCAGCAACACCTTGTTTTGATGCTAGGTTCCAAGTGAATAAACCGTTGATATTTGATTGTTTAACATCTGTATTCACGGTTAGCCAACTCAACAACGATTTTCCTCCTTGGTCCATAAATGATAGTAATCGTTCTTCTGCAGTGATTGCTGGAGTCAACACTGGCATCCACAATGATATTTTTGTTAAATTGACTTTACCGGCATCAGCATTGGGATTTGCAGCATCTGCTGGAATCCTCCAGATTGCATCATTATCATCACTCTTTCGTACAAGCGATACTGTATGCTTCGCCCCGTAGATAACTTTTCTGACGTTTCTACAGAATCCAAATATGTGATGCAGTGGAATCGCGCATGAAAATGATTTACGCGCTCCTTGCAACATTGAGTTTCGTGTTGCAGCTCCTAGATTGAAATTAACGTCGTTGTTTATAATCATATTCTCGATACCAGAATCACTATTATCACGTTTTTTTGGTTGTCTTACAACAAATGGATTTCCACCAGCGGTATTCTTAGCATCTTTTGCAAACATCATAGAGGGTCCTGCTGATCTTGTATAATCATCAGAATATCTCGCTAACCCGATTATTGTTGTAGCCATATCAACATCACGATCTATGGACTCAATTTCTTTTCCATCAATGAGATATCTAGCACTCTCAAATAACGCCATAATACCATTATTGACAAAACCGACTTGAGTACCATCTGGATACGGTGCTGGTACAGCAGGAGTATCATCAGCTGTTACAAGTTCTCCTTCTACTTCAATAAACGCTTCACAGGGCAAAAAGTATTTACTGGTATCATGGACTTGAAGTTCAATTCTTGCTCGACTATTTGAGTCTATGGCATGATAGGCGTAATATTGATAATCGCGTACAGAATCATCCTTGCCAACTGGGGCGTCTATATCAAACGCCGGATCATGTGATTTTTTGAACATTTTATTCTATTTATCAGAGTCTAAATCGTAAAAATCCGTAGGATTTTCATCGTAAACGATTTTCATCGACGTAGTTTTTTAAAGCCGCTTCCTGCTATCATATTTGCAATATTGCTTTGGTCCCCTTGATTTACCATCGACGCTAGTTTTTCATCTACTGCGTTATTTATAATTCTACTAACACTTGCAGGCATTTCCGCTGTAGACGGTAACGGTTTCTTTTTTCGTGATTTCACTAATGATGTTAATTTATTCCTCGCAGTTGAAAACGCTTTTCCAGCAAGATCTCCAACAGCACCAATACCCTTATCACGAATAACTTCAATTGCTTTCATTCCTAGTTGTTTAGCTAACGGCATCACTTTTGGAGCCATTCTCGCAAATAACCCTGCAATGGTATTGCCTAAACCATCTCCGTAGTATGCTCTATAAACTGGAAACCGTGAATTAACTACATAGACGGGGGTTGGTTTATCATGATTGTAGTGTATGATCATTATTTGAAATCAGAAACCATTTTTCAATTGTGAAATCCTTCGGATTTCCACGCTAGCGTTTTTATTCAGTCTCGGTGATTAATCACTGTGATACCCACTTTCCACTAACTCGTCAATGAAATCTCGATATGTTTTGATATCCATGATACCGCCGGCAAATAACCGTTTACAGATATCAGCTGCTTCATTAATTATTTCCGGTGAGTTATTTCCAGCTCGGAAACCTCCTACAAGAACTTCTAATCGTGATATATCATTGATAACACTACCAGGACATGAAATCCAAGGATTTTCCCTCGAAGAGTTTCCAACTAAACCACTGCCTGAAAATCCTTTGGTTTTATCAGTGATACCGGTTGCACCTTTTTCATGATCAGCTTCTCTCGTTATTTTCATCTGTTGGGGAGATTGTGTTATATCAATAAATTTTGATTGTTCTGGTAGTCTAAGAAATCCGGTATCCGATTGCTCCCCTATAGATGATTCAGCTTTTTTTATTGCTGCCATATATTCCTGAAATGTTTTATCATCTCCTTTTGCTTGAGATGAACCTGATAGTATACGATATAACCCCCTATACCAATCTTTTTTAGGGGGAAGATTATAATTATCGTAAATATATTTTCTTCTCTGATGAAAACTCCTAGTGACAAATTGGGCTAATTCTTCCATAGAATCAAATTTTTTATTTCTCAATTCATCTAATTTACCGGGAAGAAGTTTTTCATTGAATGCAACTCGTCCACTAGTAGTAGTATCCTCCCCTTCTTCTTGAAATTCGGGTGGGGGGATATCTTCTTGAAGTTCTCCTTGTTGTTCTGAAGCGGTTGATATATCCTGAGGAAGTGTTTTCAATGATTTTTTTGTTTGTTTAGTTCTTTTTGCTATTTTTTCTAACACAGGAAGAAAAGACTCTTCTTGTTTTTTTCCTTCTTCAGAGATTGTTGACACTATCTGTTTCGTTGCTGTGGTTACTGGTTTAAACAATTCTTCAGACCCCACAGCAAAATCAGTTTGTAAACTCTGTCGTTGTTGCAGTTTATTCCGTACAGAGTCGCGAATTGGTACAAATTTCTTAATTGCATCCAGTCGTTCACGAGCCAATCGGGTTGTTAATGCTTCATTGACCATTATTTGAAATCAGAAACAATTTTTCAATTGCAAAACACTTTTTCAATCCCGACCTAACACCATCGATTTTTGACATCCCTTGAGGGTCGGCTAAAAAAAAATGATTAATGGTCGGGCAATCAAATAATGATAAATAGTCGGTCAATCAAATAATGATAAATGGTCGGTCAATCAAAATTGTTCATTTTCTTGAATTAACGCCCGTAGGTTTCTAACTTTAGAATTAACCTCCTTTTTCAATTCGTATTCGTACCCCAATTCTTTTCGTATTCGTTCTACGATGGTATACAACGGAGCGAACACACTTACGTCACTGGAAAATGCGAGAGAGTCCTTAATAGAATTCTGAATTCTTTTGATGAGCGCATACTTCTTTGGTAGCATATACTTGTTAGTGCTAACTCCGTATTCTATGTCCTGAAAATCAGACATGATTTGATCAGGATTTAACCCATCTAATAGTTCAATATCCCAACCTTTCAATTTTGAAATCTCGGATATGATGCTATTCATGTTTTCAGAATTCATTATTCTATAACAATGATATATTTCTAAATGAAAAATATGACGCATTAGACGTAACTAAATTTAACTTTCTGTCCTGTCTTTTTTGAAATCGCCGATCGATAAATCCCCTCTGCAACTTTTCGTACTGAGGATCCACAAATATTGAAATACTTGCCGGCTTCATATATTGATTGAAATATTTTTTCTTCGTTAGTTATTGTATTCAAAGATTTTACGGGTTTCGCTTTTTTTGAACAAGTGCCAGTCCTTCCTCGTTTGGAATTCTCACTCTGTGTGATAGCTTGCAGATTTGATAAAGAATTGTTCTTTCGATTAGAATCCTTGTGATCGATAACAAGACCATCCTCGATCAATCCATTAAAACATTCAAATATGAAACGATGATTGTGATATTTCTTCTTTCCAGCGCTAAACATCAAATACCCTTGATTAGTCACAAACCGACCGTTTTCTTCAAAATGCAGTGTCTGACAGTACCATCACTGGATGCTTCATAATTTAAAATCAAGGGATGCTGTCTGAATTCTTGGTTCATTCGTATACATAATACTATTGTTTGTCTAATTCATTGTTTGGTTTAATGATGAATCTTTCGATGTAGTCTTGAGGGGTTCTTATGATTTTGTCAGTGACAGTGTCAGTGTCAGGGACTTTTTCAGGGTCAAAATTTCTGATTGATTGTCCATTTTTTATTCTTTTATCATAATAACGCTTCAATTCCCTGTATCGCTTACCACCGCAATTCAAACACAACCGTGATTTCCCCCTAACCCCAACCCCACATCGTATGCACGGTAACGGACCAAGGCTTCCACGACGAAAGCTTTGCATATGATACCCACAGAACTCATTTCTGCATGATTTGTTACACGGGATTACTGATCCAATCATAAGCCACTTGCAGTGATTCATTATATAAAAATCTTTCATTTAAATGCTTGTTTTAATTATAGCATGAAGGAATTAGGGAGAACGCCTTCGAAAAATGCTGATAAGGAGTTTAAGAGATTATTAAAAATCAATCCTAGATTTAATCTCGATAAACCCAAAAAACGTAACAAACGTCCAATAGACGGAAACATGAAAGAGTTTAAGAGATTATTAAAAATCAATCCTAGATTTAATCTTGATAAACCCAAAAAACGTAACAAACGTCCAATAGACGGAAACATGAAAGAGTTTAAGAGATTATTAAAAATCAATCCTAGATTTAATCTCGATAGACCCAAAAAACGTAACAAACGTCCAATAGACGGAAACATGAAAGAGTTTAAGAGATTATTAAAAATCAATCCTAGATTTAATCTCGATAGACCCAAAAAACGTAACAAAATCAATCCTAGATTTAATCTCGATAAACCCAAAAAACGTCCAATAGACGGAAACATGAAAGAGTTTAAGAGATTATTGAAAATCAATCCTAGATTTAATCTCGATAAACCAAAAAAAACGTCCAAGAGAGATTACCCCTGGAAAGATGCTCAATTCAATCTCGATATAGCTTCTAATACACCAAAGAATACAATTCTTGATAAAGCCATGATTAGTAAAATCAGAGACTGTTTTAATGAATTTAAGCGTGATGGAGCATCTTATTGTTGGTCAACATTTCGAATTGATGGTGTTGTTGATGCTACCATGAATGATGAAAAAGCAGCAGTGATAATTTCACGTGTTGGGGAAAAACGGCATTTTTTCCGAATCAAATTCATTATCGAAGTCGAAGGCAAATGGATTATTAAGGATAAATTTGAACCAATCCTCAAGAATAAAAAAGCTGTCATTGTGAGTAGAGATTCCAAACCAGGGATTCTAACCGGCATTGATAAACCATACTACGAAAGATCTTATCCCGTAACAGCAATGGTTTATGGGATATATCCGTTAAATGATAAACCTGATATCGCAAAACTAGCTCCTATGAAATATTCGTCAGGGCTTAATTGTGTAGCAGAAAGAATAATAGAACACTTCACAAATGCATCCCGAGGAAATAAACTAACTGATCTGCGACGTAGGAAAATAACCGAGTGGGAACTGACAGTGAAACAGCATGGTGCAAAGATTTCTGATATAGCTAAATTAGAAACATCATTACGATTCCCAATAACCGTTATGACGATAACCGGAGAGGTTTTATACGAACCGAAATATAACAAAAATGGAGCGCCTATACAGATTATTGATCATAACAAACACGCGTGGACACCTGCAGTAACAATATTTCCACGAGAACGAACCGTGAAATATATCCCTAAGGAGTTCGTCGGGGATGTTTTCTATGAAGAGAGATTATTCGATGCTATTCATGCGTTGTGTAAAGATGATCCTGTGTCAGTGTGGTTACTTAGAAGTGATGAAGAATTCGATCAATTTGTAAAACCAAATGGTGAATTATATCGCGTTGAAGAATTAGATAACAGAATGAAAAAAATCGCTAGTGATTTTTCACCGGAGAATTCCCATGAAAAACTACTCACGGATAGTTTTACTATTCCATCAGTGGTAGCTCACTTCGCAAGAGAAAAAAACTCATGGCGTCCAACACGAAGTGATTTTCTCGAGGATGTTAAATTGAGTTGCGTCGAATTTGGTCATAGAGGACTGTGGAATACGAAATACTCATGTGATGGTATGATTTCAATTGATATATCCGCGTGTTATCCCGGAAGTTTTCTCGGGTATGGGGAATGCGCTGAGTACTTCAAACGATTTGGACACCCCACGCATGAAATGACTCGTGTTGCGATTAATGGACCATTGCCTGATTTTGACTTAACCGGATTCGCTCGTGTGATATCATTTGAATTAGCTACAGGGTTACATCCGTGTAGTTATGTTTGGCTCGGTAGACACCTATCTGAAAAACACTGGATGCCAATAGTGCTATTGAGATATATGATTGATTGTGGTATGCTAATATCGTTGATTGTTTCCGAGGCTATTATATGCTATCGAGCTCAGAAAGAAGTTTGGCTACCACAACCCAATCTAGATAGAATAATCAACGAACTACGAAAACAGTTTCCAGATTTCAGTGAAGAAGAAATCATAAATTGGTCTAAGAAGTTATTTGAAATTAAAAAAGAACAAACAAAAGATCTCGGAAGAAGAATAATCGGTAAATTTACCCAGGGTGGACGATACGATAACGCGAAATACTCTTCGCGGTTGATCATAGATGTCGCTGAATACGATTTTATTGTAGCGGATTTAATGAAACAGGGAAAACTTGTATCCCGTAAGGATGCTTTTCTATCCAATGGTGAGAAATTAGGTACGGTTGTTACCTACTGTGATGGATATAATTCCCAGTACACACATTTGAGAAGTTCAATGTTAGCCTATGCTTCTATTAATCTATTTTCGATGATAAATAGATTTCCTAATACCGCGGTTAGAGTGGCCACTGATTCGATGTATATACACAATAAGTACAAATCAGCTGTAGCGGCATTCACAGATCCCGAAGAAAATTGGGGGCGTTGGCGATTTAAAAAAGAGATGCTACATGAGTATTGTGAATCCGCAGACGTTGCCATGGATGATAAATATCTTTGTTGTAACCGTATTGAAATTCAATCAGAATTTTCTAATGCACCACCGGTATCTGATCCAGTATGTAGATACAAGACAGTTTATTTAAACGGTTGTGGTGGGTCAGGAAAGACAACTCGTGCAATTGAATTATATCGTGGTGGTGGAAATACTTGTATTTCTACTAACATGATTGTGCTAACACCGACTCACAGACTCGCCAGAGAGATGATACAACGAGGGGTAAATGCTTGCACTTATCACAGCTTCTTTCGATGGAAGGGTGACAAATGGACTCCTGATCGAATGGGTGATAAATTCATTCCTGAAATCATAATCTGGGATGAAATATGCACAGTGTCATTAGATTTATTAAAAACATTTCTTGAGTGGTTGTTAACCAAAAACACAAAAGTCGTCATGTGCGGGGATCAAGGCCAACCACCACCATTTGTCGGTGCATCTCCACATGAATGGCTAAAGGGTTTTGTAGACTACTATGAAGAAATCACCACTGATTATAGATCACTTGATGAACGATTACGCGAGTTCAAGGCGCTAATTAGATTACAACCGGATAGAATCCAATGCGAAATAACGCGTGAAGTGATTTCAGAAACCCCAATGAATGATTTCTGGGAAGCGTGGAGACCAAACGATTTGATCATTGCAAGTAGAAAAATAGTCAGGGATACACTTCAGATGAAGTTATTTGAATTGCATAAAGAAAAATTTGCAACGCTTCCAGTACCCCTTTGTTATAGGCAATCGGATACACGAAAACAGAATATTGAAGTTGATATTCCAGGACAGAATGAAAAACAAATTCTGGTATTAAATGATATTGTGCTGGTTGATATCAATGTCGTTGAAGATGCATTGCGTGCTAATAAATCCCCGTGGACGCTAGGATACGCAGCAACAATACACTCTTCACAGGGATTGACTATATCGGATACAATTGTTTGGATGGTAGATAATCGCATCGAATGGTCAAATTTAGTCTATCTCGCAGTATCCAGAGTACGAAACATAAATCAACTTCGAAGAGTTGTTTTCGATGATAATGACACAACAATAAGTGATATTGATGTTAGCATCATTAATAAAAAACTCTCCGGTTACAAACAACAGGACAAAAAAAAACAACGAGAATTTGATATTGATGCTGAATTAATAATCACTTTGAAGAAACAACAGAATAATCACTGCGCGAGTTGCAATTGTATAATGCGTTGGCAGTATTCGGATAAGGATCCTCGCCAATTCACCGTAGACAGAAAAAATAACAATCTCGGTCATGTCAGAAATAATGTGATGTTGACTTGTCTTGAGTGCAATAGACGCAACGGCGCTAGTTAAGACCATGCGGTGGCAATTGAGTATCCTCGGGAATCACTTGTAGTTGTTGTCGAGTAAATCCTCGCTGAGGAGCAGTTGAATCCAGTTTATAGATTGCTGGTCTACCAGTTGATCGTGTTATACTAGATATCTTATGCGTAGTGACGCTCCAAATAGGATCAGTAGCCCTTTTTCTACCCCCTTCAAGCTCTCCTGGTTCGTATAAGTACCTCACAATGACATTACTACCAAGAATTGGTTGGGAAACGCTAGCGTTTCTAGGGAAATCTTTTTGTGGTTGTACGGGTATTGACTTCTTTTTAATCGCGTTGATAGGTTTCATGTTGATTGTTCTAGTAATCTCGTTATTCAGTGCAGTAATCACAGATGGTAATCTTTTAACCCATTCACTGGATCGCTTTTCTTGAATGAATTCTTTTGCGTATTGATATCCAAATAACCGCTCAGCAATCGTCCGATTAAATCGTTCTACAATGGCCTGATCGCGATGTAGCGCAGTATGCCCTCGTCGTATGGTGACATTATGATGTTTCATTGTAGATAACACTGCACCCTGAAATTCCTTGCCAGGATCAACTTGTAACAGATTTGGCCAGTGCAGAGGACCTCGTCGATAAATCCTTTCAAATGCAGAAGCGACTTCAGTGGCCGATTTTGTTTTCAGCGGTTCTGCTTCTTTGTATCGACTCGCAACATCAACTACGGTTAGCGCATATTTGTAACCACGATCATGTGGCAGAAATAATATATCAGCCTGATGAACTTCATTAGGAGCGGTCACATCAAAATGCGAGAATTGAATTTGTTTAGGCGGTGGTAGATAAATTTGCCATAGTGCCTGTTTGGATAACCAATGAGCCGCAGTGGTTTTTTTCACTTTTGCAGCACTAGCGAGTTTACGGACTGCTGATTTACCCCTCCAGTATCCTCTTGGGGAATAATAAATTGATTCCATATTATTAATTACCGGCACCTAACATCAATTTACTTTTCATAGCCGATTTTATTAAAAATGAAGCCAATTTTTCTTTGAAGGATTTATCAGGAATAGCATTTAACGCATGAATTAATTTCACATCTGCTAGATGCCTGTGTTGCAGATTGCTGCTTTTATAAGCAACATCATGAAGGTGACAGGCCTTATCAATGGCGTTTATTGGTTCTTCACCGGGGTTGGGTTGATTTTGACTATTGAGTCTGATATCAAGTCTGGTTCCCGGTCCACAGTAGCTATATCCTGGGAGGTGCTTTTCTCCGGGGTACTTTGCCCATGGGGTTCCAGGGAGTTTTGCTAATTTGGCTGCGATATCACCTCCTCGTTTTTTTTTAAATCAGATTTCATAGACACAAATCTAAATTTCTTTGTACCACATTGCACGCATTTACCAGAAAGCGCTGATCGGTTATTTTTAGTTGTAATCGTCGTCACATCATCTGTGCCAGTACGCGTTTTACACTTCACACAATATAGATCCATAATTTATGTATAGAAATATGGATATAATTGATTTTTCAGCGACGAAAACAAGAGAACCAATTAAGCATCATGCAGCGCTACCAAACTCTATCCGGATGATTATAATCGGGCCATCTGGATCCGGTAAAACGCAATTGTTGCTCAATTTAATAATGAGATGGATGAAGTGGGATAAGTTGTATTTAATTGCCCCTAGCGTAGATGATCAACGATGTTATGAAGTGCTAAAAGATTTTAACGACAGCGCGGTAGAAAAATCCGGAGAGGGTATTATTGAGTTTATAACCGATATCGATGAAGCACCGAGCATTGATGATATTGATGGAGATATTAACAATTTAGTCGTATACGACGATATAATGTTAGATAAACAAAAAAATCCTGCTAGGATCTTTTCCAGAGGCAGGCATAAAAACACTGACGTGATATATGTCACTCAACGCTACACTCAGGTTCCAAAAGTCATCAGAGATAACTGTAATTTATTGTCTGTATTCAACGGAGTTGATACTCATACGCTACGAAATATTTGGCAGACATGGTGTTCTGATATGGACTTCAATCAATTTCGAGATTTCTTTAGTTATGCTCAGTCGACTCCGCACGGATTCGCAACAATAAATCTACATGATCCTCGGACACGAGATCGTATCGGACTGGATCAAATATTCGGTTAAAATCATTTTATTATTTTTGTTAACCCAGTGATGAAATCACTAAGCAGCAGAGAGGGTAGATGACAACAAGTTGCGACCAAAATTAATTAAAAAATCGTTTTCATTTTTTTAGTTAAAATGATTTCGTATGTAGATTTCAATCAATTTTTTTGTCTGAAAACGTTGTAGGGTTCGCCTTTTTTTGGTTAAAATAAGATTATAAGACGGCTCGTTTTAGGATTTCAATCAAATTTTGTCTAAAAACGTTGTAGGATTCACCCTCTCTGCTGCTACGTTCGAGCTCGTGTAACTCGGGGTGGTATCGCTGAGTGGAGAGCAATCGCTGTTATACTTGGTGACAAATCGATGTTACTCGCATGTGTTGGTGGACGAATAAGGGTCGTTGATGCACCAGTGGAAACTCTATAACGGAATTATTTCACTGGTATTATTATAAATGTCGGATAGTTACGTTAGTGTTACTCTGACGCCTGGTCAGATTTAAAAGTTATAACTAGATTCGGCTAAAAGATGTGGAACAAAGTAGCATTAAAACACGATCACTGGTGGTTACAATAGACAGTTACTGACAACACGTCAGCTTAAGCATTGTAATGATGAGTTTGAAAAATAAAGAAGGTATTCAACTCTCTCTCTCTCTCTCTCTCTCTCTCTCTCTCTCTCTCTCTCTCTCTCTCTCTCTCTCTCTCTCTCTCTCTCTCCGAGTGCTTTTTCGGATCAAACCAAATCAGGTGGTATATGTTCACTTCTCGCGGCCATACCAGCATTGATTGTAGCTGCCTCGAATGCCGCTGCCCTCGCAGCAGTCGGAACAGCGGCATGATTGGCATTAAAGAAAGCAACAGGGTGAAGATACAAAAAAGGAAAGGGTCTGAGACTTTCGGGAACTTATTTAGGACTCTCCGTTCAAAAGAGGGGTCTGAGTTTTCCAGGAACTTATCTACATTGAATTTAATAACACCGTTGTCGATTTCGATTTAATCGATGCTGTTAAGAGATTAAATTTATAAATACTTTAGAGGTGTTTTTATACAAGATCAGTTAGCTAAACATCCAAATAACGCTGAAACTGGTATTATTGAGCTCGATAACAGCACTGGACCCGGAACTCATTGGACAGCATACGCGATTGATCCACATGGACTTATTTATTTCGAGTCGTATGGATTACCACCGCCGAGATAATTTGCATATTATATTAATCTATTACAGAGTACTCCAGTTTTGTTTTCAACTCTACCAACACAAAACTTAACCGATCCACCAATATGGGCAGAGAAGTAATTGCTATATTCAGCGATATATCAAAATCAATCCAAACCACATCGTCAACACGTACACGAGTACACGAGTCAGCGTCACAACCAAAGACTTCAGTTAAAGAATTAATCTAATTATAATGGTGTATATTTGCGGAAGATCTATCTCGAAACGAAACACCACTGATGGAATATCAAGCGAAAATGTGAAGATTTTTTTTTAATCACCGACGAATTAGCAGAACTGTTAAATCTAACAAATACGGACACCAACTAAATGGTTATATTTCAGGATAGGCATAGAAAATTAAAAAATTTACCTTGAAGAAAATTATAGTCAAAATATATAAAGCACTTGAAAATTCCATAGCCATATTTGATTCTAACGGAGAAATTATTTCCGGTATTACTTTGTCAATTGTATTGGATAATATTCGCGTGCGAGTACAAAAAAATCCGGTGAGACAATAACAAGCGGACTCAACATGAACTCGAATTAAATAACCACGCTTTCTGATCCAACATCTGACAAGGGTGTGGTGACAAAAAATTATGTTGATACCGTGGACAATACAATATGAACGCTGCGGACTGAATATGATGTTCATGTAAGCGCGTTTGCAAATATCCGTAGAAATTACAGAAAAATTGATGAAACAGCGGATAATTTCGTTGGAAAACCGTCAAATATCCACATGAAACTCTCTGGTATCAAGACGAGCATTGATACGATTAAAAAAACACAGGATCATAACGTTAGTGATTTTAGTGCTATTGCTGATAGACTTGATAGGTTTAAAATATCGCATAAGGAAAATGTCAATCCGGTATCATCGATACAATATGGATCTTTTACCTGGACACTTTCAGATAGTACCATTCATGTATGAGGTATATATAGATAAACTGTAATTTCATCGTTACAGTTTAATGTATCATCTAGTACATCTTCTGTTGTTAATAGTATAAGTGCAATAATAGAAGATGAATCCACTGAAACATTTAGAATATCCCCCAGATGTAGTAATTTGTTTTTGATTCAAATAAATAATAAAATGAACCTCCAACATTACAGATATGATCAAGTGCGCGAATTACAAAATAAACTAAAAAGTATCATTGACGTATATACGGTAAAAATAAAACAATATCGCAGGCGTATTACCGCAATTTATATAATTCTATACTCGTTGTCAGATGTTATTGCTGGAACTAGTTTATTGATATCAATCACCATAGGGATTGTCCCAGCAGTTTATCAATTTGTGTTTCAGCAAAAACAACAACAGCCGGCGTTGCTAATGTAATTGCTATTAAGATATCCACATACAGTCAGAATAAACTAAACGAGTATGTAATCAGATTACATACCGCTACGGCTGCATATTTCCAATTAGCATTATTGCTGTCAAAGAGTCTTAACGACGAAAAATATCAGATAAAGAGTTCACAGCGATGATTCAGTTTTACAATGAGACAATGACGTCTGATTTAGAAAATAATAATAATAATATAATAATGTCGCTAGAACTATTGCAACAGATACCCGCGAACACAACACCGTCAAAGACAACCAAGATCTCAATAACCTCGACTAACCCCGAATTAAGCGTGAATTTTCCAACTTTCCAATTTTCCCGTAAAAGAAATTGCATTCGCTCAAGTACGAGTACTATATAGTTGGCCAAATATCCGGTCAGACCATTTGCGGGCTAACAGCCGCATAATACACTGGTATTTATATCAACGAAAAACCCCAGCGTAACTCCTAATTGGTTTATTGTTTCTATTCCAAAGAGAAGTTATCAAATCGAACAAATCAATGATGAATTCCAGCGTAGAGTAAAATCCATTCCAGGAAAAGAATCAAAACTCGTATATAGTTATCAATCATCGATTAGAACCGTCTTAGGATGGCCTGAAATTTCACCACTATTACATGAAGTTGCTAAAGCACCAGAACCAGCGAAGTCTGATTATACAGCAGATGCACAGCCATATCACGAAATTTACCCCATTATTCAAGGATAGTTTACGCGATATAAAACGTGCAACTTTGGGTAGCGATTTGGGCTTCAGTGCTGAGACTAACATATGGTGGTGGAGATTTATTTTTGAACGAACTCCAGCAGGAGGAACTGTAGACATAATTATTTACCTAACTGAAATTATTAGGTAGTTTAGAGAAATCAATCAAGAACATAAGCAACAATTACAGTGACTACAGCAATGTTTCCAAGAATCTAATCCCGGTGAAATCATTAAACGAATTTAAATATTAAATCAACTTGTATCCGACATGGACTATAATAACCACCGAGTAAATCAGGCAACAGTTGATTATTCTGACGACACAACTCCCTATAAACAACTACTTTTAGACACTCATAATTTAACAGCAGCTGATCGATCCAATTTTAAACTTCCCGGGTATAACGCAACCGACTTAAAGAATTCAGCTAATGATATCATCGATAAATTATATCCTCAAATACTCGCCGGGTGGAGAAAAACACTACCACCTGCAACTATTCTTAGATACAACAATAACCCATACGGTGATGGTCGTCATATATCGCTAGAAACAGTAAATATAACATCAACCATCGCAACTAATATTTTATGTGATGCAATTGATGGAAGTTATCAGACAAACACACAAATTTCAAATCAGGCACAACAGGGATATATTCTGAAAACATTCACTCCTCATATCCCCCATGGAAGTTTCATCGTGCAAGAACCAATTAATTCAGTATATCTCAGATGTTATAATACACTACTAATGGAAATGAATTTCAAACTTAGGAACCAGAGCTCTCAATTATTGGACTTATCAGGAGAAACTTTACAAATAAGTCTTTATATCAATCCTAATGTCATTCTCATTCCGAAAAAAAAATAATTTGATAGGATTACTAGTAATTAACCTATACGATTCATCGTCGCGGACGATTTTAGTGTTTCTACAAATAATTACCCGTCGGAGTGATACAAAGGACCTCACCAAAAAAACAATTAGTAGCAAACACGAAAAATGTGTTGTGTATTTTATGTCTACTTTCGTTTTCTAAACTGGGAACTCACCTTGTACAATGGGAACCATATCGGTATTTTCGTTTCTTATAATCCTTTTTAGTTGCCTTACACGTGTGTTAATGTTTTTTCTTATTTGATATTGTTTTGATAATTCTGATCAAAACACCAGTTCAAACCCCGGTGGGGTGCAGAACACATCCACCACGTTGGTCTGAATGTGATGGGAAGTGTACATGAAACGCTAATGGGCTGGCCACCCCACAGCGATTTCAACATATTATGCAAAATCTAAAGTCAAGGGGGAGTAACTGTATTAATTTGTTACTCATCCGCTGTATAGTTATCTCCGTTATCTATATCAATATAAGAAAATTAAATCAGGTTTTCAAATTTGAATGAAAAGGTAGATTTGTTTATTTTTATATCTGCAACACGTTGTACCCCGCGTGTGATAATGCCGCAATGTTTCCCGGCTGCAGATATTGATTAAAATATTAATTTTTCACCTGTCTCAATATTGACAGATTTAACGGCTCTTCTAAAACTTCTGCACTTCCCGGTATTTCCAAGTGTAGAATTCTCACTTGCGTAATAGCTTGAAGGTTATTTAAAGAATTATCGGGCTTTTGCAGTAAATGTGATCGATCACAAGACCATCCTGGATATCTCCCTTAAACACAATGTATATTATTCAATAACAAAGATTTTTTCCAGCAGTAAATCTGAAATAACCATTATTATCGACAACACCCACTGATCTTTTCAACCGACAGTATCTGATTGCACCGTCACGAGATGCTTCATAATTCTTGTTCGTGTGATGCTTTTCAAATTCTTGGCTTATATATATATATATATATATATATATATATATATATATATATATATATATGTACACACAATTGTTTTTTCTCTAACTCCAACACCACATTGTAAACACGGTTTCGGACCTAATATTACTCGTCGCACACTTTGTGAATGGCATCCGCAGAATTTATTTATGCATGAATTATTACAAGGAATTACAGATCCTTTCATTAACCACTTACACTGATGTTTTGTTTGAGGCATTGTATATATAATATTTTTAATTGAAATACTTGTCTTAATTATAGTATGGAAGAGTTTGAGAGCTTATAAAAATTAAGCCCTGGGAAACTTCGTTTCTTAAATATAATTTAATCTCGATAGAATTTCTCCTGACTCACCAATAAAAACTTTAGCGAAGAACATAAACGTGATTAATCAAAGTGACGATGACAAGATGAAATTTATCAGCGTTGTCGAATCTCACGTATGGTCAATATTCCGAATCAATGATAGTGTCGACGCTACAATAAACGACAAACGAGCGGTAAATATAATCATCCATCTTGAAAAAGTATATTGTTCGAGTAAAATTTATTATACTAGGAGAAACAGGTGATTTGATTATTCGCGATAAATATTATCATGCCCTTGCTAATAATAAAAACCTTGCCATTGAGTAAAAGTTCCAAACCAGGAATGTTGACTGGTCTTGACAAACCGTATTATGAGCTAGCGTATCATGTGACTGCGGTTATTTATGGAATTTATCTGATAAATGAAAATCCCAGTATTAATAATCTAAAATCGATAATTTTTCAAGACTAAATTGTGTCGCCGAGCGAGTAGTAACAGAACATTCTATAAATGCGATGCATGTAAACGGTCTGACGCCTTTTTAAAAATAATAAACAAGTGGGCTGAATCGGTTAAGGATACATTTGGAACAATAAAATATGTATCAAAGTTATAAAAAAAACAGCATTAAGATTTCCAATAACCGTAAAAAACAATAACAGGAGAGGTATTATACAAATCGAAATATAAATCAAAAGGAGCTCCAATAAAAAATAATTGATCATAAAGCCCCCACAGTAAAAATATTTGCTCTAGATCAAACCGTACTATTTTATCCTTCCGGGAACATGTTTGATTTTATTTACGCGTTAATTTAAAACGATCCTGTATCAGTGTTGTTATTTCAGATATTTGAAGATGAAGAAAAGTAAATTTGATCGATTGGTAAGACCTAACGGCGAAATATGTCACACTGAATCTCTCCACGACGCAACGAGAACACTTGCTGGGAAATTTTCAACAGAGAATACCGAGCAATTACTAACAAATTGTTTTACAGATCGGTCAGTTGCAGCTCACTTTGCCAGAGAGAAAAATCGGTGGAAGCCGACACGATTTGAATAAGTTGTGTCGGATACGGACACGATGGATTATGGGATACCAAATATGTTTCTAAAATTTTTATCTCGGTTGATATAGTTGCGTGTTCTCCCTCCAGGAAGTTTCCTCGGGTACAGAGAGTGTGCTGAATATTTTATCCGATCTGGAAACCCTAGCCACGAAATGACACGAGTGAGTATTAATGGACCACTACCCGATTTTGATATAACCGGATTCGCTCGTGTGGTATCATTTGAATTTGCTATAGGAATCCATCCCGTCTGTTATGCTTGGTTTGGTACACATTTTTATGACAATTAATGGGCATCTATAGTGTTCCTGCGATACATGACTGATTGTGAAATACTAGCATCGCGGGTTATCGGCGAGGCAATTATATCATTTCGGAAACAGATTGTGGTTTTGTTACTACAGACTCATGATGTTAGTCTTGATAATATTATTAACGATTAAAACTTTTTTCCTGATCTTCCCGAACAATCCAAAAAGATCTTAAAATCAGTGATGAAAACGCACAAGATCTCGGTAGAAGAATAATCGGTAAATTTACTCAAGGTAGTGCATATGATCACAAACGACATTATGCGCTACTAATTGTAGATGACGCTGAATATGATGTTATACTCGCAGATGCAACAACGAAGGATATATTTGCAAGTCTATAAAATGCTTATTTGTCTATATGAACACGGTTTAGTATATTGTTGGCTATATCGATGATGAATCAGTGCAGTAAACACATCTAAGATCGTCTATGCTCGCTTATGTTTCTATAAACCTGTTATCAATGATAAATAGATTACCTGACACCGCGATTAGAGTTGCTACGGATTCATTTTATATCGATAGCATATATGTAGAAGCAGTGACTCGTTTTACAAATGCTGATGCATCGTGGGAATCATGGAGAATAAAACAGGAAATGTTATATGATTTTCCTAAATCTGCTGATGTTTCGGTTGAAGATACTTACCTGATACACGATCAAATATCAGAATTATCATTAGCACCATCTAAATCCGATCCAGTAAGTAGACATTACTTGAACGGACCAGATGGTTCTGGTAAAACAACACGGATGATCGAATTTTTTCGGGGTAAGTCGTATTTAGTTGTCCTTTAACTCCTACACATAGACTTGCACGAAAGATGAAACAACAAGGCGTTCATTCTTGCACTTATCATAGCACTCTTAGATACAAGGGTGACGCATGAATCCTGATGGAATGGGAGAGAAATACATACCCGCGATAATAATTAGGGAAGAGATCTGTACAGTGTCGCTGCATATGAAAAAATGTTTATCGATTAGTTATTATTGACAAATAAAGCCGTGAAAATGTGTAGCGATCACGGTTAACCTCCACCATTTGTTGGTTTGTCTCCCCGCGAATGGTTAAAGAATTTTGTAGATTATTATGAGAAGATATCTGAAGATCATAGATCGCATGATCCAGAGTTAATCAAGTTCAAGAAATTAATCAAACTACAACCGAATACAATTCATTGAAAACTAAATCATGTGAAATAATGTCAGAAGCCTCCATAAGTGACTTTTGGGATAAATGGAGGCCAAACGATTTGAAAATAGCAAGTAGAAGATTGTCAGAGACACACTTATTTCACACGCATAAAATAAATGTCCAGAAGTTCCCATACCATTATGTTATAGACCAGCTGATACACGTAGACAGAATAAAGATGTTAAATATCCAGGACAAACAGAGATACAGACTCTCGTTTTAAATGCTATTGTTCTATTTGATATTAGCGGTGTAGATGATGCGTTAGAGGATGAATCCCAATCGGCGTTAGGATGCGCAATAACGATACATTCATCTCAGGGGTTAACCATCCCTGATACAATTGTTTGGATTATTGGTGATCGCATCGAGTGGTCAAATTTAGTCTATCTCGCAGTGTCACTAGTTAGACGAATAAATCAATTACGGAGGGCTTTTTTAGATTTTTCTGACACCAACACCGAAATAGTAAGAAAAAAAACTCTCTGGTTATAAAGAAAATGACCAAAAACAATCGCGAATTTGATGATATTGAATTTATAATGAAGCTGAAACAACAACAGAATAATCCCTGTGCGAGCTATAATTGTATAATGCTAAGGCAATATTCGGATAAAAACCCACCACAATTTACCGGGGAGAGTAAGGACTGCAGTGGCGGTCATACAAGTGAAAATACGTTGCTGACCAGTCTTGAATGTAATAGATGCAGAGGCGCTAGTTAAGTGATCGCGGTGGTAATGTTGTGTCCGCAGGTAGAACTTTCAACTGTTCGCCTTGTAAACTCCACGCTGAGGAGCAGTTGGATCTAATCTATAGATTGCGGGTCTACCCGTGGATCATACTAAGTTAGATACTTTGTGTGTAGTAACACTCCAAATAGGATCAGTAGCTCCTTTTTACCACTCTCAAGTTCACCGGGTTCATGTAAATATCTTACAGTCACATTACCAAGTATTTGTTGTTTCGAAAGATCTTTTCGCTATACGGGTATATATTTTTGTGATAGCTTTCATGTTGATTGTTCGAGTAATTTCATTATTTAATGTATTTATCACACCTGGTAATCTTGCAACCCATTGTCGAGATCTTGCATCTTGAATCTTTTGCCTTGCGTATTGATATCTAAATAACCGCATAGCAAGCGTTCGGTTAAATCGTTCAATAAATCTTGATCACAATAAATTGCAGTATGTCCTCGTCGTATTTTGACATTATGTTTTTTCATCAGCGATGATACTACATTCTGAACTTCCTTCCCAGGATCAACCTGTAGTAATTGTAGCCATTGCAGACCACTTCGTTGACAAATTCGCTCAAATAAAGAAGCTACTTCTGTTGAGGTCTTCGTTGATAATGGCTCTGCTTCTTTGTATCTACAGTCAACACCCACAACAGTTAGCGCGTACTTGTATGTCCGTCGTTTGATAGTATCATGTGGGAGAAATAATGTACTCGCGAGATGAACTTCATTGGGAACATTTACATCGAAATGCGCGTATTGAATTCGTTTAGGTCGTAGTAGAAAATTTGTCATATTGCCTGTTTTGGTATCCAGTCTGCTGCACTAACACATTTGACTTGTGCTGCTTTAGCGAGTTTATTAATCGCTGATTTACCCTTCTGGTATCATCTTGAAGAAGAATAAATTGATTCCATAATATTAATTACCGCTTCCAAATATAATTATACCATTCGTCCCACATATTATTAACCAGTTTGCTAATGATTCCTTGAAAGGTTTTTTAAATATTTAATTTTTGTTGGGGTTTTTTGGAGTTGTTTTTGACATGGAAATAAATTTTAAAAATTTGTACCGCATTGTTTACACTTGTCTATAACCGCTGATCTATTATTTTTTGTTGTAATAGTTGTTAGTTTATCTGTTGGGGTCCGCCCCTACACCTAACACAATATAGATCCATATTATTTATTATACATCATGAATGTCATTGATGTTTCAGCGACAAGAGCGCGTGAACCTGTTAAAGATCATCCAGCGCTACCAAAGTCTATCAGAATGATTATCATAGGTCCATCTGGAAGTGAAAAGAGACCACAAATTAAGTCGCCTGATTTATCAGATGACCATCTATGAGGAATTTTGCTTGACATAGGTATACGCAGGTCACTCTAGCATGAAATATAGGTGACAGCAGTGATCTGCTTTTTAAATAACGGTATAGTTACCGACATGATGTCTTTAAATACTGACTTATAACCATTGTTTCTTAGAAAATAAGCTAAACCCAAAATATAAAGTAGGGCAATGGCACGTGAAATATAGATCACATTGACCTAATTCAGATTAGAAGCCGCATTTATCTCCCTAAACTATTTTAAAATCATATAACTGAATCGTGTTCTTTACGGCTGAGATGATGTAAAGATATTGCTGAAATTCCGTAGAAGTCGTCAAGATCAGTGTCTATAAAGTTTTGGAATACTTGGGTGTTATAGGTAAAAATCTGATTAATTAAGCATAGTGACGCTTGGGGGTTAAAAAACGGGACTCCTTCCCAATCCTTTCGCGCTCTCCGTTAGGTCACACGCACTGTGTTCAAATCATATATTTTATTTTCGATCGAGTATAATATATACTGACATTTAACAGGAAGAAAATGTTTTGACCCAGGTTAAAAAATATATGATAGTGTCAATGCAACAGTGAAAACATGTTCTCGTCGATTAGTTTCTCCAGTCCTATAGTTGATAATGGGTCGAACGTGTTCTGTTGTGACCTTTTCATCAGTTTGTTTACACTCCCTTAATAAACAATGCACTAGGTACGCATTGGATTCATCTGTGGTGTCCTTTCACTGTGATGTTCATGTTTGATAGTCATCTTCAGGGTCAGAAAAATAATTTATCACAGACAAATCTAACTTATTTGATTACGTCTTTTTTCCTTTCTCGAACTGGATGTTTTAACTCGAATGTTTATGTCAGGTGCGTCCAACTGTGGCCGGTTAATGTAGGTGAGTGAGTAAGCTTGCCAGCAGCTTTTCGTGGGTCGGTGGTTCATTCTGGGGTTTTCCATGGTTCTTTATCCACCATTTATATTGGCCGTCATGTATAGCCTATCTTGTGCTGAAAGAAGACGTTAAATCCTACGGCAACAACAATATTGTTTGGACGGTTGAAGTGAGGGAGGGCAAAACAGATAAAATGCTTAAGATCGCGGGACGCATGAGTAAGGATAGTTTAATAATTAAAGATGAAAATACACAATTAATAACAAAAATTAATACATGATGCTAATTACATTCTTTAACAAGGTTGTAATAATATTGTTAAATAAGTCAGTCACATAGTTTGTGGTAGATACATAAAGCGTCGGGGCTCCCAGCGATCGAACGGTCTCTGCGCTAACCGTTCCGGTACACTGCCATCTCACCTGTCTGAGTGGTTTTCAGTTTCGGGGTAGGATAATGTGAGTACGTAAGAAGGCTTGCCAGTACCTTCTCATAGGGCGGTGCTTCTTCCAGGGTTCTTTCTCCACCGGTTATACGTTCCGGCATGTATAGCCTATTATGTGCTGAAGAGTCGGGTAAAAGGTATAACAGTACCTATTGTACAGCTCCAGGTGGGCGGAGCTTAAGGTGTAGGAAACATTGCATTCAGAATAAACAACACCACCAGCTGTGATTGGTCCATTATGTCATAGTTTTACTTTATGTTGGCTTAAAAATATGTTAAGCCTTTTGGCAACATGTGATATTATGTTAATTCATATCCAGAGCATATTTTATATGTGTTCTGACTTTTTTAAAATGTGGTAGACATGGGTGAAACTGGGTCTGTTGTGACTAAATAACTCTTACCCCTTTCTAGTTTCAGCACAGTTATCTCTTTTAAATGCAATGGAGTTTCAGGTTTTGTCAAATTGACAATCTAAGATTGTTCTCTGAGACAGTGTGTGATATGCATGCTGAAGTAGAATAGAAAGTATATTCATTTAAAAAAACATCAGCATTGAGGTCTATGGAAAATCAATTGGTACCGTGATACCATAACCACATAACAATAACAACGATATGAAACGGCATCGGTAAGCAATTCAGACAATTGAATTAGTCTTAATTAAAAAGGAATGACTACGTGGACGCTGGCCGCGCAGTTTGAAGACTGGGCAGTATGCGGTCCAGAGGCCGCGGGTTAGACACGTCTTTTTCTCAATAACAAATGTTCATGCGATAGAAATATATTTATCAAGCGAGACAACCCTTGGTGTCTTCTGCTGTACCTAACGGAGTTGTTTATAAATCAAACATATACAAGCATGTGTGTATGCGATTTGGATTTTACACTTAGCTTTCATAAGTTTTCAAGCTTATCGCTACGACGTCTGCAGTGTGGCACTTTATAGTGATGTCTAGCATTGGGGCATTATACCGCAGACACGTAGCATGATGTCACAGCCAGTTCTAACACTAACCTCACAACGTTGAGCACATAGGGAGGCAAAAATTAGTATTAAGTCTTCGGTATGACTCGGAAAGAATTCAAACCCGCGACCTCCCGCGTCCGAGTATGACACTCTAACCACTAGGCCACCGGAGCAAAAAGAAGAACTACAAGAAAAGAGCAACTAGACTCGTACTGGTAAGGAATAAAGATCGTAATGTTCACCAAATACTTTGTATCGATTCCATGTATACAACACATGTTGTAGGATGGAACGTTTCAAAATTTTGCTAAACATGAACCAGTAATTTGTCCAAACTCACCAAGCATATGCAGAAGAGGTTTCCATTATTTCTGATGCCTGGATACAAGTAAAATGTGATATATCTGATACCCGAGCAGATTGGAGCGGAGAAAAAAAGCAAAATCATCAGAAAAAGATGTGAAAAGATGATAACATGATCTTACAATACAAGTTAATGAAATAAGAATGAAAAAACAGCCCAGTCCTAAAACTTTTTATACAGGTAAAACATCTTAAACGCGCTTATGATCGCTACTTCTGCTACGTGACTAATCGCAAATGCCAAACACTATAAAACAATCAGATGCTTTTACCTATCCAGTAGGAATCAAACAATTCCTCTAAGATGTCACCTCGTCGACATATGCAAAGTCACCTTAATGTGAAATAGAAAAAGTGAAAAGCGTTTGAATTTACATAATTCTTGTTCCTAATTCAATATAAATCACAACACACATCTGTGCAGAAAGAGGTCAATGGACAGAAGCTGGAAAGTGTCACAAGCCTCAAGTACATGGGATCAATTATCACAGATGATGACTCCAAACCATAACTACTTTGCAGGATTGCCCAGACAACATCAGCTATAACAATGTTGAGAAAAATATGGAAAGATACCAATATTGCTCTTGGTTCCAAAATAAGAGTGATGCACTCGATTGTCATATACATATTTCTGTACACTTTTGAAACACGGACGCTCGCTTTAGATCTACAAAGAAGATTTCAAACCTTGGAAATGAGATGCTACTACAAGATCTTTGGCATCTCATACATTGACCATATAGTCAACGAAGAGGTCAAAAATAGGATCCAAAGACCCATCGGACCCGATGAAGTGGAAAGGTCGTGTCTTAAGATCATTGGGACTGACAAAAATAATATTGCAATGCACAGTGAGAGCGTGCAGAAGAATAAAAGTTGAAGAAAGACAACATTCAGAAGTTGACAGGCATGCGATTTGAAGATTCGTAAAGGGCAGAAGAGAACAGGGAAAGATGTAGAGATATAGTTGTAAAGTCTAATGAAGTGCCCCAACCACCTCTTGGATTAAAAAGGTTGATACTGATGATGATGACAGTGAATTATCAAAGTCACGGCCTAATATTGAATATTAATATTAATATTTGAAGCCAGTGAATAATGAGCATATTTCATCTAGTTGGTGTAAGTATTTTCACTCATCGCGGATATATTTCATCGCGTGGTGGACGTGATTCATAACATACTGAGGTAAAAGATTTCAAACTGCATCCAGTGCTGTGTTCTGTTTATATTCGCACATAAAATATCAGCAGTAATATATGTCTAGTTCCCAAACCAATATAAAACACCACATAGAACTTTAAAAGTGTTATGCCTGTTGTGAAATATATATTTGGTTTGCCAGCATGCGAGACAGCTATTCTCACCACAAGACCAAGCAAGCGTCGAAACGAAGGTCGAATTTCGTATTATACGGTTATAGATGCCGAATGACAACAGGCAGTTAAAATGGTTCTGGTCTTCACTTCCAGTGAATTATCAAAATTCGACGAAAATCATATAGAATTTATTTATCGGCTCTTTTTTTTAAATACATCTACCTAGACAGAGCTTCTTCCTTCGAAACCATGTCATTTTCATGCTGACTCGTCAACTGATTGATCTCGGATTTGGCAGATGGTAAGCTGGAGAGAGAGAGAGAGAGAAAGAGACAGACAGACAGACAGACAGACAGGAGAACAGGTAAATATTTGCTTTGAAGCGAGTGAATAATGCGTATATTTCATATAGTTGACATAAGTATTTTCACTCATCGCGGATATATTTCATCGCGTTGGGACGTGATTCTCAGAGTAGATAAAAAACACAGTATTTGCTCCTAGAAAAGAAAATACTTAACGTTTCGCACCCACGAGACGCAATATAGCCATCATTAACTCGGATCAAGCAAAGCTTCCTTATTGGCTGGCATTATGTATATGAGAGAGAGAACAAGCGTCTTCCACTCGTCTTGGACACAGACGTATCACGTATTCATATCATAAGGTTATAGATGATGAATGACAAAGTGCAGTTAAAACATTTCTGGTCTTCAACTCGAGTGAATTATCAAAATTCACTGAAAATCATATATAGTTATTTATCAGGCTTTTATTAAAATACATATCAGAGGCGTAGCTAGAGTATTTGGAGCCCAGGGACCAGATTCATTTTTACACCCCCAGCACCCCTGAACTCTGAAACCCATTATTTGTAGAAACAATTCCACATGCAACCTATTTAAAATCACATTTTGGCGCCCCATTAGCCTGGTGCCCATGGACATCCGTCCCCTTATGCCACCATCCCCAGGCAGCTACGCCTCTGATATATCTACCAAATAGCTTCTTGCTTGGACTTCCTCTCATTTTCTAGATTACTCGTCAACTGATTGAACTCGGATTTGGACGATCGTAAGCTGCAAGTATGTATGCAAGCTGTAAATTGCTGCACTTAATGCCTCGGAGAGAATATATATATATATATATATATATATATATATATATATATATATATATATATATATATATATATATATATATGTGTGTGTGTGTGTATAGAGAGAGAGAGAGATTTCATCGACGGATGACACACTTGTGACTGTAATATAAAATTAGATGCTCCGATCATGTATGAAGTGCCCCAATAAATTCAGCCTTTAGCAATTCCAGTAGTGCTGATAATAATGATTAAAGTCGATATGTGATATCGAACATTTATCACAGATGTTTTATAAGTTTAGAGAAGTACCCTTCTTTTCAGAAAACTTCTTTATTTTAAATCAGTAAATTTTTATAACTTGCAGTTACATTTTCTTTATATTGTGGAATTTTGGCCCAGAGTTTTCACCAGTCCATACTACGATCCTCAAATCAGCACATTTTTAATATACGTTTTTATACCTCGGACCCAACAAGTATAATCACATGTAAACCTAAGACATAATGTTACCTCTGCATAGACCCCTCGAATGCCAAATGTTACAACTAACGTGGTTTGTAGATTTTCTGTACTGCCAGAGAAATTTATGAAATATTTAATATGCGTTGTAGGTGGTCTATAATGTCGAGAAAGATTCATGCATATTGAAAACGTGTTGTATATTTTCAGTTAAAGTATGTGCAAACGTACCAGGTCGTTTCGAAAGCCTCCTGGTTTGTCTCAAAAACAGGAGTAAGATCGTATGATGACTTTTGGAATGCCCATTGACGACAAGGGAATCATTAAGGACCGCCGAGCAGTCGAATGAAAATTAAGGTAGTCTGAACCAGCAGAAAGGATATGCGAATCACTGACAATGTGTGCCAAAGCTAACGCTATCGGGAAACATTGTTTTATATGGAAGGGGTTTCAAGATGTCCTGCTTAAGGAGGCTTGAAATTATTTGAATTCAGCCAAGTCAGAACACGTGAGATATTCAACTTATGAATCAGAGTATGTTATTTAGGCCTATTTAAGTAGAAGATTAACAACAATATAAAGAGGCTTCTGGTTACCTATATTAGACAGAGAAGTCAAATTTTCCACTATGGGAATGCTGGACTCGGGTAGTGCTTATATTCCTACTACTAACATGATCGGGAAACGTATTCGAAGAAACATTGAAAAGTACGAAACGAATGTGTATTTCCCTAGCATTTCCTTTGCATTGTCGACATTTGAAGCGTATTAATAAATCATAATAAAGAGGTATTTGAATGTCTTTATAATAAAGGTTCTTGTAACATGACCAACGCGTATTTTAAATGATGCTAAAAGGTCATTGTCTGGCAGTTCATTATTCGCGCATAGACATCATTTCTGGTAAGTTTACTATTGACTATTCGCATGCCAACATTAGGTCTCTTTTTCGTCTTGCGATGTTGTATGGTTTCATTCTCTGTTTGACAGTATCCCTGGGATAACTGAGTATACTTTGTAAAGGAGTTCCACTCTAATTCTATTCCATTCCTTTTATATTTGATCCTGTTATCAGATCATAGCGAAACATCACATTTCATATCTAGACCCTTTCAGTCTGCTTTCCATTTTTACCTTATGCATTATAAGGACTCTTTTAGTAAATGTCTGAAATATGCCTCGGGATCTTTAGTTACGCTAAGACTTTGCCACCCAGAAAAGTAATGTTTCTTTCACTCACCTTGCATCTGGGTTAGTGTTATGTTGATCTAAATTAACCTGGAGACTTTATTTTAGTCGTAACACTCTTGCTGCCATTGACCTCAACTTGAACGTCTCTAGACTACCTTGCAGTTTATCCGTTATGCGATCACCAAAATGTGCCATTTTTGACAAGGCGCACAGAAACCAACTCAACTTGTAGATGAAAAATGTAGATACTTAAAGAAAGCTCCATTTGAGTTCTGTGTTTGCATGTAATGTTCATGAAACAATCTTGGAATTTAATGAATTTTTTAAACTTCAAAACACCATATAAAGTCAACGGTAAATCTGCCCGTTGACCACAAATATGACGGATGATGACGTCATTCGAAAACTCTATATTGTTCCGTCTAAAATTGATTTCATCAATTTTATAAACTTTACCGAACACGGTATCAAAATTGTGTGCAAGTTTGTGATTTTTAACGTAGCTTTAATAATTTTTCAGTCATATCACTACGATGTCTGCAGTGAGGCATTTTATGGTGATGTCTAGCACTGGGGCATCATGGCACAAATATGTAGCATGATGCCCCACCCAATTCCATTATCCTGACACCAGACCGACCAGTCCTAACACTAACCTCTTAATGCAGATCGCCAAGCGAGGTAGATTCTAGTGCTATTTTTGCAACTTCTTCGTATGACTCGGTCAGGGTTCGAACCCATGACCTGCCGTATCCGAGACGGGCGCTCTAACCACTAGGACTCAGGATTTCATACCTACAACAAGTTGTTTCAGTACACCAATAAGCACCTGATTTGACTGAATGGGAAGCACTGTTAAAATATGTTTTACCCAGGCACATGTGTGTGTGTTTCTTTTTTTTTTATATTCTTTTCTATAGAAATAACTACAATATGTAAATAAGTGTCGAAAACACGCCATGTTATGCCGATATTCTTCTTGGAGCATTGTTATCATGCCATTAATTGAAGTCAAAACTGTTTATACAATGGGGAAGTAAAGCTTTAACTTATCTTAACAATTAGGTTACAAGGATAGATAATAAAACTTCCATGTCTCATGTTGTTATTCATGTCATGACTTGCTGTTTAATATAGATAGTGGAGCGGTTTACAATGCTATCTCTAAGTGCGACAAAACTGAGTTTATCCTCGATGAGAGTAGCATATATTGTATGCAAGCGTCTCTATCTCTGTACACGTTGTAGATATAATAACGTGATAAGATTTCAGTACCTTTTGCATTCAAGACATACCTGAGTGTTTCATGACTTTCTTCTCGCATATGACCAGTTGTAGTATGTTTTTTGCCCTTTTTTGTCAAAAGCATTGGTATATTCATCGTAGAATATTTAAAGTAAATCGATTATGATTCCGTTACTTTGCAATAATGCATTGATATTAATACATAATATGTTCTTAGATCGACAAATATATATCTGCGGAATCCAAAAATAAAGCCACAAAACTAGTTCTTAAATGGAGCCTGCCTTAGCAACATTGGAAACATATAATGATTCAGATACTTACAATGTATTGTGATAGTAGAGCAGAACAACTTAACATAAATCTTTTTTATATTTATTCCACAATTCGTATTTCGAATTTTCGACAATAATAGGTTGTTGGGAGTGGTGTACATTTGTTCCTTGACATTAGTTTGTTAATTATCTCGAAGAGCTCTTTGCAGCTAGAACTCTCCGTGATCTTATTACTGTAGTGGGATAATTGTGCTAAATGGACTTTGTTTGTGACGTTCCTCTTAGCGGCTTCATATAATTGTTTATCAATAGTAATTCTGATGGAAAGCAAAAGCATAAGTGACAAACTTAGAGACATAATCGTGTTTTGTATCTTATATGTTTTCAGCATGTTTTTTATGTTTTCCAATTTCATTGTTTTTGTCATTTGCTTTTCTGTAATATAGTCATGTCATTATTCATGGTGTAAAGCGCTTAGAGCTTTGAAATATTAGGCACTATACAAAGTCCTCATTATTATTATTATTATTATTATTATTATTATTATTATTATCTATGCTCTTCAGCTATGTCTTTTAGCAGTGCGAAGCTGAACCATAACACTGCTATACCACTGAGAACAGTTTTGTATTGATACTCTGCATTTGAAGGCTGGGACATGTTTTTCAAGCAATGAATGCAGGCAGTTATCGAGTTGTTCTGTTGTTGGATGTAGGTAAGTTGTTAGGTTTTCTAGGATGTCATGCATTAATTTGGTTCTATTTATCATACGGAGGATTCTGTTAGTAGCAATAAAGGTGGAGGGTTAGGGACTGATACGTCGAGATGGCATATAATGCAGATGTGATCTGATGCAAGTTCATGGGTTACAAGGGTGGATTGCAGAATATTATCTTCAGGTCTATAATGTGACCATGTTTATGAGTGGGTTGGTTAACTGACTCTTTAAGGTTGAAACATAAATGGAATTTAGGAGTTTTGACGTGTATGGGTTTCCAGGACAAAGTGAAAGTTGAAATCTCCAATAATAATTAGGTTCCCACCTATCGAATTTCGATACTCCAGAATATTAGGAAACTGCTTAAAAAAAGATTCAGTCAGCTTATTTGTTTTCTACTAGGAGGTGGGCGGTAGAGACAGAAAAATTGACTGACTTTTGTTCCAGTGTGAGTGTTGTTTGGACTAGTTTAAACGATGTGTGGCAGAAATTGAAAGTTGTGTTGTATTGAAGGCATTTTATCTTGGAATTATTTGTGATAACAGCAACTTCACCTCCTCGACAGTTGCGGGGGATTGATGGTGTAATCGGTGGGTGTTAAATCCGTGCACTTTGGCTCATCGCCTGATGTTTTTAGCCATGTTTCTGTTATGAAGAAGACATCGATATTCTGGTCGTTGACAACATTATCTATTTCTGTACGCCTTTCGTAGTCATATCCCTGGGACAGTTGACACAACGATTGACGATCTAATTTGAATTTGAACCTGGTTGTCAAATTTAACGGCCGAATTTTCAAATTATCTGTTACGGATGATAGGGAAATAACTGTAATTCTTCGTTTCATAAATCATCTTCCAATGCATCGTCAATTGTACGCTGATGACACCCAAATATACAAGTCTAGCCACCGAACTGGCATTGATGCTACAATCTAAGGAGTGGGGCTATTCTGATCAAGATACAGACTTTCTTATTCACATCCTTTACCACAAACAATAGATAGCAGCAACACCAATATTACAATTCACACAGTCGGTATGAAACATAGGTGTTAATCTGGACAGTACTCTCAGATTCCACTAACATGTCATGAACATATTCAAGGCTGCATATCTTCAGCCTGTACGCATCAGCTCCATTCGCAAATATATTTCAGTTGATGCCACTAAAACACTTGTTTGTTCATTAGTAATGTCATTAGCACTTTAAAGATTGGACTACTGTAGTTAAATTCTAGCTGGTTAGTCTCAATATATACTAGTGAAACTTCAAAAAGTTCAAAACACCTTTGGTCTGATTATCTTTATTGCATCATGTTCAGAACATACCACCCCGCCGGTCTGTACCCTACACTGGCTATCCATTCAATCCAGAATCAAATACAAAAATTGTTCTCTGTGCTACGTTTTACAGACAGACTCAAGTCCAACATGCCAATCCAGTCACACATATGTGTATACACCAGCAAGTTACTTACGCTCCTCTTCTGCCAATCGTAAGCTCATTGTTCCCACTATGAAAACGAAGTCATATGGACAACGTTCTTTTGCATACCAAAGCCAAGAAATTTGGAACGAATTGCCCATTGAAATTAGAAACAAAGATATAGTAATCCCTTTCAAGAGTACCCTTATAACTCACCTTTGTCGACTGAAGAACAAACTTTAAGACCTAATAATATTTTCATTATTTGTTATGTATTCCAATTTCATCATTTTTTTCTCTAGTCATATAATTATGGATGTTGTAAAGCGTTTAGAGCTTTTAAAGATTAGCCGATATACATAGTCCTCATCATTATTGCTATTATTATTATTATTATTACTATTAATTTAGAAATACAAACACATACGAGAAACTGGGGAAAACGATGGATCACTTATGAGGGGCTTATCATAAATAATTAATTATTTAGACCACAAGATGATAAACAAAATGAATTTAAGTATTGCTATGTTTTAAAACCAAATTCAACAATGTCCTAATATATTCTTAAAACAGACTTTATCTACAGTGATATACACATCCTTCCATCAACTCCATTATGTATTGCCATACAAGATTCTGTCCTAATAGAAAGTCATTTTCATTTAGAAAGCACCAAAATTACACTGCGAAATTATACTCTACATAGCATTGAAGGATATATTATTCATTGTGAAACTTGATATGTGAGACATGATCCATACACAAACAAATACGCACACTAATAGACATGATCCACACAAACAAATGCGCACAGTAATAAACATGATCCCGACACAAACATTATATATATATATATATATATATATATATATATATATATATATATATATATATATATAGCGAAACTCATCAATGATATACAAAATTTGCAAAACGTAGTCATTTCATTGATACATATGAAATATCTTGCACGCTTGTAAAACTATCATTTCCTAGCATTTTATTCTTAAAAGGAGATTGTTCACGAGACGGCTGCCATATTTGCATGGGCGAGTTTGTATGTTTCTGATCACACGAGTCATGCAGTTCCTCGCCTTCGATATGCTTCGAGTAATTGTTTCAATTTTGGAGATACATCCCTTTTATTGTTTGCCATTTTAATTTTGTCAAGTTTTGTAAACGCATTACAACAGAGCATATAAAATCTTACTATTCTTTGCTGTAGACGATTTGCTGCCTTCAATGTATGAAACAAAGGTAATACGGACAGTACAGCATAGACGTTGCAGTCCATAGAAAACAAAAGCGTTGGGCACAGTGCAATACAAGCAATTCAGTTCTTATACAAAACAAAGGTAATACAGACATTGCAACGCAAGATATTCAGTCCATATACAATGTAAATTGTAATAACGACAATGAAGTACAATGCCGACAGTAAATTATAATAAGGACAATGACGTTCAATACCGACAGTAATTCTAGGTCACTCAAACAATTTAAATTGGTTTTATCAATTTTCCCCAAAGCTAAAGCTTATGTGCATAAACATCCCGTAATACATTTTATCCCGCACAGTGCAAGGACGAATTATAAAGTACTAGATAAGTATACGAGACTAAACAACCAGTCTATTTACATTGCACAGCGAATTTATCTTTGTCACATGTGTACCGTCTGATATGAATTCATTAGTTATGATTTTTTAAGAAATTTCTTCGTTTGTTAGATTTTTAATAAATACGAATGAAATTGAATTCATAATCAAAAACATTTGGAAATTAATCAAAACATCTTACGTCTTTACTGTCAATTTATGACAGTATTCTCAAATAGTTCAAAGCTATTGCTGGTGGGAAAAAGGAAAAGAGATTTTTAAATTTTCTTTTATGCCAGACAAAATAAAGTAAGTGATTCTGTATGGTGTACTTTAGTGAAGAGATCAAGTTTATATTCATATCTTAAATGTATTATTCATAATTATCAGGAATGTAAAATTCACCAGAGATTACGCAACATGTATCCATTTATAAAAGAATGTAACTAATTTTCCAAATACAATGAACAAGTAGGTCTTGGTATACGAGTTTCTATGCACTTTCCGAATTTATCATCATCAGAAACAAAACTACGACCAGCCTCATTATCATGATTGAAAAAATTACATTGTATTAGCAACAACAAATATATGACCTTCTACAAAAACAACAAATTTTCAGTAGAATTTAAAGTACTGTATACACTTGATTTATATCAGAAACCTGTCTCTCCCTTTTTCCACAAATGGAAAATGAATTTAAGTAATATATGTGTGAGTCTTTCTGTCTGTCTGTCTCTTTAACTATCTGTATATATATATATATATATATATATATATATATATATATATATATATATATATATATATATATATATACATATATATATATATATATACTTATATATATATATATATATATATATATATATATATATATAGACTGTATATATATATATATACTGTATATATATATATATATATATATATATATATATATATATATATATAGACTGGTACTGGCTTGAGGTAAAATGAATGTAGGCATTTTATTGTGGTGTTTCTATTGATATTTCTGTACAATAAAAGGCTACAACGACAGAAGAGATAGAGGAGAATGAAGAACTGTGTATTATCCGTGGCAAGTAAATACAAAATAAATTATGTTTTACTTTATATTGTGTTCTCTTTCTTTTTTTCTTTCTCGAATATTCACAATATCACAAGTACATTGACATACACAATAATAATTTTACTTTATAACTATACATTCAATATATCAAACAATCTTGTTTGCTTAATACACAATTTTGTGTGTATGCTTCAAAAGCCATCAATTTCAGCATCAATGTTTTATGAACTTGATTCTATAAAATAAAGATTATATAAAATAAAATTTATGTTTTATAACATCAAAGATTAATTTTATTGGATACTGGTAATAAGACTAATTACATAAACTATATAAAAGAAAAACCTTCAGACAAAAATCTAGTCAATTTCCGAAATTTAGTCAAATCCAAAATTTGCGTAAATCAAAATATGGACCAATCCTTATTTTAGGGAATACCAAAATTTGTGTAACAAAAATCTGGACAAATCGGAATTTCGGGCTAATCCGAAATTGGTATAAATGAAAATCTGGGCAAATCAGAGTTTAGTCATTACAATAACATACCACTTTCATAGATGGCTTTTACCTGAATACAATTATTCATGACTGAGAAAGATATGGATATAGAATTTTTAAGTTATGGTCCGAAATTTGACAGACGGTTCTGATTTCAATGCAGTAAGTCTCTCGTCTGCAACGACGGGAGCCGTATTTATACTATCTATACCCTTGGAGAACCTCTAATGATTACAAAAAACGGTGACATTCGAGATTCTCCGTTTCGGGTTAGAAACGGTAACGCTACCACCTCGCGCTTAGCAGCATGGAAGAGTAGTGTTCCACGTTCCGGGAGGAACTATTTGATTGAAATACACTGTAAACAAATAAGGCATCATAACATATCGTCATCTAGTAACACATAAGTTTCTAACAGTTACTACAAACGTAGTGATGAGTTGAAATAATCATCAGAATGGATGACATAAATGTCGGTCGATCTTATCCAAAGCCGACATCTGCTTTCAACGGCGGACCGTCCCAAGGCAACGCGATGATTGGAAACAAGGAACATGTACGGCAACATTTTAAATAATCATACTAAACGTATGGATAAGATAAAATTGTGAGACTGGTATAGCAATATATATATATATATATATATATATATATATATATATATATATATAACAAGACTTTGAGTGTGTAGTGGCTAGGTTTCTTTTAAGAATAACTGCTTACAAACTCTACTAATACAGATAAACTACATATACGCAAAAACATCCAGAACTCATCACTAAAGACTTTGTCACCGGATGCTTTACCAGTGATGTCATCAAATTCGCGCGCAAATCAAAACTGTCTCTAAAACCAACGTAAATCCAGTTTTATCTTTGCATATTAATTCCATTTTATTTCAAGTAGAGGCCGACCAAATATCGGTTTGATGGCCTCTATCGGCATAGTTTATGTTTCGGTCAAAGCCAAAAAGTTAGTTTCGGCCGAAACTGATACTGACTTTCGGTCATCAGCCGAAGATCTACTTTAACTTTCAGAATGAAACGCTAGTGCTACGTCTATACCTTTGCTTATCAGCTGATCAGTCGGCGCAAGGCAATTTTACATTTAGCAAAGTTCTCTTACTGCAGGCTCTGAATGTTTACCTCTGGACTTGTTTTCAATTACTGTGGTATAGTATCATGATAAGGCTTATTTACTAAATCTTGTTTCGGCAATTTCGGTTTCTCTTTCGGTTTCTCTTCCGGTGGCCTAGTGGTAGAGCGTCCGACCCGGAAGCGGGAGGTCGTCGGTTCGATCCCCGGCCGAGTCATACCAAAGACTTACAAAAATGGTACTAACAGCTGCCTCGCTTGACGCTCAGCATAAAGAGGTTAGTGTTAGGACTGGTCGGCCTGGTGTCAGGATAATGTGACTGGGTGAGACATCATGCTACATGTCTGCGGCATGATGTCTCAGTGCTAGACATCACTATAAACTGCCTCACTGCAGACATCGTAGCGATATGACTGAAAAATTGTTAAAGCTACGTTAAAAATCCTAATCAAACAAACAAACAAATTCTCTTTCGGTCGTAGATGTAGTTAAACTTTCGGTTTCGACTTCCGTTTCCGCATTAAGTCAATTTATAACTTTCGGTCAGCCGTGCGCTTGTTCATTATGTAAATGGGTGAAGTTTTTGGTATTAGTTCATTTAACTTGTTACAGGAGTTTGTTGATTCCCAAGCTGTTAGAGTATCAAGCTATTAGTTTATCATCTATATCAACTACCAATGATATAACCGTAAGGTAATAACTTGAAAGGCAAAGACTTTAATATCACACACTGGCATAGCTTTACCTTATTTGTATGCATTTCTAAGCCTTAGATCGGTATTTCGTTGTACACACTATAAAACATTACCTAACGGCCTAATAAATATAATTATGTCTCTCTCCAATTACTCAACACTTAATACTTACTTATACATACAAAATATCCCGTCGACTGGTCATACCTTTTATGTATGAGAATATTATGTTAAAAACATTTTAGACTACGATTATCGTATCTGTATATTTCCAGGTTTCCCTTGAAAGTAGAATGGACAATTTGAGATAATGGAATAACTGTAGTTATAGGTCATTTGAATTTTTGACCTGTGTGTCGTTTGTCATGAAAGATCCATTAATGTTATCCTTCAAATCGTGTTTCATTGCCTTTCAAACGATAACTACTGTAGTCTCTAATGAAGCTTAAATATGATCTGTAATGAAGTTGTATTATTGGATATCTGTCTGATCCGGTTTGACACTATACATTTATTTTACTAATCTACTGGCCATTGCACAAAAGAAGAGATAAACCACGGTATAAGAAAGCTAATGTAATAGAAAACTATGTTTCTCCGAGAATACTACATCGCGAATCCAGCCCTAAAAAAGACAAAAATCGTCTTATCCTGTCTGTTTTTAGATAGACAAAGGAAATTAACCCTTGCACATGACCTACATTGATACCAACAAGTGTCGACACTATTTAGCTGAGCTTGATATTTACGTGGATGCTTGCATGTCGGGGTGGTATTGAATTGTTTATGTAATGTGATCGGGTAAGTATTCTCGGAGAAACAGAATTTACTAAACAAAGTTGTTTTCTCCATCGAATAGGTTCCCCTATCACACTGCTCTAGGAGAACAATTCCTACGAGGAGATTAGTGGCTGGATTCCGCAAATAAAAGATAACCGGTTCTCCTAATGACCCAAGCTATGCAGCCTGATATCCCTTGATCTGGGATTCGTGTATATGGCTAAAAAGATAAACTTGAGATCTTATCTACTACCAAATGTTTGACTGGCGAATCTAGCGAAGATAATTAACTGTTTTAGTTGGTCTAGTTGGAAGGGAAGATCGCAAAAATGGCTGTAAATCTCATGAACTGTAATCCCAATGTAGTTACTCAGATCTTGAGAGACCTCAGAGTACATTGAGCGTATGACTCACTTCAGCCACTAAGCAATGAACTGTGGTGTGATGTTGTGTTATGGGGCATCGCCCGGGAGGAAGAGATGTTGTCTCTAGCCCAGATATTCCCCTGTTTGTTTCAAGTAGTGCTTGAGGATGCGGGCAGGATCCTACTTGGCTGTTAAGCACTCTCAACTTATCTATGGAAGAGAGAGAGCATAATTGACGATTCATTGATTACCTACTGACGGCCATACATTCATGGAAATTGAACCTGCCTGTGTAAGGAGGGTCTTCAGAAACATCCGATCTGAACCGAAGATAGTTTGGGTCAGCTGAAGGGCGTGCATATCACTGACTCTACATGCCAAAGCTAAAGCTATCAAGAAACATGTCTTTATGTCTTGTACGATAGGAAGTTTAGCGAAGCATGAGCGAGATGTTCAAACTGGCTTGAGTGGATCCAATCCTAGACAATTTCAATCTTGGAAATTATGTTGTGGATTTTGAGATATCATTGTCATTTCTAATGTCTTATATGCCGTGATGACAGAATGCGTCCGATAATATATTCACATATAGCTGAGGCACACAAAGAGACGAAGTGGTGGGTTTGTCACCAGCCGCTAAACACACGCAACTTCCAATCGTAAGCCTTTGTGTTCTTGAGATTCTTTCAACAATTGACGGCTTCAATTGTTTGACTTGGAAGGAGCAAAATCATCTTGCAATTCAGAACTTGCTTCTTCTGTAATATATTTTGGTATTAGGATTATATGAGGGTAGACAAAACCCTTCTCAGCTGATTGACTTATGGGTCGTACACAGGTTGCCACCTTGTCGCAAAAGATCGATCATCGGTCGTCCACCGATGCCGACGATCAGGGAAAGATCGTTTGGTCGAGAGGCCACTCCGTGTAAAGGACCTGGCCTGTCTTGGATATGAGTCGCCGAGGACACTGAACCTGCCAGCCAGGAATACGTCTGACTTGGACACTGATACATAGACTTTCGAACCAGCGTAGACATTTCAACACCAGAAAAGCAGGTCGGATTATTTGTAGCCTCTCCCCACCCAAATAAAGAGGTAATTCGCCACTGTCGAATTCCCGGGCATGATGAGAACAGTTTTGCCCGAGACTTTATCTTCCCGGAGTAAAAGGCATCGATATCAGCCTTTATTTTGTAGGATGTTGATGTGTAGAGGCCACTATTCTAGTTTCCACGTGCCGACATTGGTAGTGCAGTCTGACAACTCGTGGGTGTACCGACCTTGCATACTGTCGTCGATTCAGATTGTTATATTTGCTTCGTATGTTTGCAGACGCGTTCTCTTGGACAGCAAACAAAGATTGAGCCACGGAAGCAATCTCCTGATCAATCCGGATAACACGAAAGATCTCCTGATCCAGACGGGTTCATCAAGGTAATCTGAGTAGGGTGCCACTAAACCGGCTGTGACATGTGTTAGGATGTACATAAAATGCGTCTTAGCGAAATCAGGTCAGCCGTCGCATTAAACAAACCAAGCAGACACAACAACTCCATTGTTTAAATCCAAGGTTTGATGGAAACGGACTCGACAAGATTTCAAATTGTGAACAACTCCTTTCAAACATATGGGTTGGATAAAGATCCAACATTTTTCGGTTTGCTAGCAAACCCAGATGACCCAAAGGAGACAGATCGTTCCTGTCCTGCAGCAATATCAATCTTACCATGTGTTTCTGAAGTATGTCGTAAAGGTACGCTGTCATCATTGTTGAGAACGTTGATAGAAATGGAAAGACGACTCAATCCTTCATCTCAGTGAAAGTCCCGGGCTAAGGTTGAAGCCATTGAGAAGATCTGTTGATTAATATAATATCACTTGATCAACAAAGTGAAGATATTTGCGTGAAACATGTGAATGGGGCTGTGAAAGTATGCTTTGGTCAGGTCGAAATTGACGACATCCTTGTCACGTCGGACGGACAGGAAGATCAACCTCGCCATCTCAGTCTTGAACTTGGAAGAATGATAAATCGATTGAGGTGGTTCAAATCGATTATATGCCTGACTGTGCCATGCGATGTTTGAATGAGAAATAACCTTTAAAACCCGGTGAATGTGGTACTCGTACAATCTTCACCTCCTGCTTGGAAAGTAGGAACCGAATGTCATGTTCAAGTTAGGAATCCCTCTAACGATCTGTTGAAAAATTCCACGAAGACTGGGGAGAAATAAACGGGTGTAGTTTGACAAAACGAAACACGAAGACCATCCCAAATTACAATAATCACCCAACATTCACATGGGAAGATGGAGATCCAGTAATCTCGAAAGCTCAAGAGACGACCGCCCACTGGTAGGCTGTATAAAGGCAGACGAGGGAAGTATGAAAATAATTGAGGTGAAGAGACTTGAAGGAGAAGATTGTAACCAGTAACACAACCAGATGGATAAATAATTAAGATTTATAGATACAACTTTGTCTTTTGTACACTTTCTATAGAATGAGATCATTCGATTACATTGTATGTATGTATGTAGGTATGTATGTATGTATGTATGTATGTATGTATGTATGTATGTATGTATGTATGTATGTATGTATGTATGTATGTATGCATGCATGCACGCACGCACGCACGCACGCACGCACGTACGTACGTACGTACGTACGTACGTACGTATGTATGTATGTATGTATGTATGTATGTATGTATGTATGTATGTATGTTGATTACTGGTGATGTTTCAGTTGCATGACGATTTGTCTCCATCGTCATCATTATCTTTTATTAAAGAATCGTTCAGATCGATTAGGAAGCAGGTACAATTATTTTTTTTTCATTTCCCACATCAATTGATTTGACTGAATAAAATATTTTGATCTGCTTTATCCACATTGAATTAGTATCACGAGCCTGGCATTGGTTACATTCCTTGGAGCAAATCACTTTTGCATCAGTTTTATGAGGGGCGAATTCCTCTAGCTGTTACATTTTATGTAATTTCTGTATCATATATTGTTCTGAGAGAAAGAAAGAAACGAGAAATGGAAAATAAAAAAAACTACATGATCAGGGCATTAAAATGAAAGGAATATTAGTTGTTCAAGTGAAAGGTATACTTTCTAGAAAGTTGTAAAAAATGACCTAAATAAACATTAATTATTAGTTTATTGATTTGTTCAAGTAAGCATATAAAACTCAAGTACACAATGACCAAATACGTTGATGAACGGAAGTTCAAGAAACAAGATACGCCATTTTTTCACAATCATATCAGCTTCTACGCCAACATATTTATTGATTGAATATAATTAACATTTGGTATACGTAACATTGAAAATGTATCAGGGTATATGTAAACATTTTGAATGTGAATGCATCAATATATATATATGCATCAAACAATCGATCTACAAAGGATTCAACTATATTTTAGAAACCAAAGTAGTTTATTCATATTTAGAAAACAAACTCCATTGCGAAACCAACACATGACATGATTCTTGGAGACAAAATATGCATGATTGTCATATCCATTAAACGTTTGAATTATTGATATTTTTCAATATTATTTCAGCAGAAAAATCATGGTACGGCTTATTGTCATGAAATTAAAAAGAACACAAGAAAACAGTGGATTTAAGGCTTAGGTGGGGTTGGTTTAGAACCGCAAGATAAGGTGCAACCTAAGTATACAAATGGTACGGGTTAATTGCAAGTTGGTATATGTTTGTTACATTAGCCTTTCATCATCAAGTGTTGAACGTTCTGGTAAACATTCAATAAAGGAAATTATTGCAAAATGTTTACGTTTTCTACAATGGATGAAGTTCCAAGTAAATAAGCAATAGCAAAACAAGGATATAATCTAGTCTCAAAGTGATGTCTTAAGGTACACTTAAAACCATTATGACATTTCATCAAACGTTTAAAAAAATAATCTTAAGTTTATTATTACATATAATATTAAATATTAACCTTGATTAATATTTTTTTTATAGAAATATAACGATGAAATATGTTAAGTCGATAATAAGAACAATTAAAGCATATTGCCATTATTCTCGTGGTAGCATCTTTCACAGTTGTCCCATCGTCTCCTTCTTTGTTCCCTGTGCTACACCTTTGGAGAGCATTTTCCCACCTTTGTAGAGATACAGAACAGGCCACACAACAAATTCTTCATATGGCCCCTCTTTGGTGTATTCCCTGTGCTTGTTGGAATCAAATTTCTCGTCGGCGCTCTTGCTTCCATCCATAACTAGTTGTGGATCCTGAACAGACATATACCAGCAAACCTCGGTACATTTGTCGATGTATCGTTTTATATTATGATGTTGCAAGCAGCCTGCGACAGCGTCCTGTAAGTACCTTTTCTCCAAACGACGAAGCACGAGCTGTAAAGTGAAAGAAAAGTTATAATCTATCAGAATATATTATATTATATTATATTATATTATATTATATTATATTATATTATATTATATTATATTATATTATATTATATTAATATTTTATATATATATATATATATATATATATATATATATAGAGAGAGAGAGAGAGAGAGAGAGAGAGAGAGAGAGAGAGAGAGAGAGAGAGACGAGGGAAGTATGAAAATGTTTGAGGTTAAGAGATTTGAAGGAGAAGATTGTAACCAGTAACACAACCAGATGAATACATAATTAAGATTTATAGACACAACTATGTCTTTTGTACACTTTCTATGGAATGTGATTATTCGATTACATTATTAGTAAATATGTATGTATGTATGTATGTATGTATGTATGTATGTATGTATGTATGGTTGTATGTATGTATGTATGTATGTATGTATGTATGTATGTATGTATGTATGTATGTATGTATGTATGTTTGTATGTATGTATGTATGTATGTATGTATGTATGCATGTTGATTACTGGTGATGTTTCAATTGCATGACGATTTGTCTCCATCGTTATCATTATCTTTTATTAAAGAATCGTTCAGATTGATTAGTAAGCAGGTACAATTATTTTTTTTCTATTTCCCACATCAATTCATTTGACTGAATAAAATATTTCGATCTTCTTTATCCACAATGAATTAGTATCACGTGCCTGGCATTGATTACATTCCTTGGAGCAAGTCAGTTTTGCATCAGTTTTATGAGGGGTTAACTCCTCTAGCTGTTACATTTTATATAATTTCTGTAAAGTGACGGGAAATGGAAAATAAAAACATTACATGATCAGGGCATTTAAATGAAAGGAATATTAGTTGTTCAAGTGAAATGTATACTTTCTAGGAAGTTGTAAAAAACAGACCTAAATGACATTAATTATTAGTTGATTGATTTGTTCAAGTAAGCATATAAAACTCAAGTACACAATGACCGAAAGGTCTACTGGAGAGAAGGTAGTTGGATGTGGTGTACATTTGTTCATGACATTAGCTTGTTAGTTATCTCGAAGGGCTCCTTGCACCTGGAACTCTCCATGATCTTAGTACTGTAAAGGGGTAATGTGGCTAAATGGGTTATGTATGTGACGTTCTTCTTAGCGGCTTCATAATTTTGTTGAAGAATAACGCGTCTGGTGGAAAGCCAAAGCCTCTCTGTCTTATGTCGATGTATTTTAGCTGTGCGAAACTGGTCCCGAACGCTACTATGCCACGGAGATCACTTTTTTAGTGATACACTGCATTTGATGGATGGTTAATGTTATTCAAGCAATGAACGCAGTTATCGATTTGTTCTGCTGTAGGAGGAAAGCACTTTGTTAGGTTTTCTTGTATGTCATGCATTAGTTTGGTTCTATTTATCAAACGGAGGTTTCTTTTAGTAGCATATCAAGGTCGAAGGTTTGGGACTGTTGCATATCTGATGCATATTCGTGGAATTCAAGGGTGGATTGCAGAATATTATTATCAGGTCTATAAATAATCCAGTCTAAAATATGACCAAGTGTATGGGTGGGTTGGTTAACTCATTGTTTAAACATGAATATAATCTATTCTTTTTGACGTCTTTGGGATTCCATAGGTGTTAAAGTGAATGTTGAAATCTCCAAGAACAGTTAGGTTTGACCTATCGAATTTCCATACTCTTTTTTTCCCTGCTAGGGGAGGGCGTTTGAGACAGAATAAAATCACTGTATTGTGATCCAGTGTGAGTGCTGTTTTGAACTTGTTAAAACGATGAGTGTTAGAAATTGAAGGTTGTGTTGTACTTAAGACATTTTATCATGGAATTTTTCTGATGACAGCAATTACATATCCGAGAGAATTAAGTTGTAACCACTTGATGGAGTAAGATGTGGTTGATACATCTGCGCACTTGGCCTCATCGCCTGATTTTTTCGCCATGTTTATGTCAGGAAGAAGACGTCGATATTTCATGCTCTCCGAGCCAGTCACATTATCCTGATAAAATGCCGACTAGCCAAATACTAGCTTTCAAAAGCTGAGTGCCCAGCGATACATGTGTTACTACCATTTTTGAAGACTTGCGTATGACTTGGCTGAGCTTTGAACCCGCGACCTCCAGCATCTAATGCAGATGCATCCAATCACGAAGCCATTGGACAGGTCGTCCAAATGTAGGTATTGGACCAATTATTGTTGTACTGCAAGATACATGTCTACTAGACTATTTAATATTCTAGACTATTGAATATTCTAAACTACTAAATATTCTAGACAATTGATTATATTGAACTGCAGCCAATTGACACCTAAATGGATTTAATTCTTTTCCAGACATCAATATATGTAGAGCATTTACTTTTTTTTGGATATACTGTATTTTATTTATTACCGAGGAAATAGCATATAGAAACACGAATCTATGTTATAAATGATGGCCAAAGGCAGGATACTCAAAATAATGTTTGGAAACACTTGTATTTCAAGAATGAATACAAATTATCCAACTCTAAAGAATGGAAACATGTATGTTATATATGCCATGATCTGGAAAATATTTATTTTATATTTTATCATATTAAAAGTAGGATAAATGGGAAATCAATTAGAGGTTCAATGTCTAAATAGTCAACTGGTGTTGTTTATGTGGTTACGCGTTCATACAAACAAGTTCACCGCTTTATAATATTACTTTTTTAACTTTATTCGCATACTTGCATGTCAAATATTCACTGCGAAAAATCAAGTGGCAAAATGAAGGTTTAGTGTTAAGGTGCTCCAAGATTCTTACCTCTCTAGTATCTTCAAGAAGTTTGGGTGCTATGTATTTTATTCCGTCTTTGATGGTTTCTAATATTTCCGTCGGTATCTTTGTGTTTTCCTAAAGTTGTAGGATAAACATAAATTGGATACTGCTTTGATTAATATTAAAACAGATTTCCAAAAATCTATACAAGTATAACAGACGCCTACATGCATTACAATAAACAGGGATAGTAAGAATGGAACATTAATTTTAAAACTGGAAAAATGATGACGATTATGTAAAAATCCAAGTAGCTATTTATTATTTTCATGAATGATTTTACAACTATTGTTCTGATCGTCAAATTTTAGCTGCTTTAACAAATTAGTCAATCTTTAACAGTCAAAAGGCAATATTCGAACAGGGCTAATGGCAGAATATATCAATATGAAAGAAACCAATTCCACCGTACAATATCAACTATTATTAACATTATAAGTCGTAACTATTGCTATCTTCACGCCGACAGTAAAAACGTTACATATGATGCTATATATATAATTATTCTGTACTCAAGAGATTCAAAATTACAACGCTACTTTGCAAATTAATATTGTGGGAAGATCATCGCAATGAAACGACAGTTTGGTGAAATCTTGAGTTAGTCTGTGACATTCCTTTCATTGGCATAGAAAGAACATTTAGTTCCCTCTACTGGCCGCTATGCAAAGCTTACCTCGTATTGGCCCGTACCTAATCCAAAGTGAAAGAAAATTTATTGGCCATACTGCTTTGCATACTGCTCCGATATGATAAATATGCCTGATTCCCATACCAATAGATTTAAGCACTAATTAATAAATTCATGGTACAATGCAAATTCCCCAATAGCATGCATCACATTGGAACAAGAAATAGACTCAACGTTAATCAGTAGAGACCGTTTAACTTCAGTGTTGAGTAATATTTATCGTTGATACTCTTCATTAAAGTTATTTTCCATAGGATCAAATAATAAACTCACTGTCTGAATGCATTGCAAGAAGATTGAATTTACCATTATGGAATAATACTCTACCTCATAAGCATTCTCAGTTTGTTTTACAACAACTACAGCACGTGCATGACCGGATCATCATAATTTTCTTTATTCAAATAACATCTAATTTAATTTTGACCAGTACATAACAAATTTCGTTCAGGTTTATTGGTCACAACTGTACATATAATAAAATCTAATTAATTTTGACAGGTACAGTATAAAAGTCGTTCAGGTCTATATGTCATAACCATATGTATGTTCAATAATTTACTTTTAATTACCAAGTTAAATATATTTACATTCAATAGGGATCGCACAGAACAAGAACGTAAAGACATTATATTTTTTAACCTTTCATTTCAATTGCGAGATCATAGAATCCGTGCGAATTGTTTTTTTTAGAAAAACGATATACTTTCCGAGATTATCATCAAGAGAAAAAAATCACTAGTTAAAACCTAAAGGCGATTGAACAACGTATTTTTTATCAAGAACGGTTAAGATTGAAAAATATCAGATGACAGGAGTAAGCAAAGGACGCAAAAGATGCAAGTAAAATATTTCTTTACCTATATTTTTCATACCAAATATTCCATATATTCACAAATGTTATATAGATATATATATATATATATATATATATATATATATATATATATATATATATATATATATATATATATATATTACAATTAAATAAAAACAACTTAAGATTCAAATGTAGATGGCAACTTACAGATGGTACTGATGGTTTAACAAAAGCTTCCTCTATTGTTTTCATTTTTGAGAAAGATAACTCGCTGCATACTGAATGAATTTCCTGAAAGTATAAAATTCTTTAGCTTAATATATTGATCTTAATATTTTTCATTAAAAGTTCATGAAACGAGTATGTGGGTGTTCGCATTATGTTCATCTAATTATTAAATGTAGATACAAAACGAATATATATATATATATATATATATATATATATATATATATATATATATATATATATATATATAATAATAATATTAATAATGAGGACTTTGCATAGCGCCTAATCATTAGAAGCTCAAAGCGCTTTACCCCATCAATAATGATACGACTACACTAAAGAAAAACAAAGGACAAAAGAAATGAAATTCGAAATCTTAAACGTGCTGAAAACATAGGATACAAAACAATATTTGGTCTATAAGTATGTTCATGCAGTCGAAAAAGGTGAACTTTAAGAGCACTCGTAAAAGGGACCACTGTGTCTTTGTCTCTAATTTCAATGGGCAATTCGTTCCAAATCGGCGGGCCCTGGTATGCAAAAGAACGTTGTTCATATGACTTCGTCTTCATAGTGGGAACAATGAGTATACGATTGTCAGAAGAGAAGCGTAAGTATCTTGTTGGTGTATAGACAATGGTGAAAACAGATAGGTATGTTAGACTGGAGTACGTCACTGAAACATACCACAGAGAAGAAATTTTGTGTTAGTTTCTGTATCAAATCAATAACCAGTGTAGGGTACAGAGCAGTCGTGAGGTGTGCTCAGATCGAGGTACTCTAAAGATGATCCGAGCAGCTGTGTTATGAACATTTTGAAGTTTCTCTATTACATATTGTGACAAACAAGACATAACTGAGTTACAATAGTCCAGTCTTGAAAGTACTAATGATCACGCAAGTGTTTTAGTGACATCAACTGAAAGATATTTATGAATGGAACTGATGCGTCTCAGTTCAAGATATGCAGCCTTGCATATGTTCATGACATGTTGGTGCAATGTGAGAGTAATGTCTGGAGTAACAGTGTAGGTTTCGTACTGACTAAGAATTTAATGTTGGTGTTGCTGATATTTATTGTCTGAGGTAAAGGATGTGAATGAGAAAGTCTTTGTGTTGTGGTCAGAATAGCCGCAGTTTTATCATTCATCTTTAGCTTCTTAAATGTCATCCATGATTTCACATCAGAAATGCACCTCTCTACTCCATGGATTGTAGCATCAACTTCTAAATCAATTGAGTGGCTAGACTTGTCTATTTGGGTGTCATCAACGTACAATTGGTGAGACACTGGGTGATGATCTATGACAATTGAGAGCAGCTGAGTGTAAAGAGTAAAGATAACAGGTCCAAGAACAGATCCCTGTGGAACACCACAACATAGATCAACAGGGTTGGAATGTATTCCATTTGCATATACAATTTGTGTCCTGTTGACTAAGTAGGACTTTAACCACTGTAAGGCTATATTCTGAATGCCAAATACATCCTGGAGACGGTGAAGCAGTATATCATTGTCTATTGTGTCAAATACTGTCCACAAATCAAGGAAGGCGAGGACTGTAATATCTCCGCTATCCAAAGCGGAGAGAATGTCATTAAATACTTTCAGGAGAGTAGTTTCTGTACTGTGGCAAGTGCGATATGCAGACTGTACATTGCTAAAAAGACTGTTTAATTCAAATGAGATACAAGTTTGGTGAGAACAACCTTTTATAAGATTTTGTATATGAATGGGAGATTAGAACCTGAGCTGTGGTTCTTTAAACCGTTCTGGTCAAGTGTTGTTTTTTTTCAGCAGATGGTTTACGATGGCAATTTGGAAAATAGAGAGGTTCAAATGCTCCTAATAGTTGTTGCTGAAATTCTGTATCATAACTGTATGGTGACGAGTCAATTGAATCTCTACTGGTTTGTACCTTGTCACGGAAGAAATTATATATATATATATATATATATATATATATATATATATAGTGGACGTAGTCCAGCTGCTCTAATTATCATTATAGAAAACGAAGGACAGAGCGCACCTCATTCTACCTGTACGTAGTTTACTATAGTATATAACTCAAAAACACGTAGAAGATGTCAAAAGCAAACACCATAAATTATAAACCAAAAACACGCTGGCAATAATAATGATTAAGGAAGTAGACATTTGTAAGTCTGTCCTTGGAATGAAAAAAGCTGAGTTTTAAGAACACTCATAAATGAGATTACAGTGTCCTTGCGGCTTAGGTCTATGAGCACCTCATTCCACATACCTCGACCTTGGTACGCAAACAACATTGTGATCTTTCCTTATAGGAGTGGGAACAACAAGAAATCGATTGTCAGAAGAGGAGCATAAATTTATAGATCAGGTCTACACATGGGAGAGGTCAAGTAGATATACTGGAATTGAGCCAGTCAATGAAATAAAGCATATAGCACAAATTTAGTTTATTTTCAAATTCTGAATCGAGCGGGAAGTTTACATCAGAGAGGTGTGTACTCATTTCTTCGTGCCTTAAGGATGATCCAATTAATAGGTCGTTGGAAAGTTTTGAAGTTTATATAATAAGTACTGAGAGGAATGAGATATGGATGAATTACAATACTCCCGCCTTGAAAGTACTAAAGAACATACATGTGTTAGTGCCATCAATAGAAAGAAAACTGTAAATTGAGCTCATGCAACTCTGCTCCAGATATGTAATGGCAACATACTGTCGACAGTTACACCTAGATCTCATATAGACTGTGCAATTTCAATGTTAGTATCACTGATAACATATGGTAAAATATATAAATGACGATGTGTTTGCGTAAAGATCAGGATGACTTCGGTTTTATCATCATTCATTGGAAGCGTGTTACATGCATCTTCTGACGGCTTAGATTGTCAACTCAAAATTAACTTGGTAGCAAGAACTGTATATTTAGGTGTCATCAGCGTACATTTTATGACACCAGATGTCGATCTTTGACACGTACGTGTGGCTGAGTGTTTAGAATTAAGAGAACAGGGCGGAAAAAAGTCTCGTGGAGCACCAATCATAGATCAACCAGGACGGGACGGTTTCCGTTTACAGACACTACTTTTGTCCTGTTGACTAAGAAGGACTTGAATTATAGAAAGGTCACATTGTGAATCCTATATACCTACTATAGATAGGGAAGCAATATATCATGGTCTGAAGAATCAAATGGCTCATGCTAGTAAAGGGAAAGTATTGTAATCGATTGACTATCCAAAACAGAGAGACGTTTATTAAATATTTCCAGAAGAGCTATTTCGGTACATTAACAATATGACTATTTTGAGAAACAAGATCGGATAGAACAAAAATTTCTAAGACTTTTTCAATGCACGAGAGGTTAGAAACAGGTCGGTAATTCATTAAATGGTCTGATTCAAGTGTCAGTTTCTTTAAGACAAGATTTAACAATGTCATTTTTGAAAAATGATGATCGAGAGAGTAGTATTGATAACATCAGCTATTGAATGCAATATTGAAACTAAGCACTGAAGTAACAATTATGTTGTAAACAAGTCGTCGAGCTCACATTGAGGTGATCTTCATCACAATTGTCTGTATCTAATGCAAATATAGGTTTAAATGATGCGAAAGGTTGCCGTGTATATTCTTTATCACAACTTTATGGTGACAATGTGTCAAATGGTGTTGGCAAGCTTATTCCTAAAATACTGAGCTTTTCAAGGGAAGAAATTTGAAAATATGGTATGGAAGGTCGACTACTGAGAAGGTTGCTGAACGTGATGTACATTTATTCCTTTACATTAGATTGTTCGTAATATACAAGAGCTATTTGCAGCTTGAACTTTCCGTGATCTGAAAAATGTAGTGGGATAATTTTGCTGCATGAACTATCCTGGGGACAGTTTTGTTATCAGATTCACCGATCTGCTTAAGAATAATGAGACTGGTGGACAGGCAAATCCAATCAGCATTAGGTTATCTCTTTCATTACACACATATATACACACACAAACTAAAATTATATACATTTCATATTTGTATTAATGATTTTGATGATATTTTTAAGACGTCTTACTTATGATATACTTTTAAGTCAGAAATATTGGGCTTTTAGATCAGAGGTTCTAGAGTGAATGGCAAGTAATCTTCAACTCAACATTTTCAAACACGTCCTAAGACAACTTTTCATTAAAGTTTTGTATTTACTTCAAGGCATGTAAATAGAAAGATAAGAGCTCTCTTTTCAACGGTTCAAAATATATATGAGTTTAGGAACAACTGAGCTCGAACAATGCTGGTAATCTTAACTAAAAAACATCAAATACATCTCAAATGGTCCGTGAATATGAGACATTTAATTTACAGTTGATCCAAAATAATTTCCATCACTTTTGTCGTATGGTACTTAATCAAATGGATAGTTTTTTGACGAAAACACCAAAACACTTAAGCTCGATCAAAATGCATCAGATGTTTTGCCCCAGTCTTAATACCTTAAAAATATAATTGTTCAGCTATCTGCAAGTATGTCTACATAGATGATACGTACGCATAATCCACTTAAGCCAATTTGCAAATGCATTGTTACATAAATGGTTTACATTCTCAATACACACTTACTAGCACAAAATTCATCAGGTAGGATATAATTTCCTGTTCTTCTTTGTCACCCAACAGTTTCTTTAGTGCATTAAATGCATCCGTCCACTCATTGTCGTACAGTTCGGAGAATTGCTTGGAGAGCTTGGTGGGTCGATTTGGGTCATTCAGGTATACACTGTTTGGATTGTTGTCTCTGAGTTTGCTTGATGCCATAGAACTCAATCTGGAGAACCAATGTGTATATTGTGAATAACATATATATATGAGTGAAAACTGAAATATGAGTGAAAAACTGAATAAGTGATTCAGTTTGGATCAAAGATTTTAAAAAAATAGGCAGAAAACAATTATAACTCGAAAACAAACCGGAATGAGATACATTCAATCTAAATTGAGCTTTAGTTTAAAAAATGATATTTATATAGCATTGATAATATACAGGTCCTGACCAAAACAATATGCTTTGTGGTACGTATTAGTGTGTACAACGCTTAGACATCCGTCTTAGCACGTTAAATTCTGCTACGTTGACATCAGGCATAAATAAATAGTCTAATTTATTTTAGAATGTACGATGTCTTACCTCATT